>JAQFJB010000024.1:18090070-18103401 GCA_029874875.1 Naso minor
GACTTGAAAGCTTTTATAGTGATCTCTGGTCCAAAAATATCATCCCACTGTTGTTTCTAGATCCCTGTCCAGGCACAGTCAACAGGCAAAGATGACACCAGTTAAATGGCTATCAAGCTAGCTAGCTAATGGCAGCTACAGTTAGTTGTTACTCTAGTGATATGCTGCCCCCCCTTTGCTAGCAGTATCATTTTCAAAGGTGGCAAATTCTTATCATAGTGCAACCTTTAAACAGAAGTATACTGCTGTTATTATGTATGTATGTATCACAGTTAATAAGTAGTAAGTGAGGATTAAAAAAAGTGTATTCCACTATTATATAAGTAATTTCAATAGACTTTCGGTTGTACAACGTACATACCATTTTACTCCTTTTTTGTAAAATTTTCCTTTATGAACTCAAATTCTGTTGTCCTTTATTGTGGCTGCTAAAAGTGATAGAAATCTACAAAGATTAAATGGTGCAGAGTGCTGAAATTCATTGCAGCGTGCATTAAAATATAAGATGCCCAGTTTCAGCAGCATCCTGCGGCAGCCTCTTGCCTCATATTGGTTTTGATGCAGCCAGATTGTGGACGGTACTTGCTGATGTATGGAATTTGAAGAGTTCAGAGTTGTCAGTGTCAGTGATTGACATGATGAGAGGATCAATGTAAAAGCCTTCCTGCCAAGCAATAATCCATCCAAACTGATCACGCTTAAAATTGCCTGGGGCTATTGATTACATGTGCAGGCCTAGAAAACACCGTAAGCACTGTGCAATAACAATCAAGTCGGCTAAGGAGGCAGATGGTTTTCCTCTTTCCTCTTTGACATTGCTTATTTTCTTCATTTTATAAGTGCATTTAAGGCTCTTCACTTCAAAAACTAGGGTCAGATGGTTACTCTGATAGTTTGTGAAAGACTGTTTTAGAAAATTTTTGTGTGTTATTGCTATTTTAGCATGCAGCATGCCAAGTAAGTGCAGGCAACTAACATCACAGTTTGAAGATAAACCAGTGATGTAAAGTTGAAACTGTTTTTATTTTTTGTAGTCTCTGAAAAAATAAAATATTTTTCCATAAGGATGGAATTGGAAATCAGTGAAGCACCGGCAATCAACGGGAAATCTAAATTATATTTTTATTATACATATTCATACACATGAAAAAGTAATTCATGCTGAATTGCAACGAAACAATCAAATTATTCAATGTCCATTTGATGTACATGAGTGATAAGAACTATAGGCCCAGTCAAAAGCTCGTACAGGCTAATAATAAGAATACTGGTAAGAAAATGATGACAATGTCAAACACTGTGTAATATCTGATTGATACCAGATCTGTTTTCTAATAAATAACTTTGAGAGATAGACAGGGAGCACCAATGATTAAGAGAAAACACAAACCTGGCATGAGACATGTAAAAAAAAGGGTAAAAACATCATAATTTCTTATTTTTACTATAATTGATCGACAAACTGAATGCTACACAGTTAGCACGCACATGGGACAGAACTCTTTTCCAGAGGTGCAGTAAAGTTTTTGGTATTATCACATAGTGGAAAAGATGATTAACAGACCAGATGCCAAAGAGTCAAAGTTGCAATTCAAAGGATTTCTTTACATATTCAGTACCAATCAATGAAGTCTACTAGAAAATAACTTATCCCTTACTTTTCTTTGACTCATGTGTGACAGGTTGAGGATCTGGGAATGATTGCGGCTATTAAGCACAATATAACCAACGATCTGCAGGCATTTCTCACCATGGTTAAAATGAGCACATTAAAGGTGATACAGAGTGATATGGTGTTGCAGTAGGTTGCCACCTTAGCAGCCTGCAATACAGTATGTAGGACAAAGCTGTCAATGATCACAGTAGACCATTGCATTACACCTTATCATTTCCTCTGGAGCTGAAACTCAAACTGGGACTCATCAATAATGCACCTATGATCTCCCATTCAGAAGATCTCAATGGCAGATCAAGCTACTGTAGTATCTCTTCTCCACTCTCTGCCTTGACATCTTCCACGTACTTTCTTTAAAGCAATGTCCATACATGTAAATTCACTTTCCAGACCTCAATCTCCACACTAATGACTCCAAATGTCCAGGACCCTCATTGAGGAGTTTACTCGCCTGCATAGATTTTCCCATTAGTCCAGTCCCTAAGATTCATTCTGTCGCTTTTATTAAAACATATACAAATGGATGTTTCCATAATGAATTTTTTTGTCCTATGGCCACAACAATATAATGTCAGCCACTGTCCTTGTACAAATGATGTTCCTGACTATATTGGGTGAGAGATGCTCCTCTATTTAGCTCTCTTACTCCTAACTGAATTATTAAATACGCAGAATCTGGTTAAGCAGTGTACATTTTCCTAAAGGTCAGAAAGTTCATTAACTATGGACTGCCATTGATTGTATCCTTGTGCTGTTCTTTGTATGGTGTAGGTTTTCGAACCCAGTTATACAACAACAAGACGGCCATTCTATTGCTTCAGCTATGAAAGCTAACATGTTTTAGTCCTGTCACATGGTGCAAATGTAGGCAAATATATATATATATTTAGAGGTAAAATCTGTTTTTATCTCTTGCACTTTGATAGGTTCAAAGATGTATTAAAGGTAACAGTTAAAAAGGCTTTCCTTTTCCCTCAAGTCAGTTCGAGCCTTGAGGTTTCTGATCCACTACACTTTTTCAGGCTAAAGAACATTTTAGTGCAAAGGCCAGCTTTGCCCCCCCAGCTGTGTCTTAAACCAAAAAATCCATAATGACTATGACAGCCATGGTATCTGTTTCACAACAGTCCGCTCATGTCAATCAGCATGATGCTGATAAAGATCAGTATTTTGATTGAATGTGTGCAAAACTGCTCATACTTTACACAAGCCACTTTGATGTGAAACCTTTTAAAATCATATCAGATGCTGCCTGACCAAAGAACACCCAATCAACAGAGATGATTTCATAAAGAGGGCTCTTGGGTTTCAGCGTCATAAATAACTCATGGTAATCCCATATTTCTCTGACTTCTCTCATTTGAGCTTGGGATGGAAAGAGGGCAGTTGTGACAAACATTGTTAGTGCGACTGCCAAGCCGTTCTGACTGGGCTTTATGTGTCTTGGCTGCTCTGGTTTCTCTGCAGAAGTGCCTATGAGGTGATGTCCGAAGTTATCCGTATCTATACCTTTTAAATACATTACGTACTCTATGAATATACATAAAAAACACAAAGTGGAGCTCCAAGAAAGATTTTGAATGCAATCATGAGAATGTGTGTTGTATTTATTTAAGTAATTGTGGCAGTTTATCCAGACAGGAAAGCATGAATTTTGCATAGCCCACTTGTTTTTGTACTTGCTTTTATACTGGTTGGTGTTGTTGCTGTTTTTGGCTACCTGTTTTACTATAAAAATAATGGTAATAATGTGTGAGGGTGTGTGCATTGGAGTGTACATGTGCCAGGATTTTTGAAATGGCTTGATTCATAAGTCATGGGTACTCCTGCTGAGACCTCTTCCTACACGTGCAATTTTCCGAAGTCAGCCACTCACCAAGCAATAATTATGCTGAAGTTTTCAATTACACTCCTTCCATTTCATTAACAAAAAATGTTTGGCTATTGCATAATTAGATATATGAGCTTACCACCTACATTTAACATAGCCACTACACAGCAGCTTGATGGAAAACAGAGAAGGCTTTTAACATGTGTGCATTTACGGCGGTTTAGTAGTCTACTATAAAGTAAAATCAGCGAGACGTTCTGCAGCAGGCTTCCCCCTCCTTTTTTCCATCATTTGCTGAGGTCCTCTAATCTGCAAGACGTATACAGACCTATAATTGAGTATTATGAGATGTTTGATGAAGTATGGGAGGTTTTGTTAACATGCAAAGTACACATGTACACTGGCTACATGTTAGTTGTTGGTACCTATAAATGTATACAAGGTCAGACATTTGAACCATGTGTGGCAGAGACTATTAGCTACCTTAGCCTCTGGTTTTAAATTAAAGGAGAAAAACAACTAATATAATTCCAAAAGAATATTTTTCCTACACTGAACAATTTCACAGACTCTTTTACACTTGGATCTAAGACTCTTTCCTCTCTCTAACTGCTAAGTAAGTATAACCCACTGATGATATTGTATAAAAAATTAAACTGTCCATCATTGTGGCTATCTTGCCATCTTAAGTGGCTGTACCCTGTTACCACATAGGCTTGAGTTTCAGGGCAATGCAATCCAATACAAGTCACAGAAACTCTCCTTAGTCCTGTCATTTTGTCTGTTCCTTTCACATCCCCGCAACAGGTTTCCACTAGAGGCCAAGATTGTTCTCGGTAAAGAGGTATGTGTTGCTGCTCTACCTACATCAGCAGAAACCGCAGCGCTTATTGTGTCTTATCTCTAACTTGACATGTGCAGCAGGTATTTCAAAAGCTCACTGTTGCATTACAGGCAATTCAAATTATTTTTATAGTGTGCATTACTACTACATTATTGTTCACTTGAGATGTGGCTGACCCAGTTGCTTGACACGAGTGCATCGCTGATGGACAGCAACGCCTCTAGGTGTGTCTGTGATGTCAAAAAGCTGCCTGAGACCATGCTGGAGACAAAAAAAGAAAGAAAAAAATGGAGGAGGGAAGAGCGATCTGATGACGCAGAGATAAAGTCAGCAGGGGACAGAGTTTTAATGAGGCTGGCCTCTCATTGCAGAGATGGCTGGATGTTCAGTTCAGCTGGGCTGTAAAGTGATACTGGCCAGATATTCCCCAGCCCTGTGACAGAATTATTAAAAGCTCATCCTCTTAATGCAGCATCCACAGTGTCACCTTTCACAGGTCCTCAGAGACACTTGCCCAAGAGGACTGCCTTTTTTTTTCCACAGGTAAATTGGCAAAGAACAGATGAGCACCTAATCCAACATTAGCAAATGCGACTGGTGCCGGTAAACTGCAGCCTCTCTCACCACAACTTGGAACATGACTTGCTTTCAGCCACACTTAATGCCCTTCTCTATCTGTCAAAGTTAGACATGAGTATTATGTATATGAGCCCTAACTCCCCATCATTAGTGATACTAATGGCATTACGGTGGTCATCAGTTGCAAAAATGATCTCAAAGTGGTGTCCATTTTTAAGGCAATTTTGATACTAAATGGATTTTGCCTCTTTGTGTATAGGAGCTAGTCCCCTCAAGCCTGTACTAATTACATCCATAATCAAATGCGTTCTGTGCCTCCTTGTTAATGACATTGATCTTTTGGAATATCCGAGCCTATATTCTGTGAGATTATTGGATAAAGTGCAGGGCGAAGTCTGCATGACCCCGGGAAGAAGACGTCGCTGCAGACATAAGTGGGTATTAAATGGATATAATTAACAGTGACCCTTCCTGGCACTCTGCGCTGCGGAGGCCTCTGGTCCATGGATCATACAGCAGAGGGGATAAATTAGCGTAGGTTAGGAATGGGAAAATTAAAATTAAGAAAAGGGAGATGGGCTGAGAGATAGATCAGTGTTGAGCCAGTGGGCTTACCAGCTGATAGGGGCCACAGACACAGTGGTCAGGTTTCACCTATGAGGCAGAATCCATCATTTAGAAACTTTTGCTCTAAATTTCATAGCAAACTTCACTAAAAGATGAATGGATTTAAAGGAAAGTGCTTTCTCTTTGTTTTCATTTCTACATCTGCAATCACATACGCATCCTGGATGGGAAGAGTATTGACTATGTTTGCTTATTGATCATTCAAAGGTCATGACCCTATAGACCTAATCAATTGTGATGATGTAGACAGATGATTTGGAGTGAGATGAATCCAAGCTTGCAACACAGGATCAGAGTTTTCCCTCTGCACAATGTAAAGGCTAATCAAGTCTCGTGCTATGTTTGTAAATGTATCTAATTGCAGAGCTGAGGATTTCAATTTCTATGATGCGCTGATTCTTACCAAGACTATCTGGCAACCGTGCCACCCCTGCACAGGTGGGTCCCATTGTGTTGTGTGTGTGTGTGTGTGTGTGTGTGTATGTGCAAGTGTGCTGTTTAGTTTTCTGCTGTACTGTTGGCATGATGAGGGTAATTGGAGTGTTGGTCTGGTGAATCAGTGCCAGCCTGGGTGGGCAGATTGCATATGATGATCATGTTCTGACCAGATGGCCAGCTGGCACAAGGGCTTGAATTGACGGTGTGCGTGTGTGTGTGTGTGTGTGTGTGTGTGTGTGTGTGTGTATTCTCGGGAGGGTTAAGTGGGTATGAATAGCAATTTCTTGTGACTGCTCATTTAGAAACATACAGTGTATCGAAACTCTATGAAAATATACACAGACTTTGAATCCGATGAGAGATTTGTAGCTTCAGTGATATCCTGAGGCGATGAAATTTTGTTCCATTCTTAAAAGTAACAAAAAAATTTACATGGTCCAGACCTGTAGTATGAGTCAACAATAGTTTGCCATATATTTTTGCCAAAACACTTGCTCAAGAATTATGCTGACATAATCTAAGTGACTTTAGAGTTTAAATATGAAACCATCTTGACTGAAATTAATATCCTGTTCATCGACTCATCATCATCCCAACTTGACAGTTTGCTGGGAATTTTGTGTGTGTGCTACATTAAATTTTTTTTATTGCATTGTTTTGCAATGGCAGCTATTCTATGATTTTACCAACTGTATAATATCTGTATGCATGTCTGACTGTCACTTCCCATCCACTGCAGTCAGAGTAATGCACTGGAAGGCATGTCTACTTAAGTCAGGCCCCCTCCGATGGGCCCTATGGGACGTCATTTTGGTAGTCAAAGGAGAGAAACATGTTTTTTTTGTTTGATCCTGTTTAAATTGTACAGCAAATCTCAAATATAATGTTTGTCAATTTAAAAGCTAATTTTGCAAGTCAAGAAAGTCGCAGTTAATCTCACAAATGCTGTAGTATAAGACTTTGAAAGTACGTCTTTGGGATCTCCACACGCGTGATCGTCACTAAGTGATGTCTTAACAACGATTTCTTACAGAATTGACTAACTCGCTATTTGCTCAGCTGCAGCTCTGAACATGTCAATGCTTTATGACACAAGCCAGACAGGACCAGAAATATAATGTCTTTCTTGCCATATATATATAGCACTCTATGTCAAAAATTTTAATTCTTCATATGATACAACACTGCTCTAAGGTCCTTACTGGCAGCTCAAGTTATTTGTACTCCACAAATAATCGTACACCGTTATATTTGTTTCATCCGCTGATTCTTCAACAAATTTGTAAATAAAACTTACCCTCAAATGTAATGGAATGGAGAGTATCATATGGCAGTGTAGGGGCGTCAATTACACTGGGCATCAAATGTCATCAATAAGCACAATCATATGTAAAGGAGGCATTTAACAAGTTTGAATGAGCATTTTGCAGTGAAGGGCCTGACAACAATGACCTCCAACACAGGAACAAGCCTTCCAGAAAAAAGGAATAGAAGTTTAGAATATGAAAATGTTCTTGCATGATTCGGATTGAGAGCTTCTGAGCTATTGGTGAAACAGTGAAGGTGATGAAAGGGAGAGGTTTTTTTTAAATCTGAAAAATCAAAAAACATAACAATTGCATTCAAGTGTAGGTTTTTCTTCACACATTTTTAGTATGATTTCGAAACCTCACTCAAAACAGGGGACCACTAGCAGACCACATCGCAGTGGCAGGTCTCATGTTCCTGTCTTAAATCCAAGCCACTTGGAAATGTATTACTTTAGAAGATGACAAATGGCTCCAGCAAAGTTTTGCTCGTGCGGCCGGATAAAGTTTATCTTTAGGGCATGTGCAGCTGCCAACAGTCCTTCTAGAAAACTTTAATCTTTCCTTTCAGAGGCTCACTTCCTATTTCTGTGCAGGAGACTTGATGGGAGGCAGACTGGGGGTGTTTTGACACCCGTCTGAGGAAACGATTGCAGCGAGTGGGCCTGCTGCTGCCGCTGCTGTAGCAGTGCAGCCTGTCTCCTGTGGTTCCCGTTGGCTGTTTCTCTGTAATTTAGCGCCTTGGCTACCTAATTAGCGCTTTAAGCTGGAGAGAGAGGACCCAGTCGGAGCAGAGGGCTTCTCCCAGTCAGCCAGCCAGCCAGCCATGTGGCTAACCAACTAGAGGAAGGTGCTTTTATTGGGAATAATCCATTAGCGTGATCTGATGAGGTGTTGATTATCCTACACGATAAGCAGCTTATTAAAAGTTACAGATATGTGATCCACGTGCGGGGAGATATTACACGGGATTGAGTCACTCGCACTCACACGTCAGCAGGGGCCAACATCATTACAGTGATGCTGTACTGCTGCACACCAAACAAATAAATTAAAAAAGCATGGAGCAAAGCAAACTGGCAACAGTAAACACTATTGATGTGGCCGGCAGATTTCATTACAACACTCTGCTGTTTCAACTAATGACTAACTTCTTCAGCAAAATCTAACATTGTGAGAGAGAGAGAGAGAGAGAGAGAGAGAGAGAGAGAGAGATGGAAGGAGGGAGGGAGCATTACTGGCGTTGCTGTCAGTAGGGGGCTCAGGCCAAGTGGGAAAACGTCAGCACTGTCAATGGGAAGGAGGGCTTGATGTTGCAATGATAGGCCTCTGTAATGGGCACTTTGAAAGAACAATCAGTGCCTTCTGTGAATCATATAGCCCGGCATGTAATTCATGTTTGCGTCTGTGAATTTGTGCCAGAGCATGAGAACAAAAACTATTTGTATTCTGTAGAAACTAAGCTAAAGGTTGTGCGTGTCCTTTTATGAGTAGCAGCATCGTGGCTCATCGTCTGACTCATAGCAGATGCTGACATGTTTCTGGTGCTGTTTATTTCATTTTTGTCTTGTTTCCTTTAAAGAGTCTTGTTTCTTTTATTTTTTTATGCAAAGAATTTCCTGTTACATGACTTTGTTGTTTTATTGTCAGATATTTTGTGGTAGCTCACCCTGGAGCGCATCCGTTTCCAAAGCTGTTAATGTGTATTTACAGTATTAGAAGGTTATACTGGGAACATTTTGAGTTTTTTTAGCATGGATGTCGAATTTATCCACCTGTGTGTCTCTGCCGATACATCAAATGCTGGGTAAGGTTGTTTGCTGATGACATCATGGACCAGTGCCAACACAAAATTTGGATCACCAGGCTGTAGGCTTAAGTCCATTTAACATCCCCCAAAGCAATCTTCAATTTTTTTATTTATTCATTAATTTTTTTGTATGTGTATGTGTGTATTTGTGTGGACGTATTTCTGCAGTGTATGCACTGCATGTCATAATGTCGCAGAATTCCCAAACAGGGTGCTCTTATCCACAGGGTAACTGTTTCTGTAGCTGCCTGAAGGTATATGTGGTAATAAACAGTAACCTGAACACGATGTGTTGTGATGTCTTTGTAAGAAGTCTCAGCACTTAGCAATGGGTAAAATGACTGAAATAGATAAAAGTTAGCTAAAAGTAATGCAGGTTATTAATAATTAGACTAAATGGCTAGGGATGGTAAAATGATGACATAACCAAGTAATACATTTTTAATTAAAATAACTAAATGATTACAAACAAGTACAAAACAACTGCAATAATCTTGTGCAGTTATGATCAGTCCAACTTAAACATTAGTTGTAAGGCAACATTATCACTTTATATGACTAAAAATGTCAAAAAACATCCATTTTGACATCAGTTTTAAAAAATGTGAGTGGTTGAGTAGTGTTCATGAACAGGGGAGGCTACTTGAGCTCATCTGGCACAGCTGTAAGGCATTTGGAAACTACAAGGCATGATATGCATGGCCTTTAACACATGAATAAAAGCATGTCACAATATATCTGGCAACTACCTAACAAAAGATGGAGGATGACAATTAATAATTAATAATGGTCCTTGTCGTCGCCTCCTGTCGTCAGTGTGTCTCACCTTAAGGGAGGAAAAGGATAAATCTCTATTGCTTAACCCCCTTGCTTCTCCTACCAGATTAAAAATTCATAAGATATATTGAATTGGTGTGGAAATCCCAAAATATATGCAATTTGATCAAGTGGGGATTAAAAGTGTCATGGCGCTTGTCAATAAGGGTTGGTGGCGACGTGGCAGTATCGCATTGACTCCTGCGTATTAATACTCAGTGTCCTATTGGGCCATCAGCTGATTGTTTGGAATGTAAATGATGCTGCTGATGGCTCCGGTGACTGATGGCTTAAATTCCAATTAATCAATTGCTTCATCAGTTTCCCTAATTCAGATCAAATATCTCCTGAGTGCACACTCTTCTTTCAGTGGTATTAGAAGAAATAAATGCTCTAGAAGTAATTTTCATCAATCTCGTGTACATGCCAATATCCCTCACAAGCCCGCTGCAGGTTGAGGACTTAATGTCTTAAGTGTGTGTATGTGTGAGTGTGTGTGTGTGTGTGTGTGTAGCATGGGGATTTGCATATTAGAGAGGGAGGGAAGAA
This sequence comes from Naso minor, assembly GCA_029874875.1. Lineage (NCBI taxonomy): Eukaryota > Metazoa > Chordata > Actinopteri > Acanthuriformes > Acanthuridae > Naso > Naso minor. The sequence goes on from JAQFJB010000024.1 coordinate 18,100,547, forward strand.
AAAAGGGCAACATTTGTGTGTGTATTAAAAAACTTGAATTTTTATTTTTCTTTATTTTTACAGTTATGAAAATATTTTCTGCCCAAAGTAAATGTGTGAGTCTACAATACAAGACTGAACTTAAATAGTTTTTAACATCTAAGGTCGTTCATGCATTCAGCCTTTGCCAGTAAGCACATGGACACGTTATAGTCTCATGCTGCCTGATATTCCACCGCTCCGTATGTGTTTATGACAGGTTATAAGATCCCACCTGTGAGAAAACCAACCAACCGCATTAAATGAACCTGACGGGAGTCGACCTTTTGTACCACAGGCCCACACATATCGCTGCATCTCAAAACACAAGCTGCCACGGAGAGCGTCACTGTACGATAAGCCTTGTCAATTATACAAAATAAAATCAACTATTCATAAGTAGGCCGTAATGGGATATTGGCTGACAGATTTAATAATTCAGTTTTGCTCGGGCTTAACTGGTATTAGTTTGTAGCTAATGGTCGCCTTTGTAAAAAATTCATTGAAGACAATGGTGGAGTGAGAAGATACACATAATTATGCCTACTTCATTTACTTTAGCCCCCCTGCAATTTAAAAGCGACTTCTAAAGAGTCCTCAACTGTTTAAGCACGCAGAAGCGAAGGTACTGTAATTTGATTTATGAATTTGATCCCACCACCCCCTAATTTAATTCATCAATGTTTCAGAAGGAGCAATTATGCATTGTGCTGCAGCTCTTCATAGCTCCATTATCCAGCCTGAATATCTTTGTCAGAGGGTGTGTAATGGTATTGCTACATATTCCATAATGGCTAGATGGGGCCTTGTCCCTCACACCCATTATTAGTGTGTCCTTCTCCTTAAATTGAACTTCGTCTTTTTTTTTTTTTTTTTTAAATAATAGCTTTTGACAACAACAGATAACAAGGACATGACTGAAGTTTAAGAGGCTGTGCAGAGCTGCGTTATGCACTCAAGGACTTGGACGTGTATTTTTGTTTTTTTATCCTTTGTTTTTAATGTTCAGAACAAATATGCCATTTGCCAAACTAAAAGCCTTGTGTGATGTGGCCTCTGTCAGCTGTTGTATGGGGGGCTGCAGTGAGTATGCATAATTTCAGCGATCCATTTCACGTAGTGTTTTATTTTGCTCATAGTGGAATAATAGCGACCAAAGTGTTTCAATCTAATTAGAAATGAATTCCTGCACACATGGGATCGGGCACAATGAAAACATTTTCGTTAGAATGGCTCCATTCATTCGTTCAATCATTCCCATTTATTTGTGAGTGTTTCTGTGTTTGCCTGACCTCTTTGCATTGGTTCTCATTGTCAACAGCAAGAAGAAAAGAGTTTAATGGTGAGGAAAAACACAGTTTTGTTTACACTACATGGTGTGAATTATCTGGGCATTAGCGGGTGGCCATCCAAAAGCAGCTGAGAACATGCAGCGACGCATACGCCAGAGCATACGCCCGCCCACCCCCACAACACCACCTCCACCACCCCTCGACAAATGCTCAGCGGTCGTGAACTACATCGATCTGGGGTATAATTCTCTATGAAATTGATGGATGAGGGCAGCCATTGACAGAAAGGGTAAAGACCACTTTGAGATGTCCCCTGTGAATAAGTATGATGGAAAATAGATTGTTAGAGAAGATTTATGTTTGTTCTCCACTGCCACGGGAGAAGGCTACCCTCCACACACACCAACCGCTGGCAGCAGCCCACCCCAGCTTTGACCAATCAAACATGTCATTGTGGTCAGATCACACTCACTGGCTCTATTCAGCTGCCAGCTTTGTGACGATTACCTCATTCTCGTAGTGCAAAAAGACATTTATGACAGTTATGACAGGACATATTTAGTGGTAAATTACACTGTGGTTAGAAGGTCAAATAATGATTTATATAAAGGCAAAAATAATCATCAAACACTAGTAATGACATACAAAACAAGAAACAATTTCAATTCTGTTTCCTTAAAATATCCTTACATACATGTCATCAGTTAATGAAAGAATTCTAAGGTCAGTTTTAACAGTGAACAAGAAAAAATTAAAGAACTGTATAAAATGACTGTATTTGAAAAGGAGAGGTAATCCTTTACTGTCTTGATTTTAAAAAAAGTGTTATGCTCTTCTCTTTTTAAAATAAATTCAAAATAAAATAAGCAAAGGAGGAAACATAACAAATTTAACAGTGTATTCCAATTTAAACACTTATTATCATAATACAGCATGAATTTTCAAATTGCACATACCCAGTATTGTTAGAAATGAAATCACAGATTTCCATTTTTTTTCCCCCAAACAAACGATGGATGACATTTTAGCCCAGTCTTATTCCCAGATCAGCACATATTTTAGTTTCTCTCACCCTTTAGCTTCTAACACACACAATTAAGCATCTGTACGGCACATATCAGGCTTTAAACCACTCTGATGTAAACCTGTCTGCTTCAATATTAGACACTCAGGTAACTTCCCAAATTAAAATACTGGAAAGAATGAAAGTCAGAAGACAAAAACTTGTGCAAAACCAAAGGTGAAACCCTAAAGTTTATTATAAAAACAATATTTTATTAAGTCTAACACAACATTACACTGTGTAAAGCACATGTTAGAGAGGCTTTCCTCTCAGGAAGGTCTTCTGCATTGCACACAGACACTAAAGAGTACCTCGTGTATCTGCCTGCATGATGTGCTAAGAAGTGTGATAAAGCGGTGTTGATATATGATGACATGGGGTGAGAAATTTGCAAGATGTTACAGTCACATCTATAGCTGGGTTTTCATTAAAATGATTCACAAATTCTTACTGAAGTTTTAAAAATTCTGCAAAAAAAAGGT
>JAQFJB010000024.1:18230938-18245599 GCA_029874875.1 Naso minor
CTGCCTCCACTGGAAGAGAATTCTGATCACACAACACATCAGACCCTGCTGTAGACGTGTTACGGCAGCAGGAACCTCCGAGAGGCTCTCGGGCCTGGAGGCTCTGCGTCTCACCAGACCGTAGGACATCCTCTGTTCTCTGAGGAAGCCCGGCTATTATCGAATGCCAATGCAAAGCGCTCTCCTCTAACAATGCTAACTAAATCCCCAGTGCAGGTCAGGTTCACGTTGAACTCTCTGAGTAGCCAAATGAAGTCATAACGTCCAGGCTTGGGTTACTGAATAAAAAGGAGGCCAAACTTTTGAGCCATAACTTAACATCTGATCAACATCAGTCTAAAATACCAAGCTTTTTCCAGCTTTGTCTTGAAATCACAACATATCTTTGGGTTATTATTTAATATATTATTATTTAAAGTTATTATTTGTGTAGAGTGGTTCCTAAATTGCTGGACAGACACATTTTTGCAGTGACTCATGTAGGTTTGGTTTTGCTCCCGCCAGTGGGCAAAACATTACTATGGTTGGAAAAACTTTTGATTCATCATCTTTTCACGCCATAAAAAAAAAAAAAAAAAATAAGAAAAAAAAAAAAAAAAAAAAGATACAGGTTATTTCAGTAAACAAATAAAAACTGTTCAACTCTGAAATTGTCGTGCTCCTTCAACAGACATGGCAAAGCTTGAGTTAGCTGTTCCTGACTAAACTACTGTAGTTTCTGTGTAGACAATATATAACATCAATAGGAGCAAATCACAACTAGTTGGCTAGTGCAAAATAATCTCTCTCTTTGAAAACAAAAAACAGCTATTATGAACACATTTACGTAATTATAAATTGAAAACGAAATAGCAATGAGTTTAATTATCATGTTATCTGACTAACCTATAATAGAGTTATGGAGGTGTGTTGTTCCTTTGTAATTAAAGTATTACAGAAAGATGGTAACACTTTACTTAAAGCATGCATCTGTAATGCATTATTAACATATACATAATGCATTATAATGCACCTATAGTGCTGTATAATCACATGATAAGTAGGGTTAGGTTAGGGCTACCTAACTCTAACCATAATCACCTACATCACATTGTTAGTGTGTTTTTTAATGTGTTATATATGTTCATAATGTGGTATATATGTTCATAATGTGTTATAATGCATAATAGATGCACGCTTTAAGTAAAGTCTCAACAAAAAACAATTCTGTGCACTACCCTCCGCAGTTTTCAAAAGCTTTTTTTTTCAATGTTCAAGGGTCCCTTATATGTCATGGAGATATTAAGGAGAACTAGGTACAATGTAGCAAGAAGGTCCTGGGTTTGATACCGGGCTGGGGTAGGACCTGTCTGTGTGGAGTTTGTGTGTTCTCTACATGTCTGTGTGGGTCCCTTCAGGTGCTCCCGCTTCCTCCTACAGTCCAAAGACATGCAGGTTAGGTTAACTGGTGACTCTAAATTGCCAGTAGGTGTGAATGTGCGCGTGAATGGTAGTTCGTCTCTACAACCCCCCAGTCTATAAAAATACCTGGATCATCTACATTGCTTTGCGCAATGTGGGGCTCATACACCCTTTGGACTAGAGATTTCCACCAGTCAGGGCGTTACATTAAAAAAAATGTATCCACCAATTTACAGCTGCTTCTTTACAAAGTAAGCCTATGTGAAGAAGTCCTTTAGGGCCCATGTGCATCATGGTATGTAAAATTACCTCGTTTTGCTTGTATTTGCTTCAATGCATTATGAACATACTTTAATGCATCATAATGCACCTATAGTGCTGTACAATCATAGTTATAAGCAAGGTTAAAGTTTCCATAACCATAACCACTTACAGTGCATTATAAGTGTGTTCATAATGCATTATAAAGTGTTACATATGTTCATAATGTGTTATAATGCATTACAGAGACATGCTTTATAAAAAGTGTACCATATATTCTCCTGGTCCTATCACACATGATGTGAACATGGCAAAAGGTCCTATGTTCCCTTCCTCTACCTATGTACTGCCCCAGTGCCTCATAAGTCTGAGGTCTTATGTTCCCAGGGTTAAGTTAAGGCTTCTGACCCAAACACAAGGATGGTCAGTGTGTGTTAACGGAATCTTGAACTGGGCCAGAGAGAACCTTGGAAACCAGCAAACGGGAACTGCAGACTATAAATACACTCACCAATTGTAAAATCCTGGTTCTTAATGTTATAAACTGCTGTGCATAGTTTTGAAGGCTCTTAAGTTTTACAAATCATGAATTTTCTTAGACTTGACTTTCTAGCTCAGTTTGTCTCTTCTCAGCAGTACCTGTAGCAACATGCCCACACCTACGCAGCCACTTGTGTATTTTTTTTTTTTAAAGCCGTGCTATTTTTGGCCTGAAAGCCCGCTGGGCCTTCTGTTATGGTTGGTCTCAGTCAACCTGTCACACATGAGCAAACTGTTGCTCACCTGTGCGCCCTGCTCAATTACTTTGATAGCTGAAATAGTCCCGTTTATAAAAGCTGGCCTGTACTATTATTTATGTATGCATTGCCCAGGCAGCATGCGCATTGGAGGTACTGCACCTCCCCACCAGGCAGGTAGAGGCCAATCATTTTTCATTATAGTTGCTACAGATAGATTAATTTAGCGAAGTCAAACAATAATTCAGCCAGCAGCCACACCCAGTGGAGATTAAGTTTTGGTACGGACCACTGCGAAGAAACACTGGTACACCTTTACAAAGAAGCTGAATTGTCCATTGAACTTCTGAACGCAGCTGGCATCACACTCATATTTATGTCACTCTCACACCTGCCTGAAATAGATCTCCCAGCAGCCCCGCCCTAAGCATGAGTCCTAACAGGTCCAGGCTGTGGTTTACTGATGCACTTGCACAACGGCTAATAAAGGATGTCACTCTGTTTAACTAAGACTAGCAGGCCGCGTTGTTTGTTTTCTTTTTGTTTTGTTTTTTGTTTTGTTTTGTGTTTTTTCAGCAGGGGAATATTAGCACTGACTTTTCCGTTGTTTTTGTTTATTCATGAGAGCGTATCCTCCCAGTTACGGCTCCCCATTATTAACCTTGGGCAACTGAAAAAAGAAAAAACAATGTAAGTTTCCAATGCTGCTGTAAGGGATTCAATCCAGGCCACAGAGAGTTCATTTAAGTCCACATATATCAGAAGTAAACAAATAACTTTGCAGGATTGTCTTGTAACATAACAAAGCAATATTTTTACAATAGCATATGGAGAACGGTAACTCTCTGGCATGTTTTGTGAAACAACTAGTTTTACAAGGCCTAGTTTACAGAGGAGGTCTTGTACTACTTGAATTATTAGAGCTAAATTCCACCCTGAGGAAAATGTTGACTGCCTTCCCTTATTCTGCATAGCTGTGGTTTTCTAGTCACTTAATGGAAGGTGAGACAAACTCAAAATAAAGAGCTTTCATGCAGGAGAGTCTGACTAGAAAAACAGAAAAGTATGCATCGTTCACAGAAGTGACATGTGATCTTGTTTTTTTCTTACTCTTTTTTTTATTGTCTAAAAATAATCAAAACATTTTAAATTAATTAAATCAAAATGCATTTGAAGAACTATGGTTGAAAATTATATGAGGTGTTTCAAATATACTTCATGTGCATGTGCAAGTGCAACCTGTGTGTTTGTGTGTGTGTGTGTGTGTGTGTGTGTGTTATTTTGTGTTAGACAGGTTTCATGAAGTGTTCTTCAAAATGTCTTTATTTCCCAGAAGTTGTGGCAAGTAAATAGTGACGAGCTACGCCATTAAACAGCTATGAATAGCAGCTTGGTGTTGTCTTGTGGTGTAACAGTTGGCCACATCCTGTTTCTGAGATTCTCACATTGCTGACAGAGTACATAAATGAAAACAGGGGCTAGCGTTCTTACCTTTTTTTCTTTATCACTTGTTACTTTGGTAGGAAAATCATTGGGCATGCCAATGGAAAATATCAGTTGATGTACGTAGCACAGAAAAATAACACGGCAGTTAATATGTGGGCGGAGGAGACGTCACTATTTTTTACTGTGACTGAAAAGAAGAGAGGAAGCAACTGCTCTCCTCTGAGAAAAATTGAGGGTAAATTTATGGTGTATTTGCTACTGAGCTGTTGGGTTTTCCCTTTCCTTCTCTCAGAATTACCTGGAGCGGTTTTCTCACCTTGGCTTTTAGAGAAGAGCAGCCACATAGTTTGATCATTTAATTGTTACATGTGCTTGCACTTCCTTTATGTCCTGGCAGAGCTTTAGCTGTGCTAAAAATAACCTAAGCGTGTAAATGCCTGTTTAGACCGGAGTGGAATAGAGCTGAAAACAAGCAGCAGTGTTGGCACAGGTTGTGTTTTTCCAATGGGAGTTCCTCCTGTTTAGGGAGGTGAGTCCCCACCAACCTGTTTGTGCATGTGGTTGTGCGAATAGGTGGGTGTTTGGCTGTATATTAGAGAGTAGGGCATGCTATTATAGGTGTGTGACCTACTTTTACAAGAAGTGCAATATATCTGTTGCATCATTCATTACTATATATTATATTTTTTACATGTTTATCTACCTTTCTACCCTTGGTTATAAGTGTTGTGATTCAAAACTTTTCTATAGGTCACTTCAGCTGACATCAATAGCATTGTTACAAAAGAAAGGTAGGAAAACATAGGCACTTTTTCATAATTTATTAGCACCATGGCTGCATCATATGGCACTGTGCCCTGAACAATTTATAGCATTGAAATGGCCGTTTTTTAAAAGGATTCCATGTTGTCTTCTGTTCTAAAAAAATTTTAAAAAATGTTTTTGTCTTCATCAGTAGGGCTGCACCGTTCACCAAGCGTATCTTCTGATAACAAACAGCAGACCTTCTTTGGGCCTCAGAGTGGGTGGACTTCCTGTGTCGGCTCCTCACTGCGGATACTGGTTTCACCAGACTCTTTTTCTCTCTGTTTCTCTGTCTACATCAGACCACTTTATCACAGCAAGCTTTATGACTGAGAAGCCTCTTGTTTGTGTCGAGGCACATGGCTCGGGGTCCTCGCCATCTTCACAGTCACTTCCCTCTGTTTTGCCAAAGAACACAGAGCAGATAAAGGCAGGGGAGTGATGTGTGTCTGCCTGACTGTGGGAAAGGCGCGGGCACAGGAACTAGAGCAGGAAAGACAAAGACGATGACTCGAAAACAGAGATGTGTGCTTGTGGCCGATATGAGTTTTAAAGGCTGGTAACGACTGTGATATGTTTGGATTGCAGCTACTGATATCCACTATTTTTCAACTTGACCACACCGATGCCAAGTATTCAGTGTGGTATTGCCTCATGTGATACAGTTTATTGTGGGCTGCAAGCACTAATGTTACAACGTCTTGAGGCAAAGTTTCATGTTTCCTGTGAAGAAAAATAAATGCAAATTTGCTGTGATGTTAATGGATGGAGACACACTTAATAACTAATCATTTTTCTTTACCCTGCATTCCCAGGGGTCATGGGGGATATCGGGGCTCTGGCCAAAAATGAGCCGCCAGGCCTTTATTAATTCCTCAGTATCTCTCAAACACACTGTGCCATATCTATACTTTTCTAGAATACTACCTCCCCTCAGATTTAGTACGAGGCCATTTTAATTGATTTCACATTTACCTAGGAATATGCAGCATACAAGCGTAAACCTGAAATGACGAAGGCCTTCAAGTCAGATATAGAAACAGTGAGGCCCTGTCAAGCTTAAGGAAACAAAGCAGGGCCTTCATGAAGGCCTTTTATCTTGTAACTGTTTTACATTGGTGGTGCATATGCCTAAAACAAATCGAGTAACACTTGACATATAGCATGAATCTATAATGCATTATGAACATACTACGTACTTATAATGCGTTATATTGTGCCTTTAGTGCTGTATAATCACAGTTATAAGCAGGATTATGGTTAACCCTAGCCTAACTATAACCGCCCATAATGTGTTATAATTTGTATATATGTTTATAATGTGTTTTAAAGCATTACAGAGGCAGTCTTGGATCCTACACTTCCCATAATGCAACTTCATAACATCTTTCAGTTGACCCTGTCTAAATAATAAACTCAATATGGAAAAGCTCTTCTCTTATGAAGGTTACAAGATGTTTAGCCCCCAGCAGAGACATCGTACACGTATTTTAACAACACAAGTAAACTGATTGTAATGTGTAAAGCCTTTTAAATGATACTTCAAAATAGCACCTACAAACTGAAACACAGTGAGTCAGACCTGGCATTAAACTGATAACCCTAAGTTCAGTCGCACGTTTCCTCTGGCCCGCCTGTTTTCATTAAATCCAGCATTGTTTTAATGAACTAAATTGTTATTATTTAATTTGACAAGTTAATAATGATCTGCAACTTCTCTTTTCTTTCCACAGTTAACGAGATCATCAGGAACGACCTCTCCAGCATTTCCGTGCACACTCACGCGTAGACGTCTAGGAGTCTTCGGCAGCAGCACACACACACTCAAACAGCAGCACCGTCATCAAAAAGAGAAAACGTGTATAACCTAGAGATCCAGATGATGAAGAATAAAGTTTTGACCAGGATCTCCCACCTGAACGCCGGCTGCAGAGTCACACTGACAATCACTGGCGAGCATCATTCAGATAAAGTGATGAATGTTATATTTACAAAAAGGGAAGTGATTTCAGGGGCAAAGTACACAATAACACTTGCCTTAATTCACAGCAGATGTTCTGTAGTGGACCAAACAGCTCAACGAGACTGAATTACTTCTACTGTCGACAAATGACAATCTTCATTTTGAGTGTGATCCGTATGTTAATGCATGGACAAGCTAATAGGACAATAAATGTCGTGCTTCATCACTGGGGTTCATTTGTTTGTGCAGTCAGTCCATAACAACCGAATTGGTGCCTTACAGCAATTATACTGACAGCCAACCAGAGCAGCAGTCACACAAATGCAAATGGCTCATTGTAACCCGCAGTGAAAGTTTTTATATATGACCTTTTTGTATCATTTCAATGATTTGTTTACAGGGAAACAAACAAAAGGCTGGAAATTATATAGGGAGTATGTGAATAGATTAATTGTATTTTTTTTCTCTGCTTCTTTATTATTAGCCTATATCATTGTTCATTTATACTGAATGTTACTGTATAATATTCTTTTGTATAAACATGCATTTGAAAATGTCCTTATGTATACCTTATGCTTATGCTGTTTGATGTTTAACTTTCCCTTTTTTTTTTTTTCCATTTGTCTTCCCCTGATATGATTTGTACCATATCTACTACCCTGTATTATGATTTTCACCTTAGTGCCTATTTTTTATCATCCTGCCCTGGTCTTCCAGCCCTCCCATTCAAACTACAACATAATGATGCAAAGACAATCAGAGAAATATATAAAACATATCCTATGACAGCAGTTCCTGAATGCGGGGGCTTACAAAGGCAGGTATTACAGTTTTCTTCTCCTCCAGCTATGAGATAGTTGAACAATGGTATGCTTACCTGCTGAATTAAAATGAGAATACTCCTGGACAATATATGTTTGTCTGTTACTTTTTGCACTGCAGGTTTGCTTGTAAATAGGCACAGGGATAATCTGCGGAGAGGCCACATGGTCAGATTTACTCGCCAATCGGGTGATTCCACTGAGTTGTTGGCCGGACTGTTACTTACTGCTGGCAATAATTGATCTGAGTAAACCAAAGGATTTTATCTTTGGTGAAATTATTGTCCAAGCTTCCTTCTTCTGTCAGAGACCTTAGTGTAGAGCGGCTCCCCATACAAAACATAATGCACTTTACCATAGTAACAGAGCAGATTTTCTTAACTCCAGACCAAATATTGTAGTTTGATTCCCTGTCCCGTCAGACATCGACTCTTCTTCTGCACAGCTGCAGTCTATTTATCTGTCTTTTGGAGCATGCACTTCGTAATAATGTTGGGGATTGTCAAGCCAACAGCAGCTTACAATATAGCTTCCTAATACATTTTTGGACATATAGTGTAATAGCATGATTAAACTGTATGTATAAGGTTCTATTTTGTGCCTTACTCTCTTTCTTGGCTAAGATTGTTGCAACTCTATAATGCTTTTCTGTGTAGGCACAAGGTGAAATATATTTCTCTTTAATATGAAATATTTATGGAAAATGACGTGTTTTAAGTGCATTTAATGTGTTCTCAACAAAGAATTAATAAATGGCATAATGGTGACCATACATAATCACAGTTCTCAGTTATTTTGATGTTATATTTTAGTTTTAATAAGTACATTTTTGATAGTACTGAAACTTAAAAAAAATAAAATAAAAATAGAAATAAACTTAAGATTCTTAAATCCGAAAATTCAAGGTAAATTCTAAGGTACTTTAAACAATTGTTATGGTATCGAAAATATTTCTCAGTCATCTGCATGATTTTTTTTTCTTGTTTGAACTCCAAACAAACATATTTTGTCTACTGAAGCATCAAAATGCATGCATCACTTTCATGACCATATTATGGAATTTATGAGCGAACTAAACATTTTTAGACCTAAGAATTTTTTTTCCCAAACTCAGCAAGTTATGTTTATCTGAAAAGGCATTTTATATAAAAACTATTCAGTCAGCTGGTAATGGATTCAGTCTTCTTTTACTCAATTTATGCTAAAAGCATTCTTTGACTCTTGCATGTATGGTCCATATGGCTGTGCTTTAGTTTTAAGGCTTCCATTGTAACTTGGCTGAGAGATGTTCGTGTGTTATATAGCTTGACCTTAGTAAACCTCAGACTGTTCCAACCTCTACCTTCATCTCCAATAAAACATGAAAAGGAGATAGTTTTACATTGACAAGAGAAAGGTAAAATACTGTTTTTTCCCCCCAAAAAACAATAGTGTATTCCACTAATATCTGATTTTATGACTTCATTTATCCACCTGTAGTTTTTAGTTTTATGTCAGTGGCTTGGTATTTGTTTTTTCTTCCACTTTTGATCCAAACTGAAGCACAAACCACCTTTACCACTTTGGCAGTATGCAATACAACAAGCTGCTGATATGCCAAGTACAAGCAGTGGCCTGTGTGTTTTCCGGTGAGTGTTGTTAGCGGTGGTTAGTTATAAGTGAAACAGCTCCTCGTCATGGGAGCTGTGCCATGCTCCTGTGTACCACCTGCCAGTCCTCCAGACTTTTTCCATCCAGCAAAGTTATGAAGCGTCCATCCCCTTAGTGACAGAAGGCAGGCCTAGGCGCTGCTCCCCTGTACCACCGTGCTGTGCCCAAAATAGCCCCACTATTTACAGATGCAGTCACGCCCCTTTTTCCTGGCACACTGTTTTCTTACCTTAGTCTTCCTGTGACAGCACCGTAGCCTTTGACACAGTGGAGTGATGACTCCAGGCCTTAGTTTCCACCGAAGCCGCTGTGAAGTGGTGAGAGCGGTGAAATATTTATGACTCAAGCACGAAAACAAACACAGCTTCTATTTGCTTACAAATGCATTTACATCTGTTGAAAGATCAATCTATTATTTGTTGATCAAAAGGAGAGAACCTGCACACAGCCATGCACTTTTGTTTTGCACTTATTGCGTATCTTGTTGCTCCTTGAGATGAACGTCTTAGTACTATTTGACCATTATCGTACCATTGCCTTGCCTTTAGCTTCGAATTGAGCAGCAGATGAGAATGGTAATGATCTTATCACCTTGTTAAGTAGGTAAAGAGGTGCGTTCTCCAAAAAGTCAGTCTTTTCCCTTTCAGATGCTGTATAAAGAAGAGCTTGAATGTTTTCTGCTGCAACAAAAATTTGCGAGCGGGATTCATACACAGACAGCATTGCTCTAAGTTTTAGTATTCTGTTATATCATAAGTTTAATCAATGTGCAATATGTGGCTCACGCAAGCAGGGGAAAAAATACATTACATATATATGTGTTAATATTGTTTTCATTTTGTCACAGCATACCTCTACAGCACTATTGGTTCCTGAGTGTGTCAGGAAAGTCATACTCAGCACTCCTTATCTGATAGTGGTCAGAGATTTGAATAAAAATAGTCATGCTTGCTTTTCCTATTTGACATCAAGAATTTTTAGATAGCTATGTCCTCTTTGGCTTTAGCTGCTGATGTGGTTTTATAAAATGATTCATTGGTAACTTGCAGGATTTGTGTTTTCCTCTAAACTTCAAACAAACTGATATTTTCCTGCTGGAAATTTGATGGGTGCGTGTAAAACTTCCTTTTTCCATGTTCTAAATGATTTTGCAAAGGGAAAAACAACTGATTTCTTTTTTAGTTTGCATAAAAATACAGTCCGCTCATGCAAACAGGAGCCGTGGCTGTGATCAGATGAAGTCTCGCCGGACAAAATAATCGAATGACTTGACGGACTGATAATTTGACAGACTGAAAAAAGTGACACAGATCAGACCACGGCATCCTCGCAATGACAGCAACAGCACAAGCAAGCAAAAAGTAAATCTGATCATAATGATTGCAGCACGTGCCATTTTCTCCCCGGGGTCCACACGCATACAGCAGCTGGCAGAGGGCACGACTTAGAAGTTTCATTGTACAGATTTATAGTGTCTTTACGGCCCTGCTTACTCCCCCATTGTATTCCCACAGAGCTCTTGATTTGGGCTTTTTAAAGTGAGTGCATAGGAACAGCGCTGGAGCTCCTGCTTTCGTCTCTCATTGGCCATCTGCAGGCAGTAAATCCCCAATCTACCTCTGTTATGAAGGGCATGTTGAGAGAACCATAGGGGTGGCTTTAAGAGATGCTTTAAGAGATAATTGCTTGACCATACCGAAGGACCTTTGATGGCTTTGTCCCATAAGCCAGCTCTTCATTTGATCTTCTTTGGTCATTTTTTTCAGGTTTTGTGATTTTTTTTTTCTTCAGAAATGTATGTCAAATGACTGTATTATATTAATCAGCTTTGAGATGGTACAGAAATAAGACGAGGACATGAGGCATGTGTTTACATGTGTTTTTTTAATCTGTTTAAGGTAGGGTTTGGGGCGCCACAGGTGCACACGAACCTCTTTCATGGGACTGTTTCATATGTGACAGGACCAGCAGATGACCCGCTGACATGCTGACATGGTCACATCGCTGCGGACCCACAGACAAATCACCTTTTTAAAAGACACTTTAAGAGACCCTCAGAAAGGCAACCAGATGGGGCCTGGAAAATCTTGTGCCGCCTTTTATTCTCCATCTGCAATCATTCAGCTTGATTCGCTCTCTCTTTTGTGATGCGTGAAATGTTGTGCAAGGATTTATAAAATTTAGCGACGGGACAGATGTTTGCGCTTAAGAAATGTGAAAAGTGAGAATTATCTTTAAGGGTCTGTTTATATGATCACAACACGTGCGTTCTCTCTCCTCCACATCAAAGCTGATGCGTTCAATACCTCCCTCTACTTTAGTCTGCAAGCTCTATTTCTCATAAAAAAAAGATCTCCAAGACATCCCAAGCAATCATTCTTCCATTGTTTGCAGTAAATGTTTCAGTACATATGCAGAATGTTTATGTTGAAGTACATTGAAGCGCACATTAGGGATGCTCTTAATGGGCTACAGTAAAAGCACTTGCTAGTCCAGAGTTCAGGCAGGTGCAGACTCTTACAGTAGATAAAGGAGCCTGGCACTGGAGATGAGTTCACGACAATCACTGTGAGGCTTTTAGACGCCTTCTCCAAGCTCAATCTTCATTTCCCCTGACACTGATTTTGCAATAAGGATCCGGAGAAAAGGGGAATGTCCATCTATTCATTTTAATGATCCCTCATTATTGACTGCTGGCAGGGAGGGGGCGGGCAAAGGTAATGATTCTTTGTCTTTGCTGGCCAATCACTCCTCTTAAAAGAAATAAGAATCTAAATAAGGCCACTAATGGATGCCCAGTATGACCTAAAGCTGACCCTGCAAGCAACCCATGCGGCCTGACTTCCCGACATGAAGGAGTGAAAGTTCGCTGCTTTAGTTATTTCTCCCTTTTTTACTGAGTTGGTTATTATTTATCCAAACAGAGGTTGGAATTGTGACAAAAAATTGCAGATCACAACTTCCACTATATATTTTGATTCATAAACAAGCTGAATCCCTGATTTGTGGTATTTACTCATTATATCTCAAACTATTGAGGCATGAAGTAACATTTTGGGAAAGAAGCTCTCTTTAATTTCTTGCTGGTAGCAAGACCAGTTAAAGCTGCAGTAGGTAACTTTGGGGTAAATATCAACAACTTTTTGTGTTCTATTTGGAAAAAATGTAATAATACAGCTATTAGTAAGTGACGTGGTCTGAGAGTATTGCAAGATCTCTGTGTTTTCCCATGTCTCTGATTTTAAGACTGATAAAATCCTATTGCTCCTGTTCTACAGTATTTGCCCAATCAGTGACACTCTCTGTACTCTCTGTCGTAATTTGCCAGTCTAGGCTGCACTTCTCAGCGACAGGTGATGTCAGTACGACCTGATTAGTTGTTCCTGCTTTCATGTTCTGACTCACCTCTGCCAACAACAGATTGTCTGCAAGCGACACCATCAGGTGGCTCAAGCTCGAGCTGAGACAGACCAGTTTACTCCGCTGCAAGTTTCCCTGCACCCATTTTGTTTTAGTTTAAACTGGACTTAAAAGAGAGAGCGACAACAAACGAAATAAAACGCGAGCCAGAGCAAATGGTCGCAGCGAAGTTCTTTCCAAACAAGTCTCATGCTAAAGCTAACATGAGTTCGCTGGCTCGTTAGCAGAAGTTACTTGTGGCAACTTTAGCCAGTTAGCTTAACTGAATGGCAGAAAATAGCAAGCTTGGCTAAACCCAAGGGAAACAAAATCAATCTACCAGCACCTTTAAATCTAACAGGGCTGAGTGTCGTTAATGAAAATTGCAATATTAGTGTCAACACCATCACTCTTCAAGAAATACAGATACCCATAGAGTATTTTATACATTTTTCTGTATTCTTTCAATACTCATGTAAATATCATCTGAATGAAAGTATTCAGCTGCATAAAATGTCACTACCCCTGGTCCACACCCAAATGGTTTTTACTTAAATACATAGTAAAAGTCTTAAACTCATTATGCTGAAGTTAGTGGGAAATTTACAAGAAATGATGAATCCTAGCACATAGATCTGCTTACAGGACTGTACCCAAAATGATTTAAAGTATTAGTTTATACACACAAGATGAGAAATTTATCCCAGCAGTCTCACCTGAAGTTACAGCATGTCCTCTTAAAAAGAAGCCAATTCTGGTGGTGAAGAAGCTACTGGCAGTGTGAATGTGTTACAGCTGTTCACTTTAAAGTGTGATGTTTGATGAGGTGTGTTATCGTAGAACTCCCAGTTTTTCCTGAAATAATCTTGCCTCATTAAAAGCTTCCATCAGACACCACCGGCATGTAATCAGCCATACTTTTGAATGCTGCTGGCATCTTAGCAGGCTGAACTGTCAACTCTGATAAATACGCCACACTTGACTTCACCACAGCACAGACTGCATGAGTTATAGCTGCTACATTTTACATGTTGCATTAAATCAAAGAGTTCTTGTAGTGATTGGCCGTGAGCAAAACCACACAAATTCTTATTATTGTTTTTAGATGTGACTACAAAAAGGATCAATTAGAGGTGGTTTACTTTTTGTCAGATTTTACAGGGTTTTTTTTTTTCTTTTTTTTCATGATGGTGTCAGTCACTTGGTGGTTTCCAATGACTTCATATTACTGTTTTCAATTTTGTTTCAACTAGTGCTCTTTAAAAATATCATTGTATTGGTGTCTTGGTGGACCTCAATCAAAAGCAGCAGTCCCGTCTGTGCAGTTTTAATAGATGGAACTATTCAGTGAGTTCAACTCCATTATTTTACAATATGTACAAACTAAAAAAAATCATTATTTGAATTATATTTGTTCAACCTTTATTTCAACAGATTAAGTGATGAAGTTTGACTGACTGTAGGTTTAATTCACTCATGTTATATAAATAACATTTTCACCTGATTACTTAAAATAACTAAAAATGATACCAGAAATTAAGCTTCTGAGTGCTGATGTGGATTGTGCATAAAATGGAAGCTGCCACTTGTAGTAACATGTAATTTAACTGCAACTTTCCTAGAACACTGCTGATAACATTCTTTCTGTTTTTCCAGATGACAGTAAAAACATAAGTACTAATGTTCTAAAAATAAATGAGCTTATATTTTGCTGTGATGGTTGTTTCTTTCAACAGTTTACCCTCAGGGTTTCAGAAGACTCCAGTCAGTAGTCCTTGTATGTGAAATACGTTGCTAAAATGAGCATTAGAGGTGACCCTATTTCTTTGTATCTCACTTTAAAAGTCACAGAAAGTCAGTCAGCCCAAAAAACAAAGAGTCTGACTTCGTATTTAGTATACGAGAGCGCCGTCATTCATTCCAAAACACTGAACAAATTTTCCTATAATCCTTTTCCACTAAACTTTTTAAATCCAGATATATTTTGAGCAAAAAGGGGGAAAGATGAGGAAAGAGTAAAAAACCACACAGGTGCTCTTCGAGGACGAGGATAAAGTATGATGAATAAAAGCAGATAGAGGACTGTCCAGGTGAGTGAATAACAATGCTAAAAGTGGGATAGCAGTCCGTACAAGCAAAGTCCGAGGCACTCTGGGGTGAAATGTAAAAATCCTTTATT
>JAQFJB010000024.1:18265902-18279886 GCA_029874875.1 Naso minor
ATCACTAGGCTCTTAATTTTTGTAATATAATAATGACTTTTTTTTTTTTTTTAATGTGTTAGTGGAACTGTATTGAGTTCTGTTTTCATGGCTTACTTGTGAGTGGCCGTTTGCTGGGGGACACTTGCTGTTTAGAAAGGGTCTTGTGTTTGCAAGACTTTGTGGCATGTTCAACCTCTGGAAACTTTTTATTCAACTCTTCCATGAACACCTGCAGAGAAAAAAACAGTGATACCTTGGTGCATTAAAATTGCTTCTTAAAGGACCATACAAGTGTTACCACGTCATTTTCTTTTGTCAACATCAGCCACATACGTTTACTTAAAATGTGCACATTTTTTTCCAAAATAGGCTTTATTTGTGAGATATTGTTTGTTACATTTTGTCTGTCTTCAATAAACTTTACAGAAAGTACCTGAAAATGAGTGACATTGTTAATTAAAAAGAAATTCTATACCAAAATCCTTCTTCACACTAATATTCAAGCTAGGAAAGCAGCACTTGTAAGGGATTATTTTTCTAAGCGTAACAACTTTCGTCTCCACGGCTCCCAGCTCCCCTCTCTGCCTTGCTCAGTGATTTTTGATCAAATAAACACTGATATTTTCTTTGGAGGGGTGAATTACCTGTACCTGGTAACTTTCAAGTGTCCAGCAGTGTTTCTATACTCTGTTTCAACATGACTGGCAGTGAATGGAGTTTAAATATGCAGTCTGCAAACAGAAAGGATAGTAAGATGGTGCAGTAGGTAGCTCATATAGATGAGAAAAGGCGTACTGTGTGCTGCTCGATCAGTTCTTGGTTCTGCTCTGTGGTCTCAGCTGGTGGCTCTTGGTCTCTGAGGCTGAGGGCTTCCTCTGCTGAGGAGATCCAGTCCAGTAACCTCTGGACTTCCTCTTTCTCTGCCTCCAGCGCTGCCAAGCTGGCTTGGATCTTCTGGCCCTGCTGCTGAGCCCATGTCTGAACCTGGCGAGGAGAGCGAGGACATAATACAGTCGAACAGTTTTGTAGTTTAGAACTTGCTAAAGAGATTTAGGCTTTAAGCACTTTTCAGGTACTTAACTAGAGAAAATAGAATTGTCATCTGCTCATCGTGCAGTGACTCACCTCTTCATAGCGAGTCTTGGTGACACTGATCCAAGATTTCAGAGTGATTATGGAGTCTGGGTGACAGGAGGCCAGGATCTCCTCACCCAGACAGTGGATGTTCTGTAACTCCACCGCCTGAGACTGCAAGGCATCCATCGATTCCTTTAGAGGAGCAGCAACAAAGGATTTCTTCAGTTTTATCAAGTGAAACACCTTTTGTGTAGGACAAGCTGTTATGTTGAAACGTGTTTTTTAATTGATTTACTTGTTTTTTCCTTTACAAACGTTATAAGTTTGTAGTAAAACAACAAGGAGTTAAATAATCAAGTATTCCCTCCAACCGAATGAAAAGGTTCAAACATGAGAGCAAATTTCCACACTGCTTCACTACACGTGATAATACTGAATCCTTATCGGTGCCTACTTATTGTTCTGTGGCAGACCCTGACCTTTGACCTCCCCAGAAGCAAGCAAGAGGTGAATTTATGTACTCCTACAGGGAGTGGAAAATTATCATGTGAAACTGACCTTGTGTTGTTTGCGGAAAGCAAGCAAACCCTCCTCCTCCTCTGGTATCACCCCGTATTTCAGTATCCTCTCCGCCTCAGTGAGGCGTTCCATGAAAGAGTGGACAAGGCCATCGAACTTCTCAGCCTAACAAGAACAAAGACAAAGAATTAGATAAGAACCCTCAACACCAGTCCTTAAGATTAAGACAAGGGTTATCAGTTTTTTGCAAACTGAATTATAATTACAACCATCTTATACCATCATACAAGGAGACTTGTGAATTTGCTAGTCAGATGCCTCCGGCTTAACAAAACTGAGAGAGACACAACGAGGAAATGTACAAATTTAACTGTCAGCACAATTTATTGCCCATTGACAGCTTCAGCCCAATAATGACAAAAGGTAAAATTACCAGACTTCAAAAGCTCTTTTACCTTTCACCTTCACTATCTGTGAGAACTACCTGCTGAAGTGCAGCCTCCAGTCTGTCCTGCTTGCTGACTGACAGCTTGCACACAGCCTCCCAGCGGCCCTCCAGCTCATCCATCTGCTCCTGCAGCCAGTGAGCATCAGCTGTGCTGCTCCTGGTCAGATCCCTCACAGAGCGCTTCAGGGTCCTGATGCATCCAGCTCGCTTCCCCAACTCCTTTTGGAAGGCCTGAGGAAGGAAAAAAAAACTTGCTCAGAACCAGTAATTTCGCTACAAGACATCTTTGTAAAGAAACTGATTCAAATATGTCATGAATAGTGAGACATATAACAACATAATATCAAGAAGTCGTTACCTGATTAATCATACAATGAGTGTGAGTTTACAAATCATTTCAGATTCTCTTTTAACAGCAGTTCTACCAAGGTGTGTGTAATAATTACTTCTACAGATGCACAGAAAATCTATACAACTACCATGAATCCTGCGTGTCTTTCTATAAACGTAGTGAATTATTAAGGCCACACTTGAAAATGTGTGATAGGTGCCGCACCTTGTGTTTGTCTATCAGGTTGTGAACCATGTCTTTGTCTCCGCCAACAGGAACATCCTCAGCTAGTTGGGGCTCCGCTCTGTACAGCCAGTCATTCAGGGCCTGCAGAGCATCAGTGAATCGACCTGAGAACAGCAGCGCTTCCTCCAGCTTGTGTTGTCTGAGAAAAGCACACCAGAAAAATCTGTGAAGTTTACAAGGGCTGGATATTTTTTTACAACGCTCAGCAAAAACTTAAACGCAACTCTATTGACTTTATCATACCTCTCCATAGACTTGCCGCTGATAGTGTCCCACGAGTCTTTGAGTTCAGCCAGTAGATTTTCCAGATGTTGTCTATCGTGGCTGGTTTGAGCTCTTTCGTGGAGGCTGCGTCCATTCTTTGTTGTAGCTTCATACATGGGTCTCTTTAACCTCAGCAGTTTCTGGAACTCCTAATTACAAAGTGAGAGATCAGTGAAGGGAGTCATATACATAACTGAAGCATATAAACCAAGTTTTGCTCATTGTGAGGCCTGCTGCACCTTCTGCTCAATAAGCTGTTGTTTAATCTCCTCATGGGACACAGCGATCTCTTTGTGTGTGTCTAATGTCTGCTCAACCTCCGTCATCCAGTCCACCAGCAGGCGCCATGATTCATTAAACTGAAATGTGAGAAATAAAGACAGATATTACACGAAAGTTCCTCTGAGTGGCACATGTCACACCTGAAGTGCATGTATGGTTTGAGAAAGATGTAGAAGCACGTCCTTTTATATCGGGTTTGGCATGGTGGCATACCTGTTTGGCACTCTTTTTGACCTCCTCCAGCAACCGGCCTCTCTCTGAAGTGCGCTGCTGCAGTTTTTTGTAGCGATCCTGGACGGTCATGATCAAGTTGTGAATAATGTCAGAGTCCTCCTTCCTGCTCAGCTCTGTCAGTCTGCGGGCTGTGTTCTCCACCGCGTTCTTCTTCTCTCCGTGACTGTTCACCTCATTCACAAGTGTCTGTGCAGATAAAGAAGTATTTCAAGAGAAAAAGTGAATATTTCCACATGCATATGTAAATCTGTGAGTTAAGTAGAAAGACAGACTACAGCAGATACAAGAAGACCTACTCTATGGTCCTGCAGTTGAGTACAAACTGTGTCCAGAACAAAACTGGGTGCAGGAAGAAGCCCAATAGACTCTTCACACTTGCTCATCTTCGTGAGAAGTTCCTGCACGTTACTGTGGAGCTCCTTGGCCAGACTCAATCCCTCTGTGAGCTTTGCCTGTGGGAACGGCACAGCACTCCGATATAATCATGCAAGAAATTAAAGACAAACCAATGGGATGACACAGGACTATGAAGATTTGATAAACCTTTCGCTCCTGGACTTTGCTGTAAACAGTCAGCCATTTCTGTTCAAGAATAGACAAGCTGTGTTCCGTGCTTGATCCCCGAACAACATTGCTGCTTTCCAGCATCCTGTGGATGGCATTCTTCACATCTGTGTAGGTGTGGACCTTTGACTCCATCTCATTGCACAACTCCTTTTGTGGGTTGGAAGAAAAAAGACAAGTTAAAGGCAAGAAATGTTTTGTTTTATTTTGTTTTGTTTTGTTTTTCCCCACTAAGTTACAAACTATTTTATTTTGGCGGATAAAACTCTGTCCAATTTACCAAGTGTGCATTGAGCCTTTCACTGGCAGAGTCCGGCATACCCCACATGGTTTTAGAGGAGGACAGTCTCAGGTCTGTGTTCTCCAGCCACTGCAGAAGATCCTGAATCTCCATCGATACATCTTGTACCTGAAGTAAAAACAACAGAATAAATGCTAAGTCCTCCTATGGTAATGAGGGTGTCACTACAACCTTATGCATGGCAAAAGTTTATTCATGTATCATCAATTTCCCTTAAAATTTGTTCTAAATTTTCTTTAAGCAAAAGTGGGATAATAACTGCAGACTGACAAAATATTATTTAGTTGTAGTAAATCTGATTTAAAATTTTGCTTAATTTGGACTACATCTATTATACTACCATCAGTCCACATGCTATTATAATCAGTTTTACAGTTATCACAAGAGGACACCATGATACACAGGTAATGAAGCACAAGAAGCAGTATTCAAGATAAAATGTGAATCTTAATGTTATGCATGACAATATATTACACAAACAATGAAAGTTTTTTATTCTACTTTTGTCGTAACTGTAACAAAATAATGGCTCTGTTTTTCTCTCTTCACCTGACTCAGTCTGTTCTCTAATTCCAGCTGCCTGCGTTCAGTCTCACAGCGGACAAACTCCCAGCTTTCATTGAGCTGCTCCAGCCGAGACTGCAGTCCATGGGGGCTGTCCCCGGACCCAACCTCCAGCAGCCCCCTGCCCGCCTGATTCAGAGACTCCATCGTGCGAACATGGGACATGACATCATTACGCAAGACCTAAGCAAAGGAAAAAGCATCAGAGGTTAGAGATTATTCGTGGTGTTAATGTCAGCGTGATTTGGACGTTTTGGTTGGAGGTGTTTGGAGTGAAGTATTTTCTGGTGTCAACTGTGTCGTGCAGTTCAGACAAATACATGTATTGTTAGTGAAGTATAAATTAATATGAACACTATGTAACCCAGACTGGTAGACGCAATGGTGAACCCTGTCAGGAGACAGAAATCTGTTAGTTATTCAAGGCTAAGTTTTCATTGTTATCTAGCTGATAAACCCACAGCTCAAGTACAGAGTTACATCGTCTGAGACTTTTTAAATGCGAAAGAGCTCATTTATGCCTTGAGCCTACCTATTACAGTACAGCTGTATAATAAAGAACCTGTTTTTGAATGCCAGTAACAATATATGATAAGATTTAGGTCACCACTAACCTTGTGTTTGGCCAGCTCAATTTCACAGGCCTGCAGGTCGATGCTGATTGGCTGGCTACCCTGCAGTTGTTCAGCAGTCCGAGAAAGCCATGTGTGCAGCTCATCCAGTGTGTTTTGGAACTGACCCAGACCCAGCAGAGCACACTCCAGTTGATGCTGGTGGCAGCACAGGAAAAAGTTAATTGTTCTATTGCATCTTTACAGTTTGTGTTTGTTTGTTTTTGTTCAGGCTAAAAATAATTTCTCCTGAGCAAACTTTCTGCTGTTCTAGTAATTTCAAATTGTACAAAAATAATATTGTGCCTACAGCGCATTATAGTGACATTTATATAATAGCATTGTACGGTGATATCTGCTTGCATATTCGTACCTGTCTGCCAACAGTCTCTGACTCCAGGCTGTCCCAGCGCTGTCTGAAGTCACACAGTGGTGAGACGGAGTTTGGACGCTCTGAGCCTGGTGACAGCCGGCATACGAAGCGATGGTTCAGGCTTTCTATTTCTATTTTCTTCTGGTAAAGTTCACGCTTAAATCGCTAAAGGAAAGAAAAAAGACAAAATGTATGTTTGAACTCACACTAAGTTAGCTACAGCCACGATTGATAAGATTTATGACAAAATAAAACACACATGCAGAAGCATAGTCTGTTTATAGTATGACACAAACAAGAACATTAGATTTATTAAAAGGGCTCTGATTGCTGCTAGTAGGTGTACTGCAATGAAATGGAAAAGTGATGTGCCTTCATCCTCTTCCATGTGGCCAAAAGAACTTTTGTCTTCTGTTCCGTCGTAAAAGATTATGTACAACTTAAAAAAGAACCTGGTGTTTTTGATAAGGTCTGGGGGAGTTTTCTGGCTTTTATGGACCAGACCCACAGACGCCATCATCTTGAACAATCTTCTAAAACAATGAATTGATTTATTGACGATGATGTAACATCATCCTTTTTTTTTTCTTTCTGTCTCTCTGTTGAGTCAGTAATTTTGTTCCCTTCCTGTTGGGTTGGTTTGAAAACTCTTGACTCTGATAATCCTGAAATCTATATAAAGGGATAGCCCACCCCAAAATGACAATTCACTTATTATCTTCTCCCCCTCATGTCGATGGAAGGTCTGGTGAAGTTTTTTAGTCCACAGAACACAGCCGGAGTGTCATAGGAAAAAAGGCCATGCCGTTATCTCCCAAACATTTGCAAAAAACAGTGACAAGGATTCAAAGGTTTAAAAAAAGTACATAATAAATCCATAAAATTTCTCCAAACTGCTCATCTGAAGTAATTCAAGTTTCCCAAAATATCAACAAGGCAGGTTGTTTCGAAAAATATTACTGAAGCCTTTGTGTTCACTCTGGCCTGCAGCTTCTCAGCGTTCAGGTATGTGCAATCACAGGTACACGGCCAGGAGACACCAAAAAACACCTTGCAGTATCTGCAGAGTTGCGTTTACCAGTTGCACAGAAGCTGCCCTCATACATGTGCTTGCACACAGTGACATGCAGCTTACCGTAAAAAAGAATTAAATGTCCAATGACATGGATACAGAGGAGGACTGCTGTACAAGCTTGAAGAGGTGAACACACATGCTAAACTCCTGGCTTAAGTGACATTTTTCGAAACAACCTGGCATGTTGACACTTTAGGAAACTTGGATTATTCCAGACGAGCAGTATGGAGGCATTTTATGGATTTATTATGTACTTCTTTTTACCTTTGAATCCTAGTCACCATTACTTGCAGTTGTTTGGAATATGACTGCAACACCGTTTTAGTGTGAAACACTGACTGTGTTATGTGGACTGAAAAACATCACCCGACCTTCCGTCGGCATGAGGGTGAGTAGATGAGTGAATTTTCATTTTGGGATGAACTATCCCTTTGATAAAATAAAAAGAAATATGACACCAACATACAGATTTTCTCAGAAAAAGTGTGTGAACCCACCTTGAGATCACATAGCTGCTCTTTGACTGATTCCAGGTCAGTTCCGACCATGAACTCTTCAGTAGACCTCAGCTCAGCCGATTTCAGCCACTCAAAAAGACCCTTACGACAAAAAAACACAAGTAAAAACAAAGCACAGTAAATAATCACTTAGTCCTGAATCCACTCACTCCTGCATTGTTCCATGTTAACTGATTTTATCATCAAGTAAATGTTGTTCCCAACATAACACTGTTGGCATATACAGCTGAATACACTGCATATGGTTTTCTTATGATACTGTCTCACTGGGTTTCCATTGCTTAACTCATTTCCCTCTGGCAGAAAACCACGCAGTCTGTTTGTCACTCAGAAGTAAAGCTACAGGGAGAAAGGTTCACAACAGAATAAAAATCCAGCCCTATTTTTGGACAGACATTCAAACACTGCTGGAGTCAACCAGTTATGTCCTGTTTGATATGGCTATGACACTGACGCAGATTGTTAGGAGATTGGAATGCATGTACACATAATGCTAGTATTTACTGTACTGACACACACCTGCATTGTGTCTTGATAATGTAAAGCCATCTGCAGGGACTCCTCCAGTTTTTTGTGGCAATCATTCCACAGTCTGCTCAAGTTGTTCCATGTGCAGTAGAGCTTTAAGACAACAAAAAGACCAGATTTTATGTTAGCCAGCACAGTTTCATGAGTTAAATAAACTGAATTTATTTGGATTTATCTCTTACTTCATCCAGGCTCTTCGTGACATCTGGTTTGTCTGTATCCCCACATGCTGACATCAGATCCATTCCTAAAACACCAAGGGTGTCCAGATCTCCCTGTAAAGTGTCAATATCCTCCCTGAGAGTCTATAGAATGAAAGGATGAAAAAGGTTATACATCACATTATATATAACAACTCGGGCTGAGATATATTTGAAAGCTTCCAGACAAACCTGCATGGTTTCAAGGCTCTGGCGGATTGTTTCAGAGTCCGTCTGACTGGCATTGAGATCCATAACTGCCTGCTGAGCATCACTGAGAGCAGCCGTGACATCACTAACATCACTCCAGAATTTCAAGGCCAGATCCAAGAGTTTGAGCAGCCAGCTTTCCTTCTCCTGGGCCTGAGTGTGTGTCTCATCCCACATCTGGCAAAGGTTTGACACTTGCTCCTGGATTGCTGAGATCAAAAGGATATAACAAAGATTTTGCTCAGAATTGGCTCATTTCCCACAGTAAACACATGCTACCTGTAGCCATGCGTCCGAGGACAGTATGATGTTTATATACATGCATACACTGCCATACCAAGACCCGTTTCTATAGCTTGGCGGGCGCTGTTTTTATTTATTTACTTATTTATTTATTTAGGGGGGTGGGTTCTGGGCTCCAGACTAACTTTTTTCATTGTTCTCCTGAAAAACAGTTGCGATCTGAAAAGGACATGGAGGTCATATTTTTTGTGTGTATTTTGTTTTTTCCCCTTAAACTTCTTTTTTTTTTTTTTTTTTTTTAATGTAATTGCATGATTTGACCACAGGAGAGCTCTGTTGTCCACTTAACTTTGGCTAAAGTTTATTTAAAGTTAACTTTAGTTTAGAGTAAATTATATCAAATGGTATTCTGTCCCAACAAATACACTGTCACTGCAATTTACCGAGAAAACAGGTTGAAAGGAATTGTAGATAAAATCATCACACAAGTTTTTAGGTTTTATCTTCGTCTTAAAACCGCCTCTATTATAGCAGGGGGGACACATTCTGATAGCTCATGAAGTTCCTGTCAGATGATGTTCCCCCTGCTGTAAAAGGTGACTTGCTTAATCATGCTCAGCCACAACCATAAATATATACATCAAAAAATACAATATGAAAATTGCTTTATAAGCTGTACCTGCATCTACTGCCGAGTTACCATGTGATTTTTTTTCTTATTCATCTAACTGTACACTGGCTGACTTGAAACATCAACACTCAAAAGGTTGATATCACATCATGTCACTTACAAACATTGACACATCCAGACAGACTTCAGTCAAAGGCACTCTATCTGATCACCAGTAGAAGGGCTATGTGGACCACATTATTAGCAAACACAGAGTCAGTTCTTTCCCAGTCGCTTGTCCACAATGAAAATGCAGAGTCTGACCTCACCTGTGCCCACAGATCCATCACCAGCTGCCTTGGTGTTAGCAAGTAGCTCATCTGCCTGTGTCTTTACACTACTTAGGCTAAGCTCCAGCTTGGACAGCTCAGCCAGGGTGTGCTTGTTGTCCTGCAGCTGCTCCTGGATCCTTGGGGTGAGGCCTTGAAGAGAGCTGGGAGTCTGTATGCGGCTGTGCAGGCGGCCAAGACTCTCTCTGATAAGGGTCATCCTCTCATTCAGCTTCAAGGACAAAAAAAGAAATTAAGTTGTGTTCCTGTTTGTATTTGTGATATGTTGCAAAGGATAGGGCTGTTTAGAATGCTTTCTGCATTATTCAAGCATCCTTACTTGTGTAAATCGAGGTAAGGACTCTTCAAGCAGGTTAGCAGTCTCTCTGACCCGATCTCTGATGGCTCTGTGCTGCTCCTCAGCTTCTGTAGCTTTTTGACAGAACTCATTTCCCTGAACAGGGCTTAGTTCTGACAAGCGTTTTGCCAGGGAGCATAAGCGTGCAATCAAGGGTCTATGTTCTGCTATAGACTCTCTGAGACCCTTTGCAAAGAAGAGATAAATAAAAATAAATAAAGAGAGAATGAATAACAATGTGGGAAGCAGACTCTCCGTTAGAGAAAACCTAATTTTGGTTTTATCCCTAAAATGAATAGATAAATGTTGAAAGAAATCACTTTGTCAAACTTTTTATTGCAAGCCTTACAAAATGGGTTAAAAAAAGTAACTGTGCAAAGAAGTGGATTACAGTACATATATTTAGTGAATATTCTACCTGAACAGAACATTTCATTTACACAGAGAAAATGGTTGCAGACTGTGAAGTATAAAAGGACTTCTTTGTTTAACTGGACAAAAAGAGGATAACAAAAAAGATGGCAGTGTGTAGAGGTAGAGAGGCAGGTTTTCTCCACCTGTAAAAGATCCTGTTGTTCCCGAAATGCCTCATAGCTAATTGTGCTTAGGGAGAGCTGGCCAATTAGGGTTTTAGTTTCCTCAAGCCAGGGTGAAACCTCAGCAAGGCCCTCTGAGAACTGGAGAAGAAGCGACTGAGCATGCTCAAGCTGCAGGACCACATGGGAATTGGTGGCTGATGTAGTGTTGCATTGTTCCTGTAATGCCTCTAATGGAGTCTGCATGGAGAAGTGATAGCAACATAAAGAAACAAGAAATTTATGCATTATATTTAAACCTTAAGGTGCATTTGTTTACACTGTAAGTAGATTGGTAGCATTTGATGAAAAGTGGAAAATACCCGCAAATCCCCAGTTTCTCCTTCATCACTGTATGTAAGCAAGATTTCAGCAATCTTCACCATCTTCTCAATGTTGAACCTGTGCTGCAGAATCTCCACTGCCAGAATCTGTTCCAAATACATTGATTCAAATTTAGTTGCCAAACATTGTGGAAATCTACTTCTAACACCTAAAAAATTACAAATAACACAAACATGTAATGTTTTTATTCAAGGAAAATGTTTATTTAGTTGATTGTTTGGTTATACTTGTATAATGTCCTGACCTTTTGCTCATAGAGTTGTTCTGCAATGACGTCTGGATCCAGATTAATGGTTTTCAGCTTTTCAAGACTCTGTGCTGTGTCTCTGAACCAAGCCATTTCCTTCACCACTGCTTGTTCCAGCTGATAAGAACACACTTTATGTTAGCATAGCATTATTAGCGGCATTATCAAAACACTGTCATTTCTGAAAGCTAACCAGTCTTGGTGGCACATACTGGCAGCAGCATCTTTTTTTACTCATTATCAGAAGTGAAATAAACTATCGTCAGTAGCATTTTCCCAAAAAGTAAAAACAGACTTATACAAAATTAATTCGACCAAGTTATCGCTTATTGGCCCCTAGATGTGTGGTGATGACTGTTTCTGGAGAGCCCCGCCCCCTGCCTGTGTTTTGACGCTTTGGTTTAGTGAGGACGCTTCTGGAAGGGGAGTGGATGCGTTTCCTCCAACAAATGACAGCATGCAGATGAGATTGAGACTGGATAAAACTTAGTGACTCGATGCCATTTAGACCTGAAAAAATTGTGGATGTGGACCTAGCTGCGAAGAAAAGGAAATATAGCCCTTGTGAGGTGAAACGACGAGTGAAAAAAGTTTATTCCAGAACGAGAGTGAATTTTTGTTTGGCTTTCACCAGCTTTTGAGCACTAAAGAAGTGGCTGGGGATGAAGAGCAATGCAGAGTTGGCCTGCATTCTGTCAGACAAGTTACGTTAGATGACAAACACCAGCGGTTAACTTTTTTTAGCTTGATAAATTATAAACTTCTTAATTAAAACAAGTGTAATATTCCTACATAGCTTGCTGTGTACTGTAGGTACAAGTGGTACAAGTGGGCCTATATGCTACAAAGCCTCTGGTGGCGTTAAGAAGGGGAAGAGGGGCCCAATTTGTGTTTACAAGCCACAATGAACAACACTACTGATGCTACCTATAAAGCAAAAAATTATATGATGGATTTTCAATCTGTGTAATACTCAAAGACACATTTGTATAGTTGTATAGCTGTTTGGCTAGATAAGTTAGCGATCAAAGCAAAAAGGAGTTTAATCAGGCTGAAAAAGCACAGTTATATTTTGAAAAAAGCAAGCTAATTATTTATTACCTAAAGTTAATGTGTGATATTTAGAACTGCAGTCAGCTAATCAAATATTGTTTGCTATGGTATCAAATACATGCTTATTAGCATGTCATGCATCTTAATGTTATAGTATTAGCAAATTTTCCATTAGACTTTAGCTAACATAAATTTCCACTACGAATAACGTTAGTGGGCAAATACTGCTAAAGCATCTGACTGGATTATCGTAGGACTGAGTGGGAACTTTACCCTCTGTCTCTCAGCAGCACATAATATTGCATCTCCACCATGTGATTGCGCTCCCGCAGTCCCCAGGAGCTCCCTCTCAATGCGGCCCAGCCACAGGTGGAGGTCCTCCTGGCTGGAGGTACAGCGACTGGAAGCCTCCAGGGCCTGCTCCAGCCTCTGCAGCACATCCAGACTGCTGAGATTCAGTACGGAACAACGGATACGCAGAGCATCCATCTTCTCCTGAACCTGCTGGGCTTCCTCCTCTAAGCAAAGGGCAAATTACAAACACTGAGCATGTTCAGCATATGATGAGACCTGTTCTAATTTTGTGTTTGTTTGTTTGTTTGTTTTATGAAGATATTGACAATATTCAAAATCCATGAAAGATAGCACTTTAGAGTCATAGAATGTGCGATTAATTCCTTATTGGTCAATAGACCCTAGTTCATACAATATACCAGAAAACATTTTGATCAGGTTCTACTCAAACTATCTGTAGGAGTACATCTTAATGATATTATTAGTACATTTTGTAATGAGTGAAACTGTCTAATGCTATTGGCACATTTAGAACAAAATATTAATGTTGTGATAGATAATTCAACGGTATTTTTTCACCAAACTCAATGACTATAATATACCCATAATTTTTTACCACATAAAGTAAGCATTACCTGAAATTGCTTCCATGAGATCATGTCCTGACTTTTGTAATTCCCCTAGACCAGCAGTTTTAACCTGAATCTCTTCAACAACAGCCTAAAAGAAATGACAAAAATATAATTCTCCTCTCAAACAGCACATATAAAAGCACTACATGCAGTTAAATCATTCATGGTAGACTTCAAACCTTGGCCTTTTCTGTGGCCTCTGAGAGATGCAGCATTACTCTTTCTGCATTTCGTAATTCAGCTAGGGTCTGTTCCACACTTATGAGCCATTGTTGCAAGCTGTCTACTCCTTCCTGGAAGACCTGGGCCCTGGGCAGAATGAGCTCCAAACTCGCTCTCCTATCAAAAACATAATGTCCATTGATTGTTACCAATGATGAGGAAGATCTTATGCAATAAGTCTTGCCAAATCCCAGTGTGGCATTTCTAGTAATGGGAGCTGACCTTTGCTCTGCCTCTAGCTGTAAGGTCTCCCACTTCTGTTTGAGTGTGGAGAGTTTGATCTTTGCCTGGTCTCCCTCTTCTCCTAGGTGGGCCTCCACCAGCCGAGGGCCCTCCAGCATCATAGAGTCCATACTACGCCTTCGGTCTGTTAGGAGGCGCTGCAAAAGCTGTAAAAGAGACAATCTTAATGAAATCAAAAAAGTTTATTAGAGTGTAGGTGGAGAAATCTATAATATTTTCTAACCATTTTGTGAAGACCCCAGCAGAGACTCATTAAGTTGTTCAAATCGGTGTATGTTAGGTTAAATTTATAAGAAATAACATTGCTTGCAGTAAAACCTGACATTTATCAAAGCCCCATTCTTGGTTTTCTGCCTTTGTGTCAGCAGTCCTGTCTCATGTGTCAAGATCAAATTGTTTTGAGGCGGAAAGGTTTCACCTCATCCAAAGAGCTCACAATGGGTGAGTTTACAGCTGAAAGGTGAGAATTCTTCCTGCTTTTTAATACCCCTAGGAACTGCTCACAA
>JAQFJB010000024.1:18296893-18308373 GCA_029874875.1 Naso minor
TTTATTGCACTATCTGGTTCTCGCATCTGGTTCCTGAGCATAACCTCACACATTAGTGTTTTGAGTAATGTCTTTATCCTTATTCTCATGCAAAGCCCTGTAATGCCTTAGCATGGATGGATGGAAAAAAAGGGCTTGTGTAAAGTGTTATATCTTTCATTTTCTAGTGTATTGCTATAGTTTCAGTATAATTTCAGACAGTAGCAGTGCAGAACATATTGTACTTCAAAAATCTCAAGATGCATGGGTATTGGTGCATTAATGACAACATGGCCTGTTCAGAGCATTTTTATTTACAACATAGTGTTATGTTCAGAACATACAATAGAATCCACTCACCATATCATTCAAAGAAAAATCTGTCCCATCAGCAAAATGAACCAGTTAGTTTGTAAAATTATAGAATGAAAATAGTACAATCAGCAGTTACATCTGCAGTTGTCTTTATTTTACACTAACATTTTCCCCAAAGACCTTTCGTAAAATTAAGAAAACATGCAAGGCAAATTCATAATATATCAAAAAATGTGATGGAAACAAAATAAAAGGATTTACAGAGAACACTTAAAAGCTACATGACAGAAATGCTTGCTGTGGAAAAATAATAAGCCAAAAAACCCAAAAAAGGCTTCAAGCTGTTTTTCAGTTTGCAAAGGAAAACTGTGTCTGTCAACAGAGAGAAGTTAATTTGATAGAAAACATACATTAATGCAATGTAATGCTGTATCAAATATGTCAATTCTCCAAATGTATTATATTATCACTCTGGCTGAACTGAATATACAAAGAGGATAATACAAAAATATACTCAGTAGACTTAAGAACAGCTAAATTAGGATGTGCTGTTCTACCACTACACTTAATCCCAGTTTATTTGAAAGAATTCACACATAAATGAATGTATGCTTTAGGAGTGTTCTCCAAAAAAAATCAGGATATAAATATCCATGTTCAAGTTACAAATGTATGAAAAAGGTTATGAATGAAGAGTGTTCCTAGAAAGGCATCCCAAGATGGTGTCAGGTTGGCTCAGCCTCAGCTTTCTTCAAATGTGATGTGCAATGGAAGAAAGGACAAACTCAATGGCATATCTAGAAATGAAAGAATATAATCTTGAATTTAAATCAAAGTAAATCATACCATGCAGTGATAAAATAAATACAAAAAATAAAATAAAATTTCAAAACAAATAGTGATGAAACATAAATTTTGCAAAAGAAATTAAAATGATGTAATATTTTAAAAATCATATACTGTACCTGTGTAACCGCATGAGGATGACATGGACTCACAAATCCAACCATGCTGAGGGGTTTGTATGCTCTGGCCAGTTGAGTATCTGTGCTCATATTTTGGATTCTGAGGGACAGAGGCAGCTGTCAAAAATAATAGAAAAAAAATGTCAATAATGAGAATTTTGATAAGAAATTATTTACTTGTGAAAACACCATGATAGTTCGAGTGGGACAGAAAAAAAGGCATGAATCGAAGGCATAATCTAGGCTCTGAAATGTGATCAAGGTAAACTGAAGAAGAAAGACAACAAAATAAACAAAAGGAAAAATAAATCATTTCAACTTACAAGAACCAAAATAATAGGAGGCTGGTCAGTATGGGAGAACAGGATCGAGTCTGACATCATCTTGGGATCAACCAGGAACACTTGATTGATGTTGAATGTAAACAACCCAAAACTTGAAGTGTGTAAAATAATGGTGCAATGAAAATTTAAAGGATGCAAAGTTCAATTAATTTAACGGGACATAAAAACAAGGTCATGACATAATGTTACAGTCTGCATAATGTTAATCCTGGCACTTCTTTTTAGTGTTGCATTCCTCGTATATGATTTCTTAGTGTTTTACAGATGCAATCTTAGTAGGGATATTATTTAGTTAGCCAACATTCAACATGAAAATATTAATATAAAATTCACCCATACTTTATACAAACATTCAGAGATTTAAAGGCATCAATGTATTTTAGATTGTGTTAAAAACATTAGAACTATGTTGACATAAAGTATTTAAGTAGTAATGTCAAAAAAGGTTAAAAAAAAGGAAACAAGGAATACTGGAAAAATATTTCTGTTTGACATACATATAGTATATAGCTATAGAGAGCACAAGTATACATTTTTTTAACAGGTGTCAAATGAAAACTATAAAGTCACTTGAAAAAACAGCAGAGATTTCATGCTTTGCTTTTAAAAATACAAAGTGACTTTAAAAATAAAATTAATATATTGTATATCTGGTTTGGTAATGTCTCCATATATGAGGCACATATTTAGACATCTGTTTATATGGAAAAAAAAAAAAAAGCCTTGGCGATTCTTGATGTGACCATATGCAAGGCTAAATAAATAAATTTTTTTTTTGTTATTGTCACTCTTTTTTTTGACTTTTTTTTCCTGTGAGAAATGCAGCTGTAAAGTGCATTAGTTTGTTGGTTTTTATTCACACATTGTAACACAACTAGCTAAAATCAGAATCTGCGGCTGTAGCCAGTTGAAGAGGATGTGAAAGAGGAGGAAGAGAAGCTCATGCTGAAGCCAGAGCCAGCATCGAAGCTTCCTCTCCTGGAGCCTGTTCGGGATCCAGTCCTTGAGCCCGTCCGGGAGCCATAAGCAGATCCGGGGCCACTGACGTTGTAGGGACTGTAGAGACCTTTGCTGGATTGTGAAGAGGCCTCCAGTAACCTTAGACCAGATCCTTCCTCGACCATGCTTTTATCCATAGCATCTTTAAAGGAGATTTTCAGTTTGGTTTTCGGACATGTTAAGTATTTAGAATAAGCACCAACATCTCTCAATTTCTGGGCAGTGCGAGCATCAATTGTGCCCTTCCTGATGGATTCATCCAGTGACACTCTGCTTTCAGCATCAGGCTCAATCAGTCCACCAGTCAGATACTGGACCTCAAGGAAACGCTGCCCAGCCTCATAGTACAACCAGCCCTTCTTAAGAGCCTGGGAGGCAGACATCTTTACTTTAGTTCTAGGGTCTTCAAATCCACTAAATGCTTTTTGGGCCAGGCTGAGGCGATCAACCATGATTTTATCTACAAGACCTTTCTCTGTAGCATCAGCAACGGAGAATCTCTCCCCAGTTGTAGGGTCAATTATTCCTCCTGTGCAGGCTTGGGCCTCCAACAGTCTTTGGCCTGAGATGTTATCTACTAGATTTCTGTGGATGGCCTCAGTAATAGACACCTTCTCTAGTGTGTCTATGTCTAAGATTCCAGCTATGGGGCCAGTCTCCTCTGTTGGGTCATTCCATATGACTGCAGGTGGTTTAATGGAGGGTATGGGGCTCATAGGAGAGGAGTAAGTGGAGCCAGTGGTGGAACCAAAGGAAGATGAACGAGACCGGAAGCCTCCCATGTTTCCTGAAAGCATGTCAGCAAATTCTGTGATGGACAGGTTCCCAGCTCGGTATGTATCAAGAGCATTTTGGTCGATTAAGCCACGCATAAGAGCATCATCAACATCATACTGTCTCCCTGACCTCCTGTCAATTATAATGGATTTGATAGTTCCATCAGAGGAAGTCATTGTGATCTCTTCCCATTCACACTCCTGCTCAGCAAGCTCAAGGTAGGTTTGGTGATCTATGAGCCCCTTCCTGTAAGCCTCATACACAGTCATTTCTTTGCCTGTCTCCGGATCTACAATGACAACTCTGCGTTTACGAACTGAGGATTTGGAGGAGGTCTTCCTTTCTCGCTTCTTTTCTTTCAGTAACAGAAGCACCAGGCCAGTGTCAGGATCAGTGATGCACCTCTCCATGAGCTGGAGGTAGGTGAGGTTTTCCTCAGTGTTGGGATCAAAAAAGCCTTTGGTGTCATCAGATGGGTCTGACAGGATCTCATTCATTTCCTCATCAAAGAAGCCACGTTTGTAGGCCACCTCAACTGGCAGACGGTGACTCTCCTCTGGGTCAATGATTCCACCAGTGGCAATCTGAGCTTCTAGAAGCCGGATACCATGATCTTTCAGGATTAGGCCCTTTTTCATGGCCTGGAACAGAGATATGGTTTTTCCTGAATAAGGATCCCTATATCCTGTCACTGCACGCTCAGCAGAGAGGAGTTTGTCTTTGAATTCAGGTCCTACAATTCCCATTCTCACTGCTTCATTGACAGTAAGTTTGAGGTTTTTAATTGGATCAATGACATACCCTGTGGATGCCTGGGCCTCAAGAAGTTCAAATGCAGTGCCTGGCCTTATCATGTTCTTCTTCATGGCCTGGTAAATTGACAGACGATCCTTTGATGACTCTAAAAATACACCAGCAATACAGCTTGTGCCCTCAAGGTACCGTGATAGTCTATTGCTAACCTCCTCCACTGTAACAAGACCTTCATTTAGTTCAGTGACAGTCTGCTGGTCAATAATTTGTGAACGTAGAAGCTCCTCCATTGTGATCTGTTTTCTCAGACCTTTGAACATCAACCTCTTGTCTCCCAGGGAGAGTAAGCGCAACCCGCCATCTAACCTGCATCTCTTGAGCAGCTCTGCATATGACAGTTTCTCTTCAGTGACAGGATCGACAAATCCTTTAACACTGTCAGTTAGTCTTTCATTGGTTTCCTTGTTGATATAACCTCTTTGCATGGCAATGTCAGCTGGCAGGTGGAACTGGAATTCAGGATCAATAATACCACCTGTGGCAGTTTGTGCCTCCAACATTTTCAAAGCATAATCCTCTGGAACAAGATCTTTTTTCATTGCCTGGAAGAGAGAGATGATTTTTCCACTGTACGGATCTTTGTATCCAGTGACTGCTCTTTCAGCTGAAAGAAGTTTATCATGGATCTCAGGGCCAACAACACCCTTACGAACAGCTTCATCAACTGTGAGTGTTTCATTTTTAATTGGATCAACAATGAATCCTGTAGCAGCTTGTGCCTCTAGGAGGTTGAGGGCTACTTCTGGTTTAATAAAACCTCTCTTCATTCCTTGGTATATGCTAAGCTTGGAGCTTGAGTCGGTTGTGATCCCAGCAACACAGCCTGTGCCATAGAGATATTGTTTCACACTGGTCAACTCCATTATGTCACGAATGTCCCTCTTGCCCTGTTTAAGGAGGTTGTATGTCTCCAAGTCAATGATGCGGGCATTGTAGAGCTCCTCAACAGTTATCCTTCTCCTTATAGTCTTATATGACAGTGGACTGTCATTTCTAATGATTTCTCTCTGCTCCATGATCTCAATAATAATGATGATCATACGCTCTTTAGTGATTTTTCCAGAACGATATTCATCCATAAGCTTCTGCCTCTCTTGTTCTGGAAGCAAATTTGAGTTCATGATATCCCAGAGGTTCATTGATTGATCTGCAAGGCCCTCAATTGGAATGTCAATTTGGGTATTGGTCAGGTCACTCTGCGTTTGTTCCTCTGTGTAGAGATATGTCTTCTCAACAACAGTTGGAGACTGAGGCTTGGAAAGCGGAAGGATACACAGGCCTGTCTCTGGATCTCTTTGACACTTGTCTTTAAGCTGCTTGTAGGTAACATTTTCATCAGTTTCTGGATCTGAGAAAGCCTTGTTATCATCAGATGGTTCAGATAGGGTCTGGGCAGTGTCTTTGCTGAAAATTTTCTTCTGATAAGCAACATCAGTTGGGACACGGTGACTGTTTACAGAGTCAATGATTCCTCCACTAACCATTTGTGCCTCCAACAGTGGCATGGCATGCTCTTTCAAGATGAGATCTTTTTGCATTGCTTCAAAGAGGGAGATTGTGTTGCCTGTGAATGGATCTTTATAGCCTGTGACAGCTTTTTCTGCAGAGAGCAGTTTTTCATGTAGCTCTGGACCAACAAGGCCTGACTTCACTGCCTCATCTACTGACATGCACTGATTCCTCACTGGATCTACAATGAATCCAGTGGCAGCCTGGGCCTCAAGAAGTGAAAGACCTGTATTGTGCCTGAGGAGCTTTTTCTTCATAGCCTGATAAACACTTATTTTTTCCTTTGTCGGCTCCAGGTAAATGCCGGCAATGCTATCAGAGCCCTGAAGGTACTTATTAATGTTGGGATTTTCACTGACTTGTTTAGGTGTTGTTTTTCCTTGTTGAAGGAGGTCATAGGTTGGTTTGTCAATAATTTTGGACTCATACAGAGAGGCTGCTGGAACAGGAGCTCTGAGTCCTTTGAAGCTAGACTGTTCTTGTTTCTTGGCCTCTTTTTCATCTACAATTGTGATAACAATCTTGATTATTTTTTCAATTGTAACCTTGCCTGACCTAAACTGTCTGAGCAGGTCAAGCCTTTGTTCTTCAGTAAGATATTCAGAGTTGATGATCTCCCAGATAGTCATCTTCCTGCCCTTAAATGGTCCAGAGTCAAGCTCCACAGTTGCCTGAGTCATAGCCTCTTTTGTCTGAGCTTCCGTGTATGTCAGCTCCTCCTTTGCATTGATGGCTTCGTCAGACAGAGGAAGGAGCTGAAGACCAGTTTTCTTATCAGTGACACACCTCTTGAAGAGCTGTGAGTATGTGACATTTTCTTTAGTGTTGGGGTCAAAGAAACATTTGGTTTCATCAGTTGGGTTGCTGAGAATCTGTTTCATTTCATCATCAAAATAATTTCTCTTGCATGCCACATCATGAGGAATGCGATGACTCTTTACAGGATCAATAATGCCACCTGTAGTCATTTGGGCATCAAGTAGTCTGATTCCTTGTTCTTTTGGTATGAGATCTTTTTTCATTGCCTGAAACAGAGACACTGTCTTTCCAGTGTAAGGATCTTTGTAACCTGTAACAGCTCGCTCTGCAGAAAGGAGTTTTTCATGCAGCTCAGGACCAACAATACCTGCTTTGACAGCTTCATCAACAGTGTACTTCTGATTATTTACAGGGTCAACCACATAGCCTGTTCCTGCTTGGGCTTCAAGCATATTCAAGGCAGGCCCTGCCCTCATTATGTCATTCTTCATAGCTTGGTAAAAAGACATTGTCTCTTTGGATGAGTCAATCAGTACACCTGCAATGCAGTTTGTACCCTTCAGTGCTTTGTGGACATTTTGCATTTTAGATACTTCTTGAACTGTCTTTTTCCCTTTGTTTAATTTGTTGTACAGGTCTTTATCAATGATTGTGGATTCCAGGAGCTCAGTGGCAGGAACAGGTGCTCTCAGACCATCAAAGGTAATTTCACTCTTCTTCTCTTTGTCTTCGGCCACAGTAATCACAATCTTAATGATCTTTTCAATTGTGATTTTGCCTGTCTTGTATTGACGGAGAAGGTCTTTCTTCTGGTCCTCAGTAAAGTACTCGGAATTGATTATTTCCCAAATGGTGACAGTCTTTCCCTTGAATCTTCCAAATGGCACAGACACAGTTGTTTTGCTGAACACATCCTTGGTCTCCTCCTCCGTGTATATACTTGAGCACTGAGCAGCTTTGTCTGTGATGGGCAGGAGTAGAAGACTGGTTTCAGGGTCAGTGGTGCATCTTGCCATTAGTTCTGAATATGTTAAAGGTTCCTGAGTGCTGGGGTCAAAGTATCCTTTTGTGTCATCTGATGGGTTCTCCATGATTTTGTTCATTTCGGCGTCATATTGTCCCTGTTTACAGGCTATGTCATTAGGTACACGGTGACTATTGATAGGGTCGATGATGCCACCAGTTGCATGCTGAGCCTCAAGGACTCTAATTGCGTGATCATGTTCTATCAGACCCTTCTTCATAGCTTCAAAGACAGAGATCTTTCCTCCAGTGTATGGATCTTTGTAGCCAACAACTGCCCTCTCAGCTGAAAGCATTTTGTTGTGCAGTTCAGGGCCAATCAAGCCTTCCTTGACAGCCTCATTAACAGAAAGTTTCTGGTTCTTAATAGGATCTAACATATAACCATTGGCTGCCTGGGCCTCAAGAAGAATCATGGCTGTGCCTGGAGTAATCTTCTTCTCTTTCGATGCTTGATAGATTGACATCTTTTGATTAGATGGTGTCAATACACCAGCAATACCATTATTTCCTTTAAGAATTCTCCTCAGATGTTTAGCCTCACCAAGCTCTTGCACAGTGGTTTTGCCATTTTTCAGCTTTTCAAACTCCTTTTTGGGTAAAAGACCGAGGTCATGAAGTCTACTTGCAGGTACCTTATCACGGATGCCATCAAAAGCCAAGGGATCGGGTTTCTTCTCCCCACTGTCATTTTGGCCATTGTAAACTTTCTTTGTTGTCTCAACCGTGGTTACATGGATGAGCTCTTTGTCTTGTGCTTCCTCAAGCTTTTGAAGTTTCTCTCGCAATTTCTGGTTCTCTTCTGCAAGAATCCTTTCTTGCTCGAGTCTCTTTTTCTCAAGTTCCTTCATTTCTTGTTGCTTGTTAAGCATCTCTTTCTCAGCTTCTTTTTGTTTGTTGAGGGCCTCATCCATGGTCGCCTGGAGTTTCTTCTTCTCATTCTCCATCTGTTGTCTCTGGCGTTCCTGTTCATCTTTGAGAGCTTTTGCCTTTTTGACTTCCTCTTCAAACTGGCTTTCTAGCTTCTTTTTCTCATCTTCAATTAGCTTTTCCTTCTTCAAGAGCATCTCTTTTTCTGAAAGGAATGTCTGTTGGAGCACTGTCTTCTCATGTTCGATTTGTTTCTGCTGTGCATCCGCCATCTGATGGAAAAAAAGAGAAAGCAAAGTAAGTAACAATTGGTACAGAGGTAAGGCATATATATATTAACTAAGTTTTTGTATATTATGATGATATGTTTAATATCTAAATTGTTTATTTTGTTTACTTAATTTATAATGGATACAATTTGTACAATGCACTCTGCTTATGCATATGGAGATAAAAACAATCCCCTGGTGAAGTTAAATGGTGGCCTTACTGCAGTTTCATAGAGGGGGATCTAAAATGATGGTATAGTATTATTAGAATTATTTTTTTATTATTTTTTTTTTTAATAATTGTCTTTCTAGATCATGCTTGCTGGGGTAATGGTTAAAGAACTGACTTGAATAAACTGTCACAAAACAGATGACTGCATGAAATTAATCCAACTTTTAACATATTTTGTTATGTAAATAGAGTTCAGCCTTAACAATTTGGAAGGAAAATTGTCTGTGAGGACACTGTTATTGTATTACAACATTACATTCATTTTATGTGTAACACACAGCAATGATACATACAAATTAAATCCCTCAATTTAAAGATGTATTAACTACAATATTACAATTAAGGTGATAGTGCTCCAGGTAATTTTCTTCAGCTACCCGGAGACTTCAACATCATATGATGTATCTGCAAAATTAACTAAAGCATGTCCGAATTCTTACACCCCATTTGCAACAACTTCATGATTGCTTTGCTTATCAAAAGGTTATACTAACAATAAGAATTTCAAAGGACCCTAAAAAATTGTAAAAATGAGGGTACCATACTTGTTACAATCCTAGGGAAAATTGGAGAAAAATGACACTCAATTTTGATTAAGATGAACTTAATTTGAGTTTAAACTTTTTATAGAAATTTGAAGTTTTTCTAAAGAAAAAACACTTAAAAAATGAAATATTAAAATATTCAGCTAAATTAATATAATTAATAACAAATAAATCATACTGTACTGCTCACTATGGCACACATTTTTGTTTTTCATAATGGCATTTACCTGCCTCTGACTTCTCTAGTATAGCATACATTTTGTAATTTTATTTTTGTTTCAGTTTTGTTGCTGATAATTGTATATAGCTTGTCCGTTACACTTTACAGCAGCTACAACAGGTACAACAACTACACCCATTGTGTTTCCTATTTCAACTGAAAAAGAACTGAATTAAGGAAGACATGCTGAATTTTGATTAACTGAAGCAGGGTAATGCCTCAGATTGCATGATAAAGAGTTTGTATGGACTACTGGAAGGTACCCTTTTAAATAACATTACAGGAATACTTCATGACTTACAACTATATCTCTGTGCATTCTAATTGTAAGAATAGATGTAATACCTACAATGATGCCATTTCAGTGCAGGATATATACTATAGCAAACCTAGGGGGGTTTACATGCAGCCAACATACATTTGTTAACCAAGATTTTGAATGCATTTTGTATCACTAAATGCATGCTTTCGCAGAGTTGCCTGTCACACAGACATATATCTGCTAGGGTGCAGGTTGGTGGAGGTGTCTCAATCTCTATGAACAGTATTCACAATGAATACTGTACACTGTAACAAATTAAAGAAACTGCTTTTTTGGAAAAAAAAAAAAAAAGGTATGGTATGTATGCTCTACTTATGCAGTGGAACATTGTTGACAATTGTTATAAATCTTCCTAGTGGTTAGCAGCTGTGGTAAATATGTGGGTGCATGTCCTGAAACTGCTCTCTAGTGTTGCTGACCCACCCTTCAGTTAAACTCTTTGACTTAATTGCTACATCATATTTTATTTGTTTCAATCTGACTTTAAATAAGGCAGCTCATTTTTTGGGGAGCTGATTTGCAACCAAAGTTTTCAAAATTAAAAAGAAATTTAAGGCATGTTTTAAAAATCAGGAAACATTCCAGGATATCAGGGGACATTCAGGATGCAGTCTGCAT
This sequence comes from Naso minor, assembly GCA_029874875.1. Lineage (NCBI taxonomy): Eukaryota > Metazoa > Chordata > Actinopteri > Acanthuriformes > Acanthuridae > Naso > Naso minor. The sequence goes on from JAQFJB010000024.1 coordinate 18,307,453, forward strand.
GAGCACAGTGCACTGTAAAAAAAAACTTGTAAATTAAAATCAGAATTTAAAATTAAAGATATGGCTTCATGATTAGTATAATCAAAGAAAGAATAAAGAAAATTTAAGAAAGATGTTAGTTTACAGATAGAGTTAACAATGACATAAGCTGCTCTGTTATGCCATTTTTGACACAATACCTCTTTAGACTTATTTTGAAGGTCTTCAGCCTCCTTTTTCAGTCTAGCCTTCTCCTTCTCTAGGTCTGCAATAGCATTGCGTAATTCATCAGCCTCTTTGCTGGAATTTAGTCTCGCTACTTCCAGTTTTTCCACTACAGTCATTTTTTCTTTGGTGGCTATTTCAGTCTCATGAAGGCGGGATGCAATTGTATCAGCTTGCTTCTTGAATTTTTTAGCCTCCTCTTCAGCCTTGGCCTGAGCTTCACTGAGATGGGAAACCTGAAGTTTGAGTTTTTCAGCTTCAGCTATAATCTCAAGTTGTCTTTTTCTCTCAGCTTCAAGAGACCTCTGGTATTCCTCTGTTTCCTCCTCCAGACGTTGTTGCATTAGTTGTTTGTCCTCCAGAAGCTTTTGTGCTTGCTCCTGAGCCAAGTCTTTCTGCCTTTGGAGCATCTCTGCCTCAGCTCTAAATCTAGATGCCTCTTGTATGGCCTGCATTTTCTCTTTGAGCATTTTATCTGCAAGATTTCGCTGTTGGTTGAGGTCTTCTTCTGCAATCTGTCTCAAGCGTGCTGCCTCTTGGGCTTCCACACTAAGTCTAGCAGCATCCTCTGCCAGTTTTTTCATATTGTCAGCTTCCTTGGCAAGGAATTTCTGTGTGTTATCTTTGTCTTTCTTGATGAGGCGTTGATTTTCCTCCTCAATTTTGCTCTTCAGTTTGAGTAATTCCTCCATCTGAACCTTGACTTTGAACAGCTCT
>JAQFJB010000024.1:18410731-18427386 GCA_029874875.1 Naso minor
CAGACTACCTGAATTACAATATGCTAACAGATTATTAGGGATTTTTTGTCCAATGACACCAAAATAAACTGCCTACCCCAGCTATGAGTGAGCCTGTATTTAGGCACGCACTTTGACCTAAATGCTAATGTTAGCATGCTAAATGCTCACAATGGCAACGCTGACATGCTGATGTATTGCTAGCATGTTAACCAGAGCATGTGAGCAGAGCGTGAGCAGAGCGTGAGCAGAGCGTGAGCGGGACGAATCATCGCTCACAGTTCATGGAGCTGTTCGCTCCAGCGCTCAACACCTCTCCACACTGTTCTGCTCCATCCAGCTCTCCGCTCAGCATAGATTTCACTCCGCTCAGCTCCAAAATCGTCCGCTCACAAGAAGAAAATGAAAAAGAAAAAATCTCCGCCACATCTTGCAGGCAGTTGTGAGACGCATCACTCCTCTCAGCTGGTAGTTTTCCTCATGTGGCCTCATAAACCCGACGTTTGTATTTGAGGTCACAGCCTTTAAATCTAATCGTAATTTAGAAAAAAAAAACCACCATGTTGCGCGCATTAATGCAGGCAAGCCACACGCACTCGAGCAGGTCTAGACATGATGTGGAGCAGAGTTGAGCGGTTTAAAAATCCGCTCACAGCTCCACCTAAAATTTTTCACTCCCGCTCACCGCTCCGTCCTGCTCCGCTCTGCTCCGCTCTGCTCACATGCTCTGATGTTGACCATGTTCACCATCTTCGCCTAGTGTGCTAACATGCTAAAATTTGATTAATGGCACAAATCGCATACAGTTGAGGCCGGAGGGATCATTAGTTTGCATATTTTTGGTTGGCATTGGACAAATTACATTTTGACCTTACAATGGCTTTAGATAAGGAAAAGAAAAAATAAGCCGGGGAACATCAAAATTATTACATTTCATCCTGAAGGAAAATGTGTACCAAATCCTAGCAATCTTCTTGATAATTTCAGACATATTTCATTCTGGGCTGAATTCACCCTCTGGGATTCAATAAAAGAATTATGTTAAAGTGCTGATTGTTTCAGCACAAATAAAGGGGTTGGCACACACACACACACACAGTGACACCACAGAGAGGAGTGGCATTTAAAAGAAGTATAGAAACACAAATTATGCTCATCACGAGACAGTTACTTTCCCCTGCAAGTTAGAACAGCCTAACAGCTCCATGATAGGCAAATGTCCACACCAGGAAGTCATGTGCTGTATCTAGAAGGCATCAGTAATATCATAGGTAAATGATTTCTTTGCATGGTAGCATGTTAAAGATAGCTTTCTAACGTCCAGTAAAGATTTTACATAATATCAACTTGCGGTTGTAGCCTGTCTAGAGCCCTCTAAATGTTTCACCACTGGCTAATAGGACAATATTTTTTAAATATGGTTCAGTTCAGCCCTTTCACTTTAGGAAATGATCCATCCTAACATGTTTAGATTTACTATGTAGGTCTTAAATGAAATATAGTGCAGTGACTGGCCTGGGTCTATCTTTGTTTCAAGACACAACTAGGTTAGTATATGGAGGAAACGGACAAGGTCAGGTATTTAGGACAGTGAGTTTACGCATTGCAAGGCTACTGCTGGTTATCTTAAGAATGTTTACAAACTAAACACCTTCATTCAACAAGCTTTACTAAGTACATCTGTACAACCACAATGCATGAAACCTATTCAAATATATATAAAATCCTTTCGAATACCAGAGGTCTGAACAAAGTTCACAAGTTTTTCAAGATTTTAAGGCTTCCTGCAGTGTCCCATGTTCTGCAGAAATGTGGCTGAGGTTACCATATTAGAAGGATTCTGCAGTATGTTAGCAAAAACTACTGTATGAGAAATATGTTTTTCAAGAAGAGAGAGCAAATATAACAAACCCTCTCATTGGCTGTGTCATCAGTGTGCCTTAATAAGGAGAGCAGGACCTCAGTGGAGCACAGACACTGTCGAGGACGTAACACAGAGGAACGTCTGGAACATAAACACCTGCCATAGAGCTCCTGCTTCCCATTATCTCCTGGTACAGAAACAGCACTGCAAACAAATAGAGCTGACACGTACACAGAGTGCATATTTTTCAAAGATGTTATCAAATTCAATGTGATATCATTGTTTAGTAAGACCAGTAGTCCCCTTTCTAACATTCCTTGCACTTTCCCTCTACTTTTAAATACTTGTTGGAAATGACTTGCTTATCAGTCTCCCCTCTTTCCACAAATCTGTTGTCAATAAGCCCACAAATTCTAGCTTAGCGCCTTTGCTCTTGCGTCACAAAGTGTTCTACCTTTGTCCTGTGAACTTGCTACCAAATATGACCAATAACACACAATGTAGAGGCTAGAGGAGGCCACTTGTTAGGTAATGCTGGTGTTTGTTTACAGTAATTAAATAGACATCTTAAATCAGCATACTAGTCAATCACGTGTTAAAAATGTAATGCCGAGCAGCATTCAAAAAAAAAAAAAGATATGAGATGTCCACACAAATAGACCCACAGACAGAGAAAAACATGGGAACATGCTGATATAAAGAAAAATGCGACAGTGATTCAGCACAAACCCAGCTTCCAGATTCTCACAGAGAAAATTTTAGAAAAATAAAACTGGGGCAATATTTATAGAGGAGCTCTCCCTCTTCTAGATGATCAGCTGGAACGAAACAGATTAAAAAAAAAATGCAAGAGGAAAAAACATCTAGTTCAAGGCAAAGTGAAAGAGTATTAACACATGAGACATGGGCAGAAAGGCAACTTCAACAACACTCTAAAATGAAAGCAGCTGAAGGATGCTGCTGACATCTTTTGACAAGAAGAAAGTGAAAAGCAAAAGCAGGCACACAGACGTGTCTCGATCGATTGGTTCTGCTATGGATGTGGTTTTGCTTTCACCTGTCGGAACTCAACAACATCCTTCACATCGCCGTCCCTCTCTGATTCATTCCTGCACCGCATGAAGATTTCCAAAAAAAGTAAACTATGTAGGATAATCCAGCGAAGGCGTGCTGAGCTGCGCACTTCAGGAGATAAAGGGATAAAATGAGATGAAGATTTGAGAAGAAAAGCATGAGCTCCCTGCCGTGTGTTGATGAACTTCACTGTCGGCTCAGCGGCACCTGTTAATGTCGTCTGTTGTGATTGGATACAGGATAACAATCAGCTGAGCGCTCGGATGTTAATAGAACCTTGTCGAGGTCAGAGGTCAGCAGAGTCGGTTTGCTGCTATGGTCAGATATCAAAGTGAGGCACTGCTGTAAATCCTGCGGACTCTCGCAGCACACACAGCATAAAGGGATGACAGTGAACATGTGCGCCAATCAATAAAACACTCAGCAGTCAAGAGATGCAGAGTGCGTCGGCTGCCTCTCTGTGCCACAGACACACACGCAGACACAGCTGCTGGTGTGATCACAAGCACAGCAAGGTGTGTATGCAAAAAGTGTTTGCACCTGTGCGGAGCCTGTAATACCAGCAATGGACAAACAAATAGGTCCCTCCCCTCTACAAACACACATGCTAAGACACCTCTTCCCTCATCGATCATGCGCTAGCTGTCATCACTGTCATGTGAGTTCAGGCTCCCACCTTTATACTTCTCTCTGACGTTTTCATAAGCCTGGATGAAGTCCTGCTCCTCGGCGTTCGGAGGCAGGTAGGCAGGTTCGTACATGGCCATGCCGGCACTCTCAGCCTCTTCTTCTCCTCCTCCTCTTCGCTGCTTCTTCTTCTTCCCCCTTTTAGGTCAGCTTCTCCCCCTCTGTCTCTGAGCGTTTTGGATGTGTGTGAGGCAGCCCGTGCTGTCCTCTGTCTGCTCTCTCAGCTGTGTGTGAACCCTCCACAGCTCCCAACTTCATTCCACAGCCAAACACACACCCCCCTCTCCTCGTCTCTTCCATGCCCTCCCATAGCCTGGCTCAGAAGCACTAATATAAATGTCAGGCCCCTCCTCTTAAAGATACACTGACTGGACCAGCAGCCGCACACACGCATAGTCTGCTGCTTGCCAAGCACAAGCACAGCAGCAGAAAGAGCAGCAGCACAAGGCTCTTTGGTAGCACTTCAACTGAATTACACAATGATGGATGACAAGATTGCAGAAGACCTCCAAAGCACAAATACACTCAAAGGAACAGTACAAATTCAGTTGTCTTGAGTACACTTAAATGTGTGGCTCACTGTGTTTGTTGTATCAACCTCTGATTATAGTTTGACATAAAAACATGTCAGACAAGTCAGGCACATAGACAGCAGCTTAGTCACCACACATGCTTAATCTTCAATTATGCTAAAAATGTATTGTAGTTGATGATGTTATTGTAATACATATTTGCACAGAAACACATGAGAATGAAGCGCATGTTTTAAGAAAAGACAGCCTAGTCTGTTTCCACAGACTTGCGTATGGCTCTTTAATCGATACTGCCGGCATCAATCAGGCTCTAATAGTTAAAGCTCTGCTGACTACTCGTGTGCAGAGTCTCCTTGTGATCCTGTGTGTTTTAGAAATGATACTTTTTCAGTCCCATATCGTTGCAATTGACGAAGTATAAAGTTTTTGGTTGCACTGCATTTATCTAATTTTGGATTTTGCCCTATAATCAGGTAAATGTCTCCAGTGTCAATTAACTTTCATGTATGTTAAAGTTACTAATATTCTAAATGAGGTGGCTATTGATCTTTTTTAAAACAGCAGTTATTTCATATATCCTAACATTACTTTTCTTTCCTGCTACTTGTTTTGAGGACTTACAGGTTTGGGACACAGACAGTTCATTTCTCACTTTCACACCTTGTGAAGTCTGGGTTATCTTTAACACTGCTAATAGCTGCCATTTCGCTTCATGTGTCATGTTGTCTGGCTGTATCAGACAGGCGTCTACCAAAAAGTGGCATATGGCAAAAAGAGCAAAGAGTCACATGCAATTTACCTCTGAATTGGTTATTTTTACAAGAACAGATGCAGCAGAAGTAGACTGGGGAGAACACTCAGACAGTCCTTACTTGGACTTGGTAAGTTGTTGTTCTTTAATGCCTTCATTTAATCGCATCTGAAAAGTATGCAGCCAGTCGCTAAAGGACATAATCTCATAACAAAGTAGATGCCCACTCTGTTTATGCCGCAGTAACTCACTCCAGCTGGTAGCTGTTGTGTTCAGATATGTTGATGCCTGCAGGTCGATGAATACATTCAAAGGCAGTTGCACAGCACATATGACCTTGATATCGACCAGGAATATCAACTGTATGACAGCTACTGAATATTCAACAGATGACTGCACCAGCCAAGGTGATGACAGCCCAGACCAAAATACAACAGTCAGCTAAACATGTCTGGACTTCACTGGTCATTTTCAGTCAATTAAGCTGCTCAATTATTGTGCCATGCATGATCAGTTCACAGGGTGTTTTGATTATTATCACTGCAAGTTGTAAAACGGATTTAAAAAATGGGTAATAACTGCAATGATACAAACAGGATTGTGATGCCGTCAACTAACAGAGACACTGTATATTATGCATAGGTAATAGATGAAGCCAGCTAAGCTGTGTCTGATAACTTTGTCTTATTGAGGAGTTTTATGATGGCACACCTCATAAAAATGATGATGAAAGTGAAGAAAGTATCCTCCTGCACTGTTTCCATGCTGGCTTGCAGAGGAGTCTGTTGTAGCACAACAGCGGAGATCAGATGTAGGAAAAGGAAAATCCCTGCAGCTCAGCCTGACTATCAGCCAGTTCTTTGGCCAAGGCTGAACTGACATCAGCCAGGACACTTTCCGGAGAGGAAACACGATAAGTCCACTCCAAACTCCCTGTTGCTGCAGCAGTGTGTGTATGTGTGTGCGTGTGTGTATGTGTGTGGGTGTGTGGGTGTGTGTGCGGGTGGGTGTCTTCACATTCACTTCAACGGGAAGTTTTAACAGCAGATACAAAGATCCACACACAATCAGCATGGTTTTTTTTGTTAGTTTTTTGTTCTAAATATTTTTCTAGACCTTACTAAATAGATTTGAATACAATTATATGACAAGTATTTAAATAGTTACATCTATGTTGGGGTTTTTTTAATGTAGAATCTTATAATCATAGTAGATTTTAATAAGCGGACAAGAGCTCAGAACTAACATTAAGGTGCCTGTTTTCATACTGGAACAAAGCTGGTCGAAGCACAGATCCAAGAGCATGTGCAGTCTGGAAGTGCACAAGTTCTTTTTCTGCGCTTGAGTTGAGTTGAAATTTTCGTGGCTTAAGATGAACCTGGCTGTGCCAAGATGGATGGAATGGCACAACAAGGAGTGTGTCTCTAAAGATTGTGCTGTGCAGTGAAATTTCGGTTTCATTTTTCAGAGGAAATCAAGTCTGCGCTTCCACCAGCTCAAACCAGGTTTTACTGCACCGCAGCTGACAAACGGCTTTATTTATGTGGCTTTGATGGCAAGAGTGCACATGCGTGGGTGTGCTACGCGTTTCATCCAACTTAAATAAATAATTAAAACTTTTTATTTTATTTTATTTATTTATTTATTTTTTTTATGCAACCCTCTGATTCAGGTAGTTGTATTACAAAATTTAGCTGAGTCTTATCTATTGTACTGGATGTGAATCAGGCAGTTGGCACACATCATGACCCCGTAGCTGTTAACTAGGCGACATTTAAATTGCATTTAAATTACACATAAAAGGGTAACAATTTAAAAGCCTTCTCACCCACTCGTCTGGTTTAGCTTATCTACCCTGCCATACAAGGTCATGTACTGCAACACTGCATCATTTTAAGCACGACCGCTTAGGCCATTTAATTTATCACTGAAAGTAAATTATGCAAACTCAGAGCTCCTGATGTAATTCATTTATGAACATCACAACATCAGTGATGTTTCGAGCGCATTTTCCCTCATCAGTTTAGTTAATACCTGAACTGCATCAATATTTGCTGAATTTTTTGTACAGAGATGTGAAGAATATATGTGCACAATAAAAACACTGTCTGCGAGTGCTTCTCAAAAGACAGATATGTTAAGAGCTGTCCATAGTTAAAAGCCCAGAGCACAAAGATGTCACCATAACATCCTCTCAAGACAGCATCAGTATAACACTGCTGGCTTATATATGGGAACTAAGTGGAAGCTATGTGGAGATATGTTACTAAACGTTTTGCACCTCACCCACTATTAACACCCACTGACACCGGATCTTATAACGTCATTTTCCTACACACGCATAGTGGTGCCACGTCAGAGTTGCTTAAATTTCTTGCAGGGTGCTTACAAGATAATTCTAACTTGGTGTCCACTCCCAAATTGTTATACGCCCGAATCTGGCCACAGGACATCTGCTTATTTAGTGGAGCTGCAGTTTTACAAGGCTCAAAGTCTTGTGATCTGAATGAGTATGTGAAAATGCACACGCGTGTGTGTGTGTGTGTGTGTTTGGTATGTATCCGTATGTATAGCGCGAGTGGAGAGGCCTTAGGCATTCTTTCCCAGATCACATTCAACAACACTCAACAGGTGCTTATGGCATTTGCAACTAACGTATCAACTTACACAAGCTTTCCACATTAGAATATTTGAATATGTGGACCCATCATTATTCCTTGGTATGAACTCTTTTAAAGGCATAGTTCAGTATTTTTGAAGTAGGGTTGTATGAGGTACTTATGCTTGGTCAGTCTATTGCCTTCTGCAGATGACGATCAGCGGTGTCACTTTTAGGAAAACGAGGAGAAATCGCAGCACCGGAAGTCAGCATCGTACTGTTGCAGACAGGGTCAGCAGAAAAATGTTTTTTAGCCACATATAAATGCTTACCTAAAAAAATCAACATTAATTCAATTGTACGAAAAATTTTGGATTTTTTTTTCACCATTTTAGTTTGCTGCCAGACTGCCACTTATTTTGGCACTACATTTTCTCAACCGCGGACCCTTTGTATATTACTACACCCAATGGTACTAGCTTCTGTTGTGCTCCATATCACTCTGCAAATCAGCTGTTTGGCTCTCAGCTGTTTGGCTCAGACCAGACTGAAATGAAAAATGACTGTTAAAAGCAGAAGTACAGACTCAACCCCCTTACTCAAGTAAAAGTAATAAAGTTCATGTACTGAAATGTATAAAGTTTCTGTGCAAAGCTAACTGAACCTCATGACATATTAATATAATCCAAACCTTATTAAAGTTAAGGCAGAATCAGTAGGATTTGTAGCTTTTCCTAAACACGGCTGATTTGTTGAGTCTCATTCCCAGAAAGTCGAATTTTGACACTTTTTGGTTGGCAAAGCATCCTGAGAACATCCAAAAAGGCAAAAGCATTCAAAAAGCAACAAGCCTGTTTTGAAAATGTAAGAAGTAGAAAGTTCAGATATGTAGGTTAAAATGTAGGGAGTGAAACTTATCAGAAAAATGCATATTCAAGTTAAGTACAGATACCTGAAAAATCTACTTAAGTACAGTAACAGTGTATGTGTACTTTGTTACCTCCCACCTCTGGTTTTACTTCAGTAAAGTTCTGAATTCGGGACTTTTACTTGCAGTAGAGTAATTTCACATGAGTATATTTTGTCACATTCACAACTGTTTATGACATTCCCCACTGGTTAGAGAGCTGATCAGTTTTCTTTGCATTTTATCTTCTGTTTGATATTCTAGTGGGGCCGTCTCTCAAGAACAAGTGAAGCAACATTATTAACATTTCCGTTGTTTTTTCTTCAGACCACTCCTGTCCTGAGAATGAGATGCCAGTCCGCAGAAATCACAGCACATCTTTTACACTCAAGCGTCAAGAGAATAACTGAAGCACAGCTCACCACTGATGGAAAAAGCCATGGGGTAAACAAACAAAACCGTGTGTATGCACACGCAGACGCAGAAACACGCACAGAAGCTTGGAGTTTAATGTTGGCCAGCAGCTAGACTGATAGTCTGGCTTTGGAAGATGACAAACCTCTCAACAAAACTGTGACGGCAGTTTTATGGAAGAATTTATGGCCAGCTCTAACTAAAATAGGACTTATCCTCAGCTGGCTTTTGAATGGAAATTATTTTGACAGTGGAGACATGGTTTAAAAGTCAAAGAATTTTCTAGGTGACTATCTCCTTATTTGTATTTTCAACTTACACTCCCTTGCTGCGAAATCAAGATTTCTTACTCCCAGAACTTAGTCTATGTCATTTGTCATGAGCAGACTTGTGAAGCTATGAGGTCAGTCCAGAAACCTGTCCTCCAAAGCAAATAGTTAACTTATGATCACTACTTGTGATGTTCCAGCATGTGTTTAAGCCTTAAAAAGACCAAATTAAAGACATCTCTCAACCTCCTTCCCTCGAGCACCACCTCTGTCAGTGTATCAGCTGACCACCACAAGTCTGGAGGCTTGACACATTTGTCTGTCACTTAGCCAGAGATGGGGGCTGACTGGATGATGTTCCAGCATAGTGCAATAATGTTGCAACGTTGCTGTAACAACAGTAAAATAACAGAGGGAAAAGCACAGACACAAGCATGGCTCCCTCTTCTGGTTTTCAGTGTCTCACTGAAACACTGTTGCACAGTCAGAAGAAGTTATTGGACGTTTTTCCTCTTTCTTGCAGGGATCCATCCGTTTCTGTACGGCTCATTTACAGAATTTCAACTGACGATGAGGCTCGGCATTCCTTCCCTGGTGCAGAATGCAATGAATGGGAAAGGCATAAAGGTCAATTCTGGAAATAAAGCTTTTCTGTTTGATGGGCCCCTTCAATGAGCATAAAACTTACTTTCTCTATGAGGAACTCTGTAGCACCAGGGGAACAGGGAATACACCATGTGGTCAAAGCTATTTGAGACGAGTGTGGGAAATGAGACATATTTTCCAGAAGCTGTGATGACTCTCCAGGATGAAAACTTTCCTGCTACCAGCCCCTTTGATATAAAGTGCCACCTAGTGGACAAATGTCTTGTTGCTGTCTAGAGGAGCAGTTGCTAAGTTCACCTATCAGCATAAAGCTTGATCTGTGGTCAGGAGGGAGTTTAGTAAGATATTGTCAGGCTTCTTAAACTGGAGATGAGCACTCAAAATAGGCAGCACTTGTAAAGAAAAACCAACACCACAATCACAACAGTTAGTCAACACAAGACAATAAGGAATATACTAGGAAATGCACAGCAGCTTCCATACCACAATCAGATAGACAGACCAAAACAATGAGCCAAAATATAATAAAATGCCAATGTATTCAGCTCTAATAGTTCCATTACATTTCTGTTATTGCACTATTATGAAAGCCGCCGGAGGGTAAGAGCCTGATGTAGTAAATGTCAACAGTACTTGCTCTGCATTTTTGTAGATTTACACCTTTGAAAAGGCGTCTTTTCTCTGATATCACTCACAGTCTGTCTTTCGCACTGATATCATGAGGAACAAGCAGTGGATGACTCACAAAATTCCTCCATGCAACCTGTGGTTTAAAAGCTACATAGACACTATATGACTCTGTCCATTTGCATCGATCATTTCGACAGCAAATCTCCAAAGCCTCAAGTGTGAGTTTTTATGTGTGTATTTGTTTGTGTGTGTGCATAGGCGGAAGAAAGGCAGGAACAGAGAGACTCTCTGTGGCGTCATTTCAGTATCAGATCATAGCCTCACCACTATAAATAATTGAGGAGTGCTCTGCAGGGATGTTTGCCGTTTAAGTGCAGCTTTGACTCTCAAGGTCGGCACAGGAACACACATCATGATTGTAACGGTAGTCAAAATTTGGCAAGTGAAGTTAAACTTATGCCAAAGAACTTGTTTGATAGTAATTATGATGAAAGACGAATGAGATTTTACTGCATTTCACCACTGCTTTTAAAACGGTTATGGCTAATGCCTGATAATCACTTTAATACTGACAAGACAATCACCTGTAACGTTTTCTTAATTTATGGTAAAACTGTTAAACATTTACATATATAATATAAATATGGACAGCTGAAAAGAGACTGGAGAAAGATGATGTGCAACAAAGGGCTCTACCAGATGAGCTAGTTACCTGGATTCCCCAGGTACGTCATTTTAGAATAGTAATGTAATGACAAGTGCAGGCCTAGTCTTATTTCAACAAAATAAAATAGGACACAAACTGAAACTTTCCAGTTTCAAACAACCTTTGTGGCCATCTGAGTACATAATTCTGAGTCTACCAGATGCACTGGAATGCACCATGAAGTTGTCGTAGTGGCGTGACCAGCCCTACTCTGCATCTGTTTGGCTAGTTCTCATTACCTGTGTTGATTGGTTAAATAAGGGTATGGTCATGGGTTATGCCTTCTCCATAGCAGGATTTGTATTTTACAGAGATCTTTTTGGCATGACTATTTTGGTACAAAAATTAATGCCAGTGTGGCTCAAAGCCTTCCAATATTTGCTTACCAAACAGACACATTTAGCCCTTGGCAGGTGTTTGTGTGGAGCATCTTTGAGTGTGCTAGCTCTGAAGGAATTCAGCTTTCAGTACCGTCGTAGCCCAGTCCTCCTTTTTATCTTACGTTTCATAAGCGCAGCTATTTCTATTTTAACACGACATTCACTGATATGCTGCTTTGTGGTGTTTGTTGTCCACAAATTAACTTACTATAGGACATAATGACACCTTCCATAAATTTCATCATGCTGCATGCCATGACATGTAGCAGCCAGCTACAAAAATCTGTCTCATTACTTGCATCATACCCCTTTTAAGTGAAGGTCAAACTGATTATATCAGCAGTCAACCACAAGGTGGCACAGTGGAGTGTCTGGTCAGTCCTTAAGTACAGTTCTCATGGACACGTCAAAGATTCAACGATTCCTGTCTTTGTAAGAGATGACCTCTGACCTCTCTCTGTCCCCCTGTTCTGACCCCAAAGACACTGTAGACAGTAAATCCTCCCTGTAACCACTGGGACAGCAGACTGACAAGAGAACTTTTAACTCAATCATTTGCTAGTGTGTATGGGGAGTAAGTTAAAAATACTAGGATACAAAAAAATGAAAAGCAGGATGTTAAAATATAAACTGACCAATTTTGTATCATCTACAATATAAAGAGAAAGGGCAGGACTCTCTATACAATAATCAAGAAACAGACTTAAACATTAGTTACATCTCTTGAAGGACCATGCTGTCAGGTCCTTTTGTGAGTCCTTACCACAATTTTCAGACAATTAGTTAGTAAGATCGGATGATATTCATTTTATTCAAGGCATAATTTAACATCAGCCAAGGACACTCACAGGTCATGTTTTCATTTTTAAGCTATTTCTTTGTTTTTGCTCAGTGTTTTCCTGACCTGGCAACCTCCTGGTGACAACAAGACTCCTTACAACTACAATTCAGTTCAAGCAGAAGAAGCCTTCAAAAAGGAAAAGAAAGAGAAAACAATTTGTCTCCTCTTCTGCACTTTTGGTGTAAAACCCCCACACTGACAACATGCTGCTTGTGTTTGTCTCGCAAGGGCTTTGCCATGTTGGGCTGTGGGGCTCTGCCGCCCTGGGGGCCATGAGGTGCTACATGCAATGTGAACCAACCCACGCACGTAACCGACAACACAGAAAAGGTCCGGTTGAGCATCAATCGAGGCGAATTAAGCCTCTCGGCACTGATGGATCTGGCTGATCAACTGGTGCATCTATACCTGGAAGACAACAATCTGTGATTTTTACAGCAAACCAGATAATCTCTAAAATCTGGTGTATAAGATGCACTTATGTCATCTTAATAGTGGCGTGCGTCCGGTATACCAGTGCGACCAAAACTCAGAGTGATATATTTCTTGTGTTACAGTATTTTACCAAAAGACGGTGCTATATTGAGCCAAAGCTTTGTAAGGGACAGGTATCGTCATGTCCACCAGCACAGCCAACACTGTCACGGTCACAACTATTAGCATCACCGCAGGGCTGGCTGAGCTTAACTAACCACCATCTAGTGGGACTGCTAACTCACCATGCTGAAAACAGATAGTAGCTACTAGAAAGAGCCACACAGTTGCACATAAACCGCACGTTGTGAACTTTGAGGTATGAAAGGGAAAATTGTTTGGATCAACTTTGAGCTGGTAAAACAAAGGTTTTTTGTTATTTTTGAAGTGAGAGAGGCATAGTGTTTTTTACTGTTGCACCGCATCAAGTCGAAAAGCCATGGCAGTATAATTTGTGTGCGTTCCTGAATGTGTTTCAAATGATAATAGATTGAAATAGTGTCGAGATAACATGTTTTTTATTAATAACTACAGAAAACTTCTTTCCTCTGGGAGAAACCCAAAAACTGACTGTCTCTTTACTGTTTAAGTTTATATTCTAGATTTTGGGGACGTAAGTTAGTAAGTGAAGTGATGCTGGTAGACTGGTTTTCTTTATCTGTGCTAAAGCTGAGACAGGTAAGGCATTTTAACACTTTCTCTTCTTTTTTTTTTTTACTAAGCTAAGCTAACAGACTGCAGGCTTTAGCTTTATATTGATCAGACAGATATGAGAGTAGTATCAATGTTCTCATTTAACTATTGGCTAGACAGCAACTTTTTTTTCCTGCAATGTCAAACTGTTAACTTCGTAACTCAAACTATTGGCTTATTACTGTTTGTAACTTACTGATACAGTAAATGCACTTTAGTGTATTTAGCATGTCCACGATGGCAAATCTAACAAAGGAAACTTTGTTTCCCATGCATTTCAGCATTTATCCAGTTGGCTATAAAAACATTAGACAAATCACAAACTGTGGGTGTTTTCACTTCTAAAAACTCAGAAAAGCAGCCTTAGCCTCACAGCAGGTTATCACTGCCAAGTACTGTGCGTAGTCCACTTCTGATGTCTCTCTAGCACATGCTCATCTATATACAGTCAGAGATTCTATAGTGGCCAGTTAGTCAGTCAGCAGAGTCTGCAACAAAAGCTCAGCCTCACCCATGGGTGCTGACACAGCCTAACCTGGCCTTGTGATGGATAGAGGAAGAGCAGTACAGGATGTGGACGCAGGCCTATTGTAGGTGCTGAAGTTATCCAAACTTCCCCTTAGCCCGGCAGGAGCGCAGCATTCCAAAACAAACTTGATCAAAGACTTATTGTGCTAAAATCGGCGCATGGAAATGTAGCACTTTACAGCATCAAAGGGCAGTACTGTACACGTCTGTACTACAATGATAAAGAATTTAAACAAATCAACAAGTTTTAAGGCAATTTTTACTAGATGTCTGTTAAAGTTTTCATTAATCTCTTCATTGTTTCAGTGCAGATGTGGGATTGTCCTGCCTTTCTACACTATGGTAATTTTGAAATTGTTGCCGTTTCTGACTTGACAGTCACCACATTTTTTATAATTTATGAAATGCAATATCTTTGTGTCTATCTGCCAAAACTGATGCTTACATACACATCTGTGAAAAGCCTATATTGGCTGATAATATCATCTTAATGAGTTGGACTCTACTGTGTTAGAGGCACAGCATTGCAATGTGATGACACATTCAATTTAATAGGTCATAGCAGTTTTATCACTGAAGGCTGAATTCACATATCAAAAGAGAAGTTCAGAATTATATGATGAATAGAAATGAATCATGTTAAAGAGGTGCCACAGATAATTAAAAAGAAGGCAGAATGATCAGGACTTGGCATTTCTGACAAAACAATGTCTTGGACTGATTGTTGCAGAAAGTTTATTGTGAGATCTTCAATGGCCATGAGCTTTGAAAATGTATCTAACACTTGATCTCACGCGTTCAGCACATCACAGCAATAGCACTGCAGACACGTAGTGTAAATAAATAATGTGCTTCCAGCATCCCTGCAGTTGAATTGGACAGGATCCCAGCCTATTGTTTAAGTAAGAAAAGCCACACCTCACACTTGAAAAACTATTGTCTCTGGGTACTTTTCTTTGCCTTAATTTTTACGTGAACGTCCTGTTCGACGGGCAAAACCCTTTATCTCTCTGCAGGGGAAATGCATACCTTACACATGTGTGCACAAAAAAAGTTCTGTTTAGCTTCCTTTTTACTCACCGTATCACTGACTGTACAAGTTAACTGCTCCTTACTGACCTGACATTCAACGCTAAACTGTACGGGTCACAGCTGCTTAGTGATAGACGGATTACAATAAGAGCGTTTTACAGTGAGTGAGCCTGTTCCAAGCTCCTGCCACCATCAGAAAAAGAAGACAAAAGAGTTCAAAACTTTATCAGCATTGCTTTAATGTATTTTTTCAACACTGAATCTACAAAATCGGGGTACCTCCAAACAAGACGGAATCACCACAAGGCGAACACAAACGTAATATATGTTTGTGATGTAAGGAACAAAGTGGTCAGTGTCTCTCTGTGATGATGTCTGACAAACCAGAATGCAAACAAGGACATTTCCATAGAGGACAACGGCCCTGATGTTATTAATAATTGAGTTTTCAGCTGCTTTTCATAAGTAGAAGAGTCAACATTATGACTAATGTCCTTTATTCTCTGTGCATACTGGTAGATTTTCAAAGGGGTAAACAGTCTGGTTTCCACTGGAGATGGGAAACGCAACACCCGCTGGTGCATGTGTAAAACAAGTCTTAAAATATACTACACACTATTTCTATAAATTCACTACTGTCCCTTTTATCTTCAAAACACACTTGCTTACATTTCCCAACTGTCAAATGAGAAAAAATAAATAAATAAATAAGCTTCAAAGCCTGTCAACATATAAAAATTTTGCACATTTTTGTCACTTTCACCGCTCGTGTTCACATGGGCAAAGAAGGAGCTATTTCACACCATCCACTTTTATTTCACCATCCAGCGTCAAAATATTAACTGCTCCACAATACAGGGATGGGCTGCGCTACTGTGTCTCTTTTTGAGTGGAATACATGAATTCGCTGTGGTGTTAGCAACTGAACACTAAAACAAATCTGATGGATCACATGTAAACTTAGATTTGCAGTTTTGGAACCTTTTTTAATTATATTTATTGTTTTGATAACATCTAGTTGATTTGGTTTCTGTCATAGCTTACTGTTATTTATTGGTTCATGTGTAAAGTTTTTTTCAAATATTTTCTGAATTTTACATACTTTGCATTTTGCATTGCACTTTATTGTCTTATTGATACTGTATGATTTTAAATTGTTGTCTTTCTATTGTTGTTTTTTTATTGTTGTTTTTGTGTGGACCCCGGGAAGACTAGCAGCCACCTGTGGAAACTATTAGGGATCCAAAGATAGAAATTAAGATTAAATATATGACAGTAAACAGGTTATCTTGCGCAAAGTGCTTTTGTTTTCCCTCTTCAGTAACCACTAAATGAAAAAGTGTACAATCAGATGAAACAGCACAGTCTTAAGAAAGATGAATGAAGCTCAGAGTCTAAAAAAAAACTGGCTCTAGCATGTTCCTGGCTTGCAAATGTGCTTATCAACTAGCCCCGTGAATAATCCCTATGTCACCAAACCAGCAGCACTGAAAAATTTGCAAAGACAGGCAGATAATTTCCACTGTTCCACTTCCTGGTGTGACCAAGCTTTAAAAATAATATCACACCATAGAAACACATCTGCATCACTGCAGCAATGTAAGAACTTCAATCACAGGAAATGATTTTTTTCATGTTTGGTTAAAGGGAGTGCATGTGCATACTGCATCGCATGTGTAAGAGTAACA
>JAQFJB010000024.1:18605429-18615993 GCA_029874875.1 Naso minor
AGCGCTCCTCTCACTTTTTTTTTTTTTTTCCTCGAAGACATACAAGGTCCTTTCATCGCAGGGAATCAATGGTGTTGGAGAAATTAGGCCCTGTTAAGTGACAATTTACGTATGAAGCATTAAAGCACTCACTTTTTCCTCCCCATAAATGATTTCTCCTGTGTCATCAGACCAAGGTCTGTTTTTTCTCTTCATTCTGCCACAATGAATAGTGGAGTGGTAGAGGGTAAGAGTGGTTGCACATTCATCTCAATTATACTTTTATTGCTGTTTCACCAAGTTTTGATATAAGAACACCCCCTTCCTCTGTTCTCTTCTTTGCTTCTTCTTTTCCTTTTCGTTTTTCCTCTAGTCTGCAAGTCACATCGCCGCAAGTCCAAAAGTTAGTGCCAAGGTGAAGAAGGACAATATGAAGTACGCTGCTTGGGCTGCCTCTCAGATAAATAGAGCCTATAAGGTGAGTTGCATATAGATTTTTATTAGGCTGGATGATCTAGCGTCACTATATATGTATTTCTTGCCATTACTCATGGCTCTCCTCTGGATCTTTAGTCTTGTACCTCTACTGAAAAAATAACTTTTTGCTTTTTTCTACATGAACTTATCAAACAGTTCTTCTTGTTTTAATACTTACCTTTACCCACTTAATCATTATATAGGCAGTACTAATGATTATTGATCGGAAATAGATTTTTTAGTATTTTTTAAATCCAAAGTTTAGTGAATGTTCAAGTAACCTGTGATGTGTGCAAGTCACCACGCTATTAGGCGCTGTGTTAGATACAACTTGTTCATCAGTATTTTCGCCGACAATGAGTGTCTCTGTGGCGTGGCGAATATGCACGGTCACAACACCTAGATCGAGCGTGTTGGACATTTTTGGATGTGTTTTAGAGGGCTTTAAATATCGGTAAAGGGATCTCCGTATCACTTCCATTGAACGTGCAAAACCGCTTTCGCAGGATGGGCATCTAGTGACCTACTCAACACACAAAGAAGGAAAAAGTATCTATCTTCTTGTCTTACATAGAGATTGAATCGGGTACATTCCCAAAAAAAGTGCAGTTTTCCTTAAAATAGAAGTATGTAGTGTTGGACTGGTCAACAAATTAGTCAATCAAATGTTTGATGTCAAGTTCACACTGCTCCACTTTAATTAGCTGTTACATATGGCGACGCACCCAAACCCCAAACAACCCTGGGGACCAGCTCTAATTTACATTTAAGACTTTTAAAGGCTTGTTGTGTTCTTGTAATGTTATTATTTAGGGTTTGGCTGTACAGGCTTGGAAAAAGGCAAAGATGACCCAGGCTTTGCCCCAGGCGTCTCGTTTGCTCCTCCTGGCCAGCTCCGGCTGTGGTTCGAAGGCATTTTCTACTTTCTGGCTCCTTCATTAGATCATTTATGAACACTTACATGCAGACAATAACTCAAACGTAAAAACGAAAGGGGATTTCTACAATGGTCCTTTCTCTTGACCGGTCATGAGGTACATTTAGAACAGATAAAAAATGTGTGATTAATTTGCAATAAATGGTGCGTTAACTATAGTCAATCATGCAATTAATTGCAATTAAGAGTGATCAGCTTGCCCACCCATAAACTGTACACACCTCTAGCTTAACCTGGCTGTGCACACTTTTTAATGAGCTGAAGTATCAACTCGCGTGCTTTACCCAATCACACACAGTGTTTAAAGAAGCTAATGTTTGATTAAACTAGGCCTAAACAGTCGCAATAACTACCGGGGAGCTAATGCTTGCCTTAAGTTTGCCTGCAGGCTAATGCTAATTAGCAGAATAATTGCTACCAGCAAATCTCAGTGCTGGTCATTTGTTTTATATCTAGGACGAGCTACCCATTTATGTCACATTATTATTGAGATGTTGATAATTTAGCAAGCTTAACCGCTGGTGTTAAGCGCCTACCTGTCCAACAGAAAGCAGGCCAACTCTACGTTGCTGTTCATCCCTAGCCTCTCCTTCAGTGCTTGAAAGCTGGTGAAAGCCAAACCGAGATTCACTCTTGATACTGGACGGGTTTTATCCACTTGCCGTTTCGCCTCACTGGGGCTATATTCTCTTTTCTTCGCCACTACATCCACATCTGTAATTTTTTCTGGTCTGAATGGCTTCCAGTAGCTATGTTTTTACCACTCTCAACCTCACCTGTGCGCTTTTTTTTGCGGGGGGAAGCACACCTACTTCCTACTCTAGACTCATCCCAATACAACCAAAACATCCAAATACAGGCAGTGGACAGTGTGTCTTTATATAC
Source organism: Naso minor (assembly GCA_029874875.1). NCBI lineage: Eukaryota > Metazoa > Chordata > Actinopteri > Acanthuriformes > Acanthuridae > Naso > Naso minor. Next base: position 18,607,708 of record JAQFJB010000024.1, read on the forward strand.
AGTCACCAACACACATGTATAGAGGCCCAGAAGTGATGATTGAGCAGCGCTACTTTTGTATAAATCTGTATCTGCCTTAAAGCTTGGCTGCCAGCTAAGAAAAGGAGGCGTGACCCTACCTGTGCTGTGGTTCCTCTCTGACGTTATTTGCTTCAGCCAGCTCTGTCTGTGGTTTGAATGGTGTCTTATCGTCAGGACTCTTAACACATAGAAAATCTCACAGAAAATCACGACAACTTTTCCACATGCTCTCTTCTCTGACATCTCAGGCAGCGGCTCTAGTAAAGCTGCTCTCTCTCATTCATCAACTCAGCCCCAGCCTTATAAAATTCACACCGGCGTTGACGACTAGGTAGGCCCACCCCCTAGTCTGACAGACGTACAGCACAGCCAGTTGAAGACAGTGCCGTGACACTGCCCAAACACTGCCCTGCATGTTTCTTTAGACAGTTCAGTCTTTGAATTAACTGCAGTTGTCAGTGAAAATACGAACATTACAACAAAGTAAACCCATCTGATGTACAGATCAGTCAGGTAGGCTGATATGGACATCACCCTGACAGGCAGACCAGGCTGTAGTGGCTCAGAGAAAAATAGTGTCAGTTTAGTTGGTATGAGGACAGACTGAAATACTTCAGCTGCTGTATCAGACAATAGAAAAAACACAAATGTTTGTTGAAGTTGTTTGGTAAAAGGTTGTACTGGGATTTGAACTCAGCTCTGGATGTGTATGTACAGTGTGTTTGCAAGCATGGCACAAAGCACACATGTCCCTGTAGCTGTTTTTCTGGTAGCTGCTGTATGTGAGACAAATTAAATGACGAAGTGTAAGGTTTGTATCCTTTATTTTTAACTCCCCACCTCCAGTTGAATGACTTTAAAAGGTCTTTGAAAGATCTTTAAAAGGGAGCGGTGGTGTGGGCCTCCATCAGACAGGCGCAGGCTGCTGTGTGTTTGTGCTTGCTGATTCATGGCCCTTTCAAAGCATTGATCATGTCAGTCGTCTACTTTCATCAGGCCCAGGTACCTGGTGATTGTCATACCTAAGTGAGTGAAAAAATTAGGACAGGTGAGTGCAAGTGGGAGCAGACGTCAGCGAGAGGTCAGGATGAACTGGGGCCCCATTTGACCAAAAAAGAAAAAAAAAAGAAAGTAATTACTTTGCTGGGGTCAGTTGACAGGTAAAAGACCTGGAAATGTGAGGGCTTTAGATGCAGAGGGTTTCAAAGTAGCACTACGTGGCCTGCCCTCCTGCCCTCACTCTCCCGTTAATCAGGGAATCTGCCCAAACAGATTCCCCGCTTGGCTCCTGTCACGGACAATAGGCTTCCACTGCTTTGTGACTGTATTATCAGATGTCTGATCTGCTTCTACTATTGTAGAACAGGGCAGGACCTAATGTGGTGGTCTCACCTCAGGCTGAGGAGATAATTGACTACCGGGCCCGGGGTAATGACGCATTAGGCAGCAGGGCATTGAAATGCACTGATCATTATTGCTAGCCCCACCACACACGCACATACCCACTAAATCTAGAAGAATGAGTCATGCTTGGAAATTACGTAGCCAAATGCACACCTTAGGTAACTGCTCTATATAAATTAGAGTTTGGGAAAAGAGGAAGGAAAAAACTTTTGACATGGAGCTACATTATAGGCAAGGTTTAAGTTCCTGCTTGTAGGAGCCTGAGCAGGGCCAAAGGTTAAATGAGTAAATGCCATATGGCATTAAAAGCATTGCTTTACATTGAACAATTAGTTGAGTGTTGTCTTTTTTCTGTTTTATTCCGCCAACAGATAAAATGTAGAGGAGGGACTATATGTGGTTTTGGAAGAAAGGTATGATGGTCTTGGTGAGGACAGAAGACTTACATTTCTTCAGCCAAATGTGTATTTCAAGTATTGAAAATAGTTGTTTTCGCTTGTGCTTATGTTCTGTCAAGTGTGCAGGCACATTCAACGTATATATATTTCACCTTGGAGGGCACACAGAATGTGCTTCCTTTTCCATAGGAAACAGTAGCAGACACTGTATCCCCTGCCTGTGATTGACTCAGGGTTAGGGGGTTTTCATAATCATACCATGTGATAGTTTTGCCTCCTGCTTGTCCTTTGCTGTTCAGCAGTTGTTCAGTTGTTTCTAAAACTTCTGCAGCGCTTCCACACAGCAGCACATTTCTACAATTATTTATATAATTATGTCTCATTGTAGCTGGCAAAAAATCTGTTTTAACATATGGTTCCAATGACCGAAAGTGGAAAAAAATGAGCTATGAATGAACTCATATCTTACACTTTAATTCACTCCAGTTTGGTGCATTTACTGTTAAGTATGATTTTCTTTTCTTTTTCTTTTTTTTTTTTTAACTTTGAGATGACAGACCATTTATTATAGTCCTGGTCCTCTGACCAAGGTGAAGAAGTTGTCTTTCTCTTTGGTATTTTTTGAGGGGATATCTTGCCTGTTGCAAAGTTTAATTGGGTAGAAAAAGTGTGTGCTTGCTCATGTCCATGCATGAGTAATCCTGGATGTGTTGGTGAATTTGCGGCACTTCCTGTGAAACCCTTTGGACACAGTGCAGAAATTAGCACGGAGTGGTATGTACTCATGTACTAGAGGCCATGGAAGTGGACTAATCATGTAGGCATCCTGTCTTGGAGCCTTTGCACACACAGAACTGAATTGGCACTTATGCAAATGTCAGAGGAAACCCCTCAGATAAAAGGTTTTATTTAGATTACAAGACCTGTTTAAAATTGAACCCCCTGTGGGGTCGTGAGACACAGAGGAGGGGTCTTGAGATGCCTCCCAAAAAACTAATTTACAAACAAATTTTTATAATAATTTAAAGTTGTACAGTTAACCCATAACTGTATAAATTCTTGTTGTATTCTTTCTTATATTCTTTCTTAAATTACTTTAAAGTAATATTAGGGGTGTTAGGACTGTTGTTCTTTTGTGTTGTGTTGTTCATGTTAGCATACGCCTAATAGTGCATGTGTGCGGCCGTGCACAGTGTTATATACCATCTCAAGGGTCAGTAAGGGTCCCCAGTCCCTAGCAGTGCTATTTTGGGGGTTCGCAGTCAGAAAAGTTGGGGAACCCCTGCTATACTGGATCTCAGCTGCGCTGTACAGGACAATTACAAGCGTGCACAATCCTGCGCTTTAGCTGTGATGGTGCTACATTAAATGAAGCCTCAAAGCATTTTAGTAATCGAGTCACTCAGTTTACTCGAGGAATCGTTTCAGCCTTTATCTAATGATCACTGTTGTCACACTTTTCTTTTGTTTGGCTGGGCCACAGCACCCAGCCCTTAACAGTCATCCCTTGCCTCTAACTCAGAGTATTTAATTAAAATTTAACTTTTTACACTTTTTGTACAAATAGTTAAAAATAAACACTTAAAAGTGGATAGAAGCACATCAGCTTTTTCTAACTCCTGGAGAGGCATACCTGCTCTGCACTGAGGATTGGTTTGCGATATTAGAATGATCGTTCTTGAAATATCTCTGCAGCAACACAATATTTGAACTAAATTGGTATTTTAACACACGTTTCTCCTTTAACATAGTTGTGCCTCCATTCACTTTGAAAATTGCAGCAGGTTATAACGTGATTTCGATTACATTTCGATTAATTGCGCAGCGCTATGCCAAATTTAGTTTCTTTGAGGTGCATTTATGTCTCACATTTTAAGAGAGTGCACAAACATCACCCCCCTAGAGGAATGTGAAAACACCTTTAGTGACATTTTGCACTAATAAAAGTCATTATATTTAAGGTCTGATGTTATAGGAAACAAAAAAATAACATTTTTGAGTGTACAGGATCTTTAAACAACAAATAATGTATATTGTCTTGTTGTTTGTAGCTTTGCAAACTGCAGTGTTTTTGCTTTGTGCAAGTGTTTGGTTCTCCAACACTTGGTGGACTGGTTCAGAGAATTAATGAGCTGATGTTCTCTCTCTTTCTTTACTCCTCTCTTTCTTTTATTGACCCAATTCGTGTCCCTCTGTCTTTCACCTTCCCTCTCTGACCTGCAGCTGGCCGGTCGTGGCTCCAAGGAGAACAAATGCTCCATGAAAGCAGTGGAGGAGATGCTGGAGTCCATGCAGATCACCATGTCCTAGACACCTCGGCCCGTGCATTCCCTCTTCCCTTCTGTTAATACACAGCCACTTGGAGCATGTTGGCAGCTTAAATAGCCTTGCAGTGTAACCAGAGGCAGATCTGTAACTGTTTTTTCCCCTTATCCCTTCATGTTTGGTTCTGTAATTGATTAAAGTTGACATGGACAATGGAAAATATTGGATTCCCCCACCCCTTTGGAAAATACAACAGCAAATTTGAAATACTCCAACCCATTAAAGGGTTCCACATACTATTTTAACCTGGCTGTGATTTCTCCCAGACTGAATTATGTCCTGTTCCCTCCTGTCCCATGTTGTCTTTTATTTTTTTCTTGAACCAGTAACATTAATTAGCACATCCACATCAAGGCTGTAACTTTGACCATGAAAGAGGACAAGCTGTATAGTAAATGCTATTTGTAAAGACATTATGGAGATTCCACCTGTGTGCACTGATGTCCTTCACTGTTTCCATATTAACTGTAAATGAAACATCTTTATCTAATTAAACTTGTTATTCTTTTGGCTGATCTTTTGAAATATAATAAAGTAGGACTGACAGCTGAGGTGAAATACATCTGGGCATTTTTACCAGCATAGAAGCAGAGCTTGTTGGTGGTTCATTGGATTTCTGTGTATCTACACAGTCACATTTTTCCCTGTAGTAACATCTTGACACTTTTGAACCTGCTATACTTATCCTGGAGAAGGATGAGAGCCATTTGTCCGCATGAAGGCAGCAGTGGTTACAACAGGGACATAAAAAAGGGCTTCTTTTTTCCCCAGTGATTCCAGCTGCAGAATCATGCCTTTCAATTAGCCCGGACAGCAGCTGAACCAACTTCAGCACGTTGAAGAACACCTCTGTCATTTCAGTTAGAGCGCCTCAGCAATCGCTGCCAGTAAAAAGCATGCTACAGGTTGGAAAGTTAAAAAAAAATGCATTCATGAATTTTGGAACTTTGATGACGGGGAGGAGAGACATCTTAGTGTTGTGAGAGGCTGGTCTCCTCTGCTGTGTGAGCAGTACACTCAGTTTACGCGGTCCTGTAAATGTTGAATCTGAATTGATCCATGTGATCATCTTAAGTTGTCACTCACCCATGCAAGGTCAGCTGTTACATCCATTTCTTTTGTTTATTAAGTTGTGGCAATTGTCTCATAATTTAACTCCTTTACTGATGGAAAACTTAAGTGTTGAGTTTATGTTCTTTTTTGGACGCTTTTTAAATTGAGAGAGGTCACCAAACTCAAAGCCCGGAGTGTGGAAAGCTTGTTTCTCAAGTTTTTAATACTCTCTGGCCTCGGTCAGTGGATGGAAGTGTCTGCATTTGATTTGCCTCACTAATCTGGCGGAACCAATGAAAGCCAGGGGACGTTTGAGCATAAACTGACTTGAGTTATTTTTACAGGAAGAGGGCTGAGGCTAAATGAAGCTCTTTTGGAAGAATTACAGGGTGAAAGCTGTTTGATTTGAAGCGGTGATTCTTGTCTGTTGTAGCTCCCATGTAAATGTTGCTGTACTTGGAAAGATTTATGAACTTGTGAAAGGGAAATAAAGGTTATCAAATAGACTTATGTCATCAATGTAAGATGTTGTCATCCAGTGCCAGTTCTACTGAGGCAATAGTGCCATCTGTAGTCTTGAAGATGAACATATGAGTAGTTAAACCCAAGTCATGGCTGTATGCAGCAGCTGGAAGTAGGCTGTCATCGTCATGTACCAATCATCTAAACCCATGTATGTAATGCCCTTTAAAAAAAAACAAACAAAAAATTAAACTTCCGGTCTGCTACTGTTGATTTGCTGCGCAAGGAAAAAAAGTGGGTTATGCACTATTCAGCAGTCATGAACTCTGATAGTGTCACATGATTCTGATCTCTTTCTTCATTCAGCTATTCAAGCCAAACATACTCATACAGTTAAAAAAAACAAAAAACAGCACATTAGCCCTGCTGTGTGTTACTCCTCCCTGTTGACAAACACTCCTAGCTTCTGACAGCCTTTTCAACATTTGTCCCAGTGGCTCAGAACTTATGAACATCGTGTTGGTTCATAACTAGACCGTAAAACCAGAAGAAAAAAAAAAAAAAGGACAGAGGAAGACGAAGAGAGAACTCTCCAACATCTGTAAGCCTTTGACTTAGTTTAATGTGTAGAAGATTCCCTATTAGTGCTACCCATAATCCTGGCTTCCTTGGGAGATATTAATTTAGAGAGGGTTTGCTCATCATTGGCTGCTTTGCAGTGGCCAGGTTAGCTATGAAATGAGAAGCCTACAGCGGGATAGAGCCTCTCCTAATCAGTCCATCTATCAAAAGCAGCAGTGATGATGATTATTTCAAACTGTGCAAGGCTTGCATCAAGGGACAAAGGAAAATATTTGCCGTCAGTGTAAAAACTCAAGGTTTGTCCTCTTTGCAGTTTTTAAATTTAAATTTTTAAATCTATTTATTTATTTAATTTTACATGAAATTAATGGCACATGTTCAAAACCCTTCCAATAAAGAGCTGGCCTGCAAGGCTGTTGGTCCATCTGCCTTCCAATGCATGAAAAGTCAGAAAAACTTTGCACATAGGTCCAGTCCAGTGGCAAACCTAATCAACTGGCTTTGTATGGTAATAAACCTGGTGGAGACGCTGCAGCAAATATCTACAGTTTAAAAATTCATATCAAATCATCCAGACATGCTACAACTTTGCAACTTACACCTAAATGTAGTCCCAGTTGAGCTTATGCTTTGAGCTGGCGGCAATTTTTAAGTCCAATTAGTTGTTTTTAACCGTAAAACTAATTAAACCCATCTCCTCTCACAGTTTTTCTCAATCAACACCAAATTTGCTCCACTGAATCTCCAGACTGTCCTCCACAAACAACCCACACCGACCTTTGATTAGTCAGTTATTGAACCCACAGTGCATTAAAACTTTTCACTGCTAACAATAGTGTAAACAGCTACTGTGAAATCCTGCGTAATAAATTTCTGTTGTTCATGGGGAGAAAAATAAAAACATTTTGATGTCACTGTAGGTTTAATGTGGTAAATGTCAGAAGTGCATCTCAAGAGCAGATTTTTAAAAAATGTTTAGAAGTCATTGCAGGGAATGGAAAAAAAAGCGTCATTCTGTCATTGATGCGGCAACCAGTCCTGATTTTCTGTGAAAATAAATTACAGGCATCTCTATGTTGTCAAGACGAGGTACACTAATTCTCAGATTTTTTTTCTTGAAAACTTAATTAATAGTACTAGTTGGAAATTTGCTTATGTGCAACCCTGCTAATAACTGGACTCAAGTCTACTTTGAATTGTCACTTGACATGAAGCTCAAGTTACTCTTGGAGTCGAAGGGTGTGGGTTTGCATCCTGGCTGATGCATAAGTGACATGCTTCTTACGTACTCAAGCTTTATGCCTTGGGAATTCAAAACACAAAATTTCATTTTTGTTTTTGATCTTATGTTTTTTTTTATATACTTTTTAATTCAATCTTAGAAGTTTTAGGGTAACATTATCAGTCCAGGCAGTGCTCCTGACAGCATTCTGTATTTGTCATTTGTCTTTTCTTCCCCTTCTTCCTCCTTTTCCTCTTTGCATTCATCCCTGGTGTCCTGATTTTTCCCTTGGGTACTATTGTCTTCCGTTTTTATCTCTTCTCAGTAGTTCATTCATGGCTGTAATCAGGTGGTTTGTAACAATAACTGAACTCTTCTACTTGTAGCTGCAAACCCCAGTGAGTGTTAACAGAGGCAGATGATAGCCAGCTTCACGACACCATCTCCAGGACCATTTATTATGTTATCAGTTTGAATGAAGCAGGTAACCCCCAAAACAGAAAGGGACCTCAGAACAACAGCTGATATGGGGGTTAGCTGCCAGCCAAACAAACGATACAAACTTTTTGTCTCGACACAAAATCTGAAACAGTGAACTTCAACACGGGACACTATGACAACATTACTGTGTTTTTTAAGTGTCTTGTTCGTGCTCACCTTGCTTCTTATCAGTCTGCTGGCCTGTGTCTAACATTAATCCTCCCTTTACCACTGAATGTGTGTGCACACATATACACACTACACTACACGCTCGCTTGCACGCACAGAGTATCTTTTTCTTTTGTTCTTTTGTGGTACGCCACCAGGTGTGCTTGATAC
>JAQFJB010000024.1:18616093-18627719 GCA_029874875.1 Naso minor
TGCATTTTACAACACCAACACACACACACACACACACACACACACACACACACACACACATCTCCTTTGCTCATGCACATCAAACACCACTGACTCTACGGACTACCACATCTCATCGCGTACATATTTAATTTGGCTACTTATTCTAATTTGGTTCAATCTGGTTTAAGTATTGTTTAAACGCTGAGCATGGTTTTGTCTCCCTCTTTGCTGTGACCGCCTGAGCCCAGTCATGGCAGAGGGGCCCATGATGATTGTGCGTGGTCGCCAAATCATGTTTTGTCAATATTTACCATTACAGTCGCAATTGCATAGTTACACACTGTAAATATGTCAGTGCATCCATCTGTTGTGGCTCATCAATAGCGCCATGGATATATGAAAAGCTTGTGTGTATCACATTGTGTTTGACAGCTAATTGTTACTGGATTCATGATAAGACCCGGGTAAGAAAACTACTGCTTTCTGGATGACACATAGGTGGCCATGATGTAGACCCCTTCCCTTCACCATTCCGTGTCTGTTCTTATTGACTGTATCTCGTACCAGCACACCTGCTACTGGGCAAGATATCTGGCATGCTATATATCGTGCAACACTGTCACACTGTCCGCAAGCTCATGATTGCATTCCTGAATAGTTCAAACATGCCAACCGGAGCGTGCCCTCATTTGCATACGATCTGGGGCTTTTTGCCCACGATCTCCAAAAACTGTTGTAGACAGCAAGATCAGGGCTAAAATCCTGTAGTCCGAACTGGACATAAGAGGACCTCCTATATGGCCTCCCTAAAGGCACCTTACAATCATTTTAACAACTAAATAGCTGGTGAAAAAATAGACTGTAGAGGAGAGAGATGCGGGTAAGATTTGACCTGTTCCAGAGGAATCTATGAGAATGTGCTCTGGGTCTCCATGTCCAATTTGACTCCTGGAGAGTGCTTGGCTCAACTGCGAAAGGCTCAGAGTTGCTAAACAGAGCCATTAATGTTTGGTAGACGAGTGGTCTGGCCTCAGAGCCTTGCAAAGCAATAGGGGTCCTGTGGTAGGAAGTCGTGGTCTGTACTAGGCAGGCGAAGGGCCTGGGAAGCGTGAAGCCCAGTGCATATGGCCTGCTGGCCGGACCAGACTACTAAAGAGATAAGGTGTCTGGGAAAAATGTGGGTATTTTGCATTCATCACATTCAGAGACCACAGACGACACAGAATCTCACTGTCTAACTCATCTTCCTCCAGCAGACTCCTAACAAGCATAACCAGGAAATTGCTTTTGTATAGTATGCAAATGTTATTTCATCCTCTCCTTTCTGCTTTCTCTCTGTTTTCCATGGAGGATGGGAAGAGGGAATTTATACTAACTGTTTAGTATGCATTGTACACCACCCAGCAGAATATGTGAGTATTGTGTGACATTTGTTGAACAGATCCATAGGCTGCCTTATCCATGTACAGTCAATGCACAGAACAGAGCAGGTCAGGGCATCATCATTTAAATGTTAGAGCCCACTGTAGTCAATCCTGAAAATGACCTAGCTGCTATTGAAGTTGTGTAATGGATTGTTCCACTCCGGGCATTGCTCAATGATGTTCCTTATGCAAAAGTGTCTCATGTTGCCGGAAGTGGCAACCTGCAAGGCAAATGCCACCTATATGGTAACAGGAAGTGACTGGGTTTGGCATGCCGAGGCACCTTGTACACTACAGTCTGCTACCTGGAAAACATTAGGTTTAGGCATACTTGTCAACCCTCCCGATTTTCTCGGGAGAGTTTTAACTACCTTCTCATGGGGTCCTCCCAGTTTCGCATTTTCTCCTGTATTTCTCCTGATTTATTATTATGTCACCAAACTGTTTTTAACCCACTAACGGTACAGGGTGTGCAAGCCCTTAGACTCTTAAAGCCTACCACTTCCACCCGGATAACTACACAGATGTACCAGGCACGTCACACGACTCCAAAAGAGTGCTACTAATTTTTGGCCAGCTAAAAGAAAACTTGTTGAAAGATGAAAGAGCTTTGGTCTTTTTCTCATGCTCGACCAGCAGTCTTCCGCGCTGATTTCTTTGTTGGGCATGGGGTTCACAGTGATGTGAATCACCGTCAGGAGACTGACAAACATAAGAAAGCAATGACTGAGTACCTGCACTGATGTCAGTGGTGTGTAATGTTATACAGACTGATTTTTTTGTTTTGATTTCCCATTTTTTAAGCCTTAAATTTGGTGAGTATAGGGGAGAGAACTAACAAATGAACTCCACCACCCCCATAACCTTTAGGGGTTGAACGTGGAACTAACAACTCCACTCCGTAGCCATCTTGTTACAGAAACCAACAAATGGCTTTAGCTGAACATTGGTAAAAACAGGAAAAAATAAGGTTTTGATGTATTAGTTTGTCCGTGTCAGATCCAAGCCATTTTAAATTATCATTGTACTTTGGACATCAAAAGTCCATTTGGACAGAAGCATCAGTTAAAACTAACTAATAAACTAAAAATGATTAATGTCTCTCCTGATGTTTATTGATATTGTGCAATGAAATTAAAGTTGAACTATTGTGACAATTTCACATCAACTAATGAAGTTTACAACTGAGCTTAAAATTTGTTTGACTTGGAATACCTCTGGTGGCAGTGAAGGTTTGAGTGCGGGCTGGTGCACGCCAAGAGTAGAGTATGCACAGGGAGGCATTCGATTGGTTCTTTCCATCCAGACCATGTGGCAGTTATTTTTATATTACAGCGGTTACAGATGATCTTTTTATGTCCTTTTTTAGAATATTTGATTTATCCGTCAGTGTCGGGCTGTAAAAACCATTCAACCAATATAACAAAAAGTGTATCTGGGTAAAATTACCAACCACACCTTTAAAGGTGTTTACTGGTGGCACCAATGTCTTGAGGTTAAACTTCTGTCTCAGGATTAAAATCTAATCTTCACTGCCTCGGTATGTTTTTGCGCTTTTTTTTTTCTGCACACGTGCAGGCTGGATGAGTTGGTAATGTCGGCCAGAAAGCCACTGTCCCACTTGCAAATTAAGTATATATGCATGTACCCACATTCTCAAGAGGTTGAACTTCATCTTCTAGCTGCCTAATTCCCAAGATTGCAAGTTTTAATTTGACATGGGGTATTTTGAGAAAGGCTAGCGGGTCTTCCCCTCGTTGTGTTTTTGTCTCTGTATGAGCTGTGGGTCTGGGCACAATCTGTACTTGCTTTGGAGAGACGCAACAGTTATCTCTTCAAACACATTCCGCATCTAGAGGGGTTTTTACCGGTGGCTGCGTGTGCTTTCAACTCCAACAAAATCCCATAAATAACTTAAGGGCAACCTAGAAACCCAACTGCTAATTTGTTTACTTTCAACAGCTATGTTCCTTTTAGCCAATCTCTGTATTTGGGGAGCTTCTGGCACCTGAAAGAAGTTTTCTTTGAGGTTAAGGGTCAGCCAGACTATGATCATCACCCCTGTGGCTCCCTTCAGCCACACTGGACTGGATGGGGGAAAGAACTCAAGCTGTGGTTCTGTATAATTTCTGGCACACTGAAACAGCAATATTTTTGGAATAACAGCTGTGGTAACCAGTGAGATGGGACAATGTATCAAATCTTGACTGATTTTATCATTACATCAGTCTTCTTGATTGTTCATTGTCATCTCTTGATTAACGCCCAACCATTCACTCACCCTCCACACACACACGCACACACACACACACTTTTACAATAATTCGAAGTCACTGAGTGAATACTGCAGCCCTGAAGTGTAGGATAAATCAAATCAGTGGCATCAGTTCAGGAAGCAGTGTCTTAAATGAAACACTCTGGCTTTCGGGAGATGACTGATTCTCTCAGTTTCTTTTTCTCGTTCCCTTTCTCAACCCTTTTTCTGCCCTCCTGCTGTTCCCAAGGGAGAGAGGGAACATCTGAAGATGATCAGAAAGGGTAGATGCAAACCTCGTCATGCAGGGGCCTGACCGATGCTGCTACAGTACATCACATCTGTGGGGTCTTGGCAGGATGACTCATGCTGGGTTATATATTGGCCACAGCAGGGCTTCTGTTCTGGAGTTCGCCACGCTCCTCAGAGGATCATCTTTCCAGCCACCACAGGGCTAAATTCCACATGTGCGTGTTAACTTGTGTTATTTTCACTTAAAGCACAGTGGGAGGAGTGGTGATGGACCAGCAGGTGTTATCTGCTACTTAAAATGAAGACGCCTCTCCCCCATGAATGAGACTGATAAATGGCTGAAGGCAAAAAGAATGAATTGACCAGGACAGAATTTAGAAAAAGGTGAAAAGTTGAGCTGGTATGCACAAGAAGTGGTGGCCGGTGACTCAAAAACACGGGGAGGACAGGATGAAACTTTGTAATGTATCATTCCAAAATTTAACCGGGGAAAAAAAAAAAAAAGACCAAGTATTTATTAAAGGTTTCACACAAAGAAGGCCGGTGTTCAACACCTGTAATACAAAGTTTGGTGAACAATGGTCTGAATTTCCAGTTAGACAAACAAAGCTATTTTAAATTTATTGCCAATGATGCGTTATCACAAGGACAGATTCACCAGGGCATGTAGCCATTTGTGTGTGGTAAGGTACAAGCTGTGTGTGGTTTCTATAATGATAAATCCTCAACCAAGTAAACACAGCTCTGTTTTTAGGCATGAATAAATCTAAGCAATTAACACAAATCATCATGTTTGTGTACTATGTCACTAGTGGCCTGTCGATTAAATGAGGGATGATGCGGTACCCAGCACATTACAGTGGGAACTTTAAAAATAAAAAACATTTTTAAAAAAAAAGGATTTATTAAAAAGAACATAAAACATGTCTCATGTGTTCTCCTGCATGTGGGAGGGTTCCACTCACTTTGCATGCTGCGAGATTATCCACATAGCTGCGGTCTTCCAGAAGAAACAGCTGGTTGTGTTCTTTGAATCCTGTTAGAGCAGTAAATTCTAATCAATTAAATATCCATACAAACTAAGCTTCAGAGGGTAACAGTAACTGAAAAGGAATAGAGCAAAAAAAGTTAATTGAGTGATGAATACTAACCAATACAACAGAATCAAGTATTAATACAATCTACTCCCCACACTAATGAGGAGAATGGTGGTCCTCTGGACCAGCTATTGAAGACATTGATTAATCATTCAATCAATTTAGCTGCTCTCCTGAAATGTTTTGGCGTAACCCACTTACAGCACAAGTTGCAAAAAGCTGAAGAATGCAAAGTAATGATGCTACGCAATTCAATGAGTTTGATTATTTATTAATTAATAGTTTATCCAGTAAAAGCCAAAATGAAAATGAAAACCAAAATAACTATGGAACTAAACCGTTACCCCACAACTTAATGTCTTATGAAAAGACTGACATGAGAAGTATGTGTGTTATAATTAATGTGTTCTTATCTGTTTTTGGTTGTCCGCTAAATCTTTCAATATGACCATTGCAGTACACCCTCCTCGCTGATGTTGTCGCTGTGGAGCAGAAGTTGTAAAGTTTTAACCTTGAACCATTACCTCAACAGTGCCATCTTTGTTTTGAGATGAATTTCAGGTGGACTGAAACACTCTCAATATTGACAACAACGCAATATTAAATAAAAGGAATGTTCCAGTGCAACGGATTGCAACCTTGGCGACCAGGCGAGTATTGTTTTTTTGTGATTACAACACACAGGGAAGAATAGGAGCCTTTAGTAGAAGACCTTCTACCGCCGTTTGCGGTATGGACCTGAGAGCAGCTATGCATAGCAAGCCTAATCTCACAATATATCCATTGTGCGTGTTATCGTGATGGTCAAATTTAGGAGAGATAAAAATACCAAAATATCAAGTCACTGGGTCGGTCACATTTCTAAACAAATGAATAAAACTCTAGTTATCAAATTGATCAGATTTTACCGATGCAAACATTTAACAACCGATGCATCTCAGTTTCTTTCCAAAATGTTATCCACTCACAGCTGATCTTCCGATGCTCTTGCATCTTGCCTGCATGTGTCTGTGTATCAATACTCGGTTAATCTTCCCATTCCTATCGCACTCCATTAATGAAGCCGAGTCACAAAGGATAACGATAGGAGCACCGCCGTTCTTACAGCTTTTGACCTATCACTCCAGAAATAATTTTACCCAGGCAGAGTTGAATAGGCTATGTGTTAAAATTACTATGGTAAAGTTACGTTAACTCATTAACTCTTGTTTACGAGCAAATACAGTTATCTAAGCACCAAACCTCTGCACCCAGTTGCAAAAAACAGTCCAAGCTGTTTCCTTTGACTCACCTGACTATCCCATGCCCGAGCATCCCCCTTACTGTTATCCATCGCCCACAAACGTTTGTCCAATGTAAACTGAGTGCCTCCAACGGCCGCCATTATTATCAGCTGAGCCTCGTTTTCGTCAAACAAGGCTTGTGAAATCTGGCAGTTGTGATCAGAGCAACCAGACATTGATATTGTTTGACACTCCAGGGGAGGACATCCTCCTTTGGAGAGTCATTTTACGAGTCCTGGCCAATCAAAGGCTAGCATGAAAAAAAAGAAGTACTTTAAAAAGATATAAGACCTCCCATCCCACGGAGGACAGAACACAGCCCGTCCTCCTCTGCCTGAAGTAACCCCAACCCAGTCGCCACTTAACACACACTGATTGCAGTCTCTACTCCTGCCTGCTCTGGCCAGCTGGTGTCACTGTTCAGGCATTTTAATAATGGACTTTTTTTTCCTTTAAAACAAGGAGAGAAGAATTGTGTATAAATGGTTTAGAGATTTGAAAATGTTTTACTTCCATATTTTGTTTTATACTTTGAGCTCCCTCTTGCCTCTCAAAAACAGAGAAGATGCTTCCTCCCCTTCCTCAATGGACCACCTCCCCTGACCCTGATACATTACAAACTCTGAACTTAAGTAACCCTAAGGATGCTTTTTTTCACTACTATTTTGTTTATTTTGGTTTCTCCATTTTGAGCCAAATCTTTGTATACATAATAAGAACAACAAGTGAAGAGCTTCTTCTCCGGTGTACTTCATTCAGCCTGACCTGAGAATACCCAAGCTGAGCTGGCTTTTGATCAACTTCAAACTACCATTATTTCATTGTTAGTATACAAGACATTAGTATAATTTTAGTCCTCTCAAGGGGAACAACTTGCTTAAATCACATCAAATTGGATGATGCATCACTTACTGGATATAATACACAGATGTTTTTTGGTCTGCTGGCTTCGCTCTGAGATGAGACGGCCGCTCATAGGATGAGTCACCCTTCAATAACATCAGTGAGTGGAATCTTCATTTTCATTTGCATCAGTATGAGTTGGAATAAAGTTGTGTCCCCCATGCCAAAACAATAAAATAAAATTAAAAATAATATTTTCCTTGTCCCTGCAATTGTAATAGATACCGTGAGCACCACCAAGGACATAAACCCAGCATATGAGAGGATGTGAAGTAATCTGAATGTAATCTGAAGTAATCTGAATGTTTATCCAAAAATTAAGGACAACCTGTTTTTGGATATGTGGAAACAAACATCTAAGCTTGAGTGGCTGTGTCCCACTGCAGCTGCTGGCATAAGAGACGTGGAGTTAGTGTACAGATCTACAGATTGCACTTTATATAGTCTCTGAGTGGAAATAAAAGACCTTTTTTTATTGCATTTATTTATTTATTTTTAAAAACAAATAGCTTTGGCTTTGTACCCTTAGTGATTTAAGATTTGTCACTTTACAATATTCAAATTTTAAAGGTCCCACGGCATGGATGTTTTTTTGGTTTTTTTTTTAACTTACACAGTAGAAGTTAGCAAACAAGGATACCTAATTTTCATTAGTAGGTATAGCCTAGTTCAATTGGCTTGCTAACATCAGCTCACATTTCTACTGGAGGACACTTTCTGATCATGTTATATTAGCACCTGCTACTCAGTTCAGTGTTCATTGGACAGGAGGCTGTCCCCCATTTAGCTATCTTTTTTTTTTTCATCACTCTAGTTTTGGTGATTGTGACTGTCTAGACTGTCAGAACTAATGGCAAAACATAAGCCTGTAACCCCTGTTAGTTTTTTGGTGATCTGTATCACGACAAGTAATCAAAATAACATAGGCCGACAGAACTGAAGTAACAGACAAGCTAGTGCAATGAAGTCAACTACCAACTATGAGAGTAAAAACGACATTATTGAGCAAAGATCAAATTTTATCTTTAGCTAAATTTTGGAGCTGAGACGTCCAGTGAATTTACCTGACAAAAATTTAAAAATTAAAAATTAATTTTTTATTTTTTTTTTAAAAAGAAATTCAGCAAGTCTTTTAAAAATCGATTAATCTTTGCACCTTTTTTTAAGCATAACCTCCACACATTCTCTGATGTCAATTTCTCCATGGCGATGATGTTCTGGTTTTCTCTGTTTTATGTCATAGTAAACTGAATGTCTGATAGGGAACTTTTCCTCTTTTTCTGACATTTTAAAGGTTAAACAATAAAACAATAAATTGAAAAAAATCATCAGATTATCAATGATGAAAATAAAAAACTCACTAACAGTATTAAACTCAAATACACTGTTTATTACAACTGAACATTTAATCCATTTCATTGAAAATGTCAGATGTTGAATTGCAATTCAGTCTGAATAATTAAATAAAGTTTAGAGCACATATCGCAAAGCCCTAGCAAAGACGAGATCCAGGTTATGATGTTCTTATAAGTTTTTCTGACCGTTTTACTGACAGCTCCACATGCACCGTAGTGCACAGTATCGTTTCTAAGTGATTACCATTTTCCACTCATCGATATTTACTGGCTTTTTATTTTGCCTGTATAGCACCAGAGGAACTGTAGAATTCTACAGTGAATTCTCATCTGAAACTCTGCAGTTCTTTACATTTTGTCATTCCTGTAGCTTCAACTTTAACGTCCTGCCTTCAACACTTGAAGATTTATGGACGAGCCATTCTAACATCCAAAAGAGGTTTATGAACCCCAGTAAAATGTTATTTTGTTCAGTCTTCCAAATGGTAAGACCACAAACCATCCAATCGTGGCATTAACAGTCAGTATTGACCTGTTTTTCTGCTGTGGCCTGCTCTCATGGCACCCTGTCAAGACTCTGCAGACAGGCCTCCAGCCCAAACCTTTGCTTGGATGGAGAAAGCAAACTGAGCCAAGCACTTCTTTTTCTATATTATCTTCCAAGGTCTTTTATTGGTTCATGCCCTTAGGACTCTTGCTTTGATCGCAGCATCAAACCTTTAAGTATTGGATGTGTCCGTGTGAACCAAGGATCACATGAGGTTAGACATTTCAGTGTTCCATGTGACCACGTGTGTTTGAAAACGATAAAATCTTTGTTTGACACGCTGCATTAAAGGCATGTTTGCTCTGACTGAGGTGAACAGGGATATCGACGGGCAATCTTGGCTAACGGACTGGGTTTTATGAATTTAATATTGAACAGGAGGTAGAACTCTATAAAGTTCTCAGAATATTATATTTCAGTAAGTAATAACTTCTGAACTGGCTATTATTATTTAATTTCAGTGCAATCTTCTCTTCGAATTCTATCAGATTAGCATAGAAATTACGCATTTACTCTAACTTGTCAGTTGCATGAGTTTCATAGTTAGTATTGTCTTACTGTTGCAGATTCTTATTTTTTCTTTGAAACCACACAGAATCATATCTTTGCACAGTTCTGGCTCTTCCTTTAAATTGAAAATGACATGAAAGGAGACAAAAGAACGCCGTGTCTCCATTCACATCAGTTTCAATCAAAAGGAAGAGCCTGCAGTTAAGATACAATTTCATCCGTTATTTACAAAAACATACCATGAGGATGATTGAAAAAACAACCTTTTTTTTTTTACACCTACCTCCGAGTGGACAAATGTTACATAATAAATTCAGCTTTGCTGTTATTTCTGTCACGGGAAAATCCCAGTATATGTTTGTCTGCTTCAACATCCACAGCATATGCAGTGTTATCATTTCCAATGAGCAATAAATCCTACGACAATCCTATGAGTGTGGTGTCGTTTGGCAGAAAGAGCACAAAATTTTAAATTGTACAAGTGAGAAATACATTTTTCCACCACAAAAGGATTACACGAAGGAGACATGACTACAAACAGGCAGTGGTTGGACATAGAAATAGCCCAGTGGAAAGTAAGGCTGTTGTGGTTGGGCTGATGGAGGAAAATGTACTCTTTGTCTTTAACTACAGTGACCCAGGTTCAATTGCTATTTTATAACAAGAGTATAAGCGATTTTAATTGTAATTAATAGTTTTTTTCTTATTTATCATTTTTACCCTAAACTTAATATTTTCATATTAACATTGGATGTAATGGACAAATTATATTAAATAAGGAATCTTTCAATGTACTTGAAAAAAAAAATTAAGGTAGTGTCCAGTTACCCTTAGCTAGACAGAGCGTTTTATAAAATGTTTGCGCTGGCGTCACTTTCCCCCATGAACAAGCCCCCTCAGTCGCACTGAGCTGCAAAACATCCTCCGCGTTTAGCAGGGGAAACAGCGAAACCGGGAGTTAAACAAACGATTATCTGCTTAAATTAAAGACAGTTGGACTTGACGGTGATGCTTTCAGCTAACCGAGGCACCAGTGGTCTGCGGATATTTATTGTTACCTGATTTCAACGCCAGGAAAATACACAAAGCTTGAAGGCAGACAAAAGTCTGGATGTCAGCCACCCATAAGGACGCTAGTAAACACAATTTAAACAGACTTTGCAGAAAGTTTTAAAGTCATCTGGTTAACTTGCTTTTAAAAAACTTGACTGTGGAGTCACATTACCCACTTTGAGAGGAAAACTAGGTTTGGCTTGGCGGGTAGCTAGCACGAACGTTATCTAACCATTCCCAGTTTGTTTGTAAAACACGAGGCTCTTCATGATGGATTCTTCGTAATAAATTCCAACAAAAACTTTGCAGTTACACAGAATATCAGTTAAGGTTTGACTTTTATCTAAAAATCAAACTTGGTAACATAAATCTGTCTTACTCGAGTTATTTCTGCGAATTACAGCAGTCCAGCTGCTTCTTTTTTTCCTTTTTCAAGTTTCGACAGTCTGGAAAAAAAACAAAAAACATTCTCAGCTTTTTGTTAAATCTTTCTGTGTAGTCAATTGCACAACAGCTCTTTCCCTTTTCAGATGTGTTTTTGGTGTGTTTGGCAACTCACAAACTGTATGCTAACGCTGCCTATCCTTCTGCCACTCAGTGTGCATATCTGCAGTGACTTCCGCCGAGAGTGACGCCATGTGATATCCTCTATTGTCTTTTCCGGCAATTTCTTTTGGTATAACAGCATAAAGCTTTACTATTTTGATTCAGGCTAATTGCTCCCACTGTATCTGCATTACTTCCATCTGCAGCAGGCGGTTGCCAGTCCTACTGTAAACACCCAGCTCAGTACAAATTAGTGGACAAAGTGACTAGCTGGTGAACTCAGTGCAGCGTTTAGCTACTGAAGATTTCTTGTCAGGAGCTGCTGGAGACCAAGACCAAGCAAAAAGGAGAATGGACTTACATTAATGGATGCTGCATGTATTGCTTTGTCTCTGTTTAATTGGACAATAAGACAATATT
>JAQFJB010000024.1:18627819-18638423 GCA_029874875.1 Naso minor
GCCTGGTCAGAACTGACCCTACTATAATTGCAAAGTTGATTTACTTGCAATAGTGTCCATATGTGACCATAAACTGCCCAACCGCCATGTCTACAATCAGATTGTCCCACTGAGATTTGCTGAGTCAGGTTTCATTGAGATGAAAAACATTTTACTCAAACAAGGTATCCTCAAAATGTGAGCAAAATGTGAAAAATAAAAACTAACATACATGTCTTCAACCACTGATGCAAGAGCCACCTCTTCCCTTCACGTTTCACAACATAAGACACACAGTTGGCACTTCATGAGCGAGGTTAGGCCTTGGAAACTGTGCTGCCATGGTCACACATAGTGTGTGACAAGTACATTTCCATGTGTTCTCTCCTCAAGGCAATGAATCAATCAAGCTTACATACAATAAAAGCAAAAAGGGGGTGTGATTATTATTGCGCTAAATACTGTGTTGTTAGTGCCTTTTTTTTTTTGCTCTGCTGTTTCTTTTACTGCTGGTCACAGATGAGTGTTTTATGGCCCCACGGCCCTTAGCGCATGGTCTCGATGCAGTAATGGGGCCCTCACATTCCCGTAAGACTGCTTTTTAAACAGACTGACATTGTAATTATGCCTGGCAAAAGGCTATGACGCAGCATAAAACGGTGTGTCTATCTTCGTGCGGCCTGTGTAAAAGCTTCTCCCGGAAGTCTGGGGCCACATGACTGCAAGACAGACCTCTACACCAGAGCTCACACGACCCTCACTGGTGGCTCTGCCAGTGAAAACTATCCTACATGTATTTTTTTTTAAACTTAGGTTCTAAAATAACAACACAGAACAATAGAGGCGCCAGGCCGCAAGCCACGCTAATCTGGACAACGGATGCTCAGCACACTACTCCGATTTGCTGCAACAATGTCGTGTTCATATTCTAAAAGAGCAAGGAGGACAAATGAGAAGAGTGTTAGCGAGTTATGGGGTGGCTTATTGGACCCTGGTTGGAGACCCTGGCCTGAGCTGAGGTCCGAGCTGTGAGGTCATCCAGGCAGAGGGTAGGATTTTACACGCTAGCGGGCGTCGCTTTGTGGGTGGTGCACTGCATGGATGAGGGGCCAACTTATTAGCTGTCATACTTGTACCCACATATTGGATTTCTGTGAAATAATATTTGGATTTCCAAGTGACTCCTTCTGCCCAGCATTTAGTCCAGACTGTTCGCTTGGCCTCCAAATCCTGGAGAAGCATGTGAAAATATCAAAGATAGTGATGCAAAACCAATGAGAATGTGTAACAATACCCAGAGGCAAAACTTGTCTCCATTTATTGAATCCACTGTGTTTTTGCTGCAGCCTGACAGAGTTGATTTATCACTAATTTATGCTGAAATGATAGTCCGAAAAGAATTTATTATGCTAAGTGAAATAAACCATGTCAAAATGATGTAAAAATTATAAATGGCTTTCAGAAGAGCTTACTTGGGAATAATATCTCTCTGACTGCAGTGCAACTACCATTGT
This sequence comes from Naso minor, assembly GCA_029874875.1. NCBI lineage: Eukaryota > Metazoa > Chordata > Actinopteri > Acanthuriformes > Acanthuridae > Naso > Naso minor. The sequence goes on from JAQFJB010000024.1 coordinate 18,629,313, forward strand.
CTGAGCTTTCTGCGAAACTCTTGTCTGCCTAGCCTTAAGAATTGTTTATGAGGAGAGAAAAGTGGAAGCAAGGCACTAAAGGTGATCTATGAGGAGGACTTTGTCTGAGGCAGGCAATAATAGAAGAGGTGCTTTACCATAAGTCTGTTTCAAATATGATCTGGCAGTTTTTGGACATTTATGTTTCTTCTTACAGCATCTTATCACTTACTGGATTGAGCAAGGTGAGGAACACTGAGTTTCAAGTGAGTGGCTCTTCAGCTTTCAGACTCTTAAAAACTACACAGCACATCCCAGGGTCACTCTTCATTAACTTATAGTCACTTGAGCAGCGAAAAAGAGTAGGATTGCCTCCAAAACAGATGAATTCATAATTTGGATCTGTATCTTCATAAAGAAAATGTCACAATAGATATTCGCACTTGCTAGCAGTACATTAACAATGAGTAACAAAACTGATACAGTAAATGATTAAACAGGAGGACTTGAGGGGAAATAGAGTCAAATGCAATTTATCAGTTTTAACCTTGGCAAGGTAACCTAATAAACATGTCAGGGTGGGCTGTGATCGTGGGTTCCTCTTGATTTTGCAGAGGAGCTTGCTAATGTAACGACACAAATCGACATTCTAAAATCAAATTAGAAATTACCACTTACATTTTACCTCTACAGAGGGTACAGACAGAAGTGGAAGTAAATTTTAGCATTTACAAATAGAGTTAATGGAAAAACATCAGTGGGCACAAAGTTTGCTGACTCATTTTTAAATAAGGTGAAAAGGAGTCAGCTCGAGTTGACAGCATTCCAACTCGAGCATACTAACTGTATGGTGATAGGTAGTTCACGTCTAGGCTATAGTTGTTAGAGGCAAATAAGCACAGACGGCTAAAAATGGTTAAAGGCTCCATCAGTTAAAGGGATATGCTAACTTTTTTTTCCTTTTTGTTATTTGCCCCCCTCCCAAGTTCCAGACAAGTAGATAGATACCATTCTTTCGACTGTGTGTGTAGTAACAAGGAAGAGACAGGCAGAGCTTGCTCATCGCTAATTAGCTTAGCTGAATTACTGGTAGTCAATGGGAAGTGCTAGCCTGCCTCCACCTAAAGTCATCAGATAAACTTTTCAACAACACTGAACGGTCCTGTGTGCTTGTTATGACTTATTCATTTAATGTGTTATATTATGTTCAGCCTCAGATTAGCACTTTATGTATTACTTCATGTATTTCTTCTTTTTCTTCTTCTTCTCCTCCCTTTTCTGCTGTTTATTGCGCCCTGTGGTTTATATCCTGTATTTGATTCTAAGATTACATAAAGTACTAATTTGAGTCTGAAATTAACATTACAAGGTAAATAAACAAGTCACAACAAGCACACAGGGCCATTTAGAGTTATTGGAAAGCTTATCTGATGACCTTAGGCAGAGGCGGGCTAACACTTCCCACTGACTACCTGTATTTGAGCTAAACTAATTAACAGTGGGCAAGAGCTGCCAGTTTCTTCCTTGTTACTTCACACACAGTCGAAAGAATGGCGTCTATCTGCTTGTCTGGAACTGGGGAATGAGGCAAACAACAAAAAGTTGGTATATCCCTATAAAGTCATTTCTGTAATGCAAGAAAAAATTGCTTTGTCTGAACACACCGTACAAAGTTTTAAGGAAGGTGAGTGCAAATGCTTAAACAAAAAATGTTGTTGCTAGTGGGTTCCGAACACCGTTTTCACAGCTTTTAAAAGAACATTGGACTGAACAGATTACAACTGCATTTAAAGGCAAGAGACAGTGAGATTAATACTGTAGCTGGCTTCTTGACCTCACCGCAGCAGCACTGTGATTTTCAAATTTCAGCTATTGGTAATCAACCTAGCCAATATTAGTTCCTGTAAACTGTTTTCACAAAACGCACTCAAATATGTAAATAGTAAGATTAATAATGGCTAAATCCCATTTAAATGCTTCAGTTTCAGGGTACCGGTATTGCGCATACTGACTGTAAATATACTGTATGTGGTTGATACTAAACTCAAATGAATATTGTTCACCCAGCACATTAGCCAAAAATATATATATATATAAATATATATATATATATATATATATATATTTACTTCTGTATTGTGCAGCCAATAGCATAATTATTTTTTACATTCATATAACACCTGCTTTTCCTGCTGGCAGGTTAAATTGTCTTACATGAAAAAAGCCTTTGATCGCAGTTATACAGAGCCCCCCCAATACAGTGTGTACGCTCTGTTTACAAATCCGTGCACAGATTTGCATGCATGATATTCAAACTGTGGGAACAGGTCACAAATCGCAGAGCAAAGTTTGTAAAATGTGATCACAGATTTGAACATTTAAAGTATGCATGCTGTTTTTTTACCCTCTCAGCTGACACAAGAAGAACTCCACACATTTTGCCATAATATTGTTATGACTACTTCAGATGTCTGCACATATTTCCATTGTAATTTAAGAAGTTAACAGAAATACCACCTTGCATGTTTAAACTGCCAATTAGACGATGCAGTAAAACAAATCACCCAAGTTCTCATTAATTTTTATTTTGAATACTACATAAAAATCAAAGGCTAGTTCCTGGAGAGCAGTTGCATCTGCTGCTGGAGCCAATAGCAAGCTCCAAAATAATTTCATATACTTTTTGTCAGTTCTCTGTTAATGCTGCCTACTAAGCGCTTTCTTATTTATTGCATGAAAATTCCTGAAACATGGTCCTGATTTCACTCATTTGACAAAGTACCACAACACAGCAGATAGACCTCACCCCCCACCCGGTTATATTATAATGGGAATTACCACATTTCTAAAAACAGTCATGGCTAGCAGCCGTAACAGAACAATAGCAAACCTCCACAGTCATAATTCTGCCTCAGAGCCAACAGAGGCACTGGCACGAACACAGCCTCTGAGGTTAAATAAAAACGGAACGTCGTCAAGGTCACAGTGCCACAATCCACTCAAGCACATTGCTATAGGAAGTGGGAGATGTTGAAACAGATGTTTTTCATATTGGCTTTGTGGCGTGGAGTTGATGAGTGGTCTGTTACATTAGCTCAGCAAGCTGTGCTGCTGCAGGATTCGCATTCAGTTTCATCTCTCCCTAATTACAGACAATAAGCTCTCACTCTCTCAGTGTTGATTTACACGTATCCCTCTCAGGACCTGCACCGCCATAAGAATCATCAGCCATCCTTGTCAGAGCTAACTATTGTGGACTTATGGGTATCCTCTAAAGGTTTATTAAAAAGCCCCTTCAACAACATCATTTAGACAATTTATACTTGAGGATCAAGCAAAAGCAGCATGTGTTTTAATTTTTGAACATGAACCTTTCCCACGAGAAATAGAAATGGAAACCAAACATTGAAACGCTCAAATAAATAGCCTTGTATGATTAACTTTATTGACCTGAAGCGGAGGTGGGAACATTTAGGACTTTCCGACCTGGACATCGTCAAAACCACTCAGTCTTTAATTGCCAGGATATTTTTTGTATTTGTACTTCTGTGCCCTCAGTGTACCTGGCTGTACAAATAGGACAGGATTTGTGCTGGGTTTGTTAATGATGTTTGGAAGCACGGTATGGTCATGAAAGCAGTAGTGAAGTAATAAATTATAAGTATATTCTATCCAAAGTATGCACTCTCGTTCCGATGGATCTGAAATTGTCCAGCTCTGTCAGATTAATTTGTGTTTGTCCTCAGTCTCCTTTCTCTGCTTCTTTTCTCTTACGCATGGCACATGCAGACACATACTCACATTGTGCTGTCCCAGCCTGGGAACAAATGAAAATGGACATGCGGTTAATAATATTAAAAGGAGTCCCACACTGTCCTGTACCTGTCTGCCTCTGTCCTGTTCCCACAATGATAAAGTAGGTTGTTTCCCCATTACAGCATTGCTTTCACTGCACAGATGCCAGGGAATAGTCTCATCCGTGTTCTATCATTTGTCTGAATCAGTGCCAATATGCAAGACTTTGGTTTAAAAGGTTGTTAATTTCCTACTGTAAAAGTGAAATAAGCTGATATTTTTGAAAACAGATATTTTGCTTCTCCATTAAAAAAAACAAAACAAAAAGCAAACAAACAAACAAAAAAACCCACACAGCCCGCACAACAAAATATCTCTCAACTTAAACGCGAGAATGAAAAAACAATTCCAAAATGCTAAAACAATCAAATAGGGCCTGTAGGTGGCAATAAAGTGTAAATCAGCGATACGTCAAATCGCAGAGAAGAACCATCAGAGCATGTTTAATGTGTTACTCGACTCCTATTTTGTTAACTTTATTTATATAAAACCTCTCTGGCATACAGCCCATTACTGCTAACCAAACAAAAACCTATTTGATAGACAGTCATTTGAGGTGATGATGTCATCGTTTTACAACCACTTGGGTACACAGTTGTGAAAAATTCTGTACCACAGAGGGCATTTTTTAAAAACCTGCTTTTTTGTGACCTAAAACTATTAGCAAGTGGCCACGTTGCCAAAACATAAAGGTGAAACATTTATTTAGAAAAATATGCAGTTATTTATCCGGTATCCAGACTTCTTCGTCTGTTGCAAATCCTCTGTTAGAACGGATGAGATGCATGTGTGTACTTTGCCGCAGCAGGGTGAACTGGTCCTGCTCAGCTCAACTCAAGTTGGTCGATGGTATCGCCTGCAGACACTTTTGCCAGCAGAGGTGAGTTTTAAAATGTAAGGCACGTCAGTTGTTTCTACAACCAGCTTGTAGCAATGTCACCTGTCAGTAAGAAGCAGAGCGTAGAGCAGCCAAGAGGAACATGCGCTCTCTGACATTACAGTGGCTGGCCAAAAATACCCCATAATGGTCTGAACACAGAACACAGAGCCACAAAGAAATGCAAAAGAGTTCTTTCAGATCACCTGAATAACAATATACTGAAAGTTTATTATGGAATTTTAATGCAATGACACCAAAGATAAACTGCCTGCCCCAACTTTAACTTGCCATCACATTTGTGTATTGCGGTGCACATCTGACAGGAGCTGACAGATTATCGAATGGGGGTGACATGAAAACGTAACAAAATTTTAGGAAAAAATTGAAAGAAAAGGTGAAATAAAGAAGCGCAATTCCTCTAAATACTTTAGCACAAAACATGAAGACATAAAGAAACAAAGCAAAGGCGCAGTGGAAAATGTGCTCTCATTTACTATCACTTTCTGTCTGGCCAGTTTTTTTTTTAATACAAGGCCAGTGGATACAAGTGCTACTCTGGATTTGCAGAGATCCCGACTTTTTTGTGCTTAATTTCAAAATAAAACAGACTGAACCTGCAACCAACCAAGAAACCTATCATCTTTATATAATGTTACACATTCTTTTTTATATAGCACATTTGCAGTGAGCGTGAGTGACTCATCATTTTCATGGAGCATCCCCAGCACTCGTCAGAGCTCTCCTTCCCTCACCATTACTCTTTCACCCCAGAAGAGGGTTTATATTCCAGTTCAGTGTAATACACCAGCAGCCCTCAAGCCACACAAATGCTTCTTATTTTCACTGCAACCTCTCTATGTCTTTTTTCTGAGGGTTTGCCAGAGCAGGACGGCTCTATGGGTTTAGGAAAGAAAAGATCCGACATCTGCCAAAAACGATCGGTGGTTGAGAAACAATGGCACGCCCTGTGTGATTCTCACTGCTTCTCAAACCTCAGACGTCCTCCTAGCTGTAATCCTCTGTTCCTTTTATTTGTCAGATCATGGCTGACTCCTCCAATTGGTTGTGTCAGTTTTGGCCCAGGAACACTGAGCTGACCTGACCAACATGGTCATGCCTCTTGCCAAAAGTACAGAGAAGAAAGGAAGAGGGAATGAGAGAAATGCTCTAATTGCTGCAAGAATCTAGACAGTTTGGGAAAATTTGTTTGAGAAATGTGCGGGTAATAAGACAAAGGCAAGGCGAAGAGTGGCAGTGTGATCCAGCGGACTCAGATTTGCTGCAGTTACACTTACAACTTGTGTGGCAGACACTCTACCAGGCCACGCAGGGACAATGGCGGAGAATCTAGCAATTATTTTTGTGTTGATGCGTGTGTATGTCGCAGCCACAGGGATGGTGGCGGTTATATACATGCAGGGCAAAGCCATGGGTAATTGACGCAGACAGATGTGGTAGACGTCTACACATCCAAAATGCAAAGAGAAACAATTGATGGAAGAGGGCTTAGCAGAGCCCATCGCCATAGACAAGAAGTCAAGACACAGAGATCTGCCAAAAACGCTCAAAAGAGTAATCTGGTACCATCTTTACATAGAAGTAATCCTGAGAGAAGAGTTAGTCATACTACGTCAGGAATTTCTGCAGAGCACAAGCAGGAAGCTGATTCAGTCTTGCTGCTTTGGGCAATGTGGAGGACTGCAAAAGTAATTGCCGCTGTGGTTGGCGTATGAATTTCAAACCTCCGCTACAGTTTTACTCAGTGTTTGATTCTGACAGCAAATATTTGTAGAAAGCACAAAATTGTGTCACCAAATACCTTCACGTTCATTCACGTTGGAGAAGTTCGTAGCATAGATACATTCTTGCCAATTTCAATGAGTTTATTGGAACGGACGCGCTGGGAGAACAAGATTAATGGCCTTTACTTTACCTTGGCAAATCAAATTCTAATAAAGCTCAAAGAAAAATTAAAATCTGGCCAGTGTGAGCATTAAACTTTGACTTGATGGATGTGTGAGGGTAAAGTCGTTCCAAAAACCTGCAGGTGTTTCTTTTACAGCCCTGATATTCAGTTCAAACTGCAGGTTTTTATTAGCGAGCAATGGTTGGTAGGAGGGATGTTCACTTCCTAAGTAAAGTGCTTCTTACCTGGAAGTACCCGCCAAAAGGAAATATTTATCATCTCCTGGTTTACATGGCAGTGTATAAACCTTAGGACATTTAATTAGAAGTTCTTATTCTTTGTCAAAACACATTTCATTGCAGTGGATGAGCCGAACAAGCTGGCCTGAGGGTCATATTAAGAGACCCATTATATGACTGAATATTATAATCCATTTCACAGATATACACAGATATATACATACCGACTACTTTTTAGAAAGATGAAACATGTACATGTTGCTTAATATTTCTAGGTAGCATTTTCATTTTCTTCAGTTCAGTTTTGAATGTGGGTTTTAATGTGTGGCTCAAAGGCACTTCAGCATGGTAAATTAAGGAAACCAGCATGGGACTGAAAACTCCGATTGGCCTGCTCAGTCCTCTTTGTTTCCAGTCACACTTTGCACTTTTGATGACCTAGATCTCCTCGGTAAAGAAACTGTGCCATAGTATTGTGTTTAATCTCTAATTTTAAGGGCAATCCTCCACCAGTAAAGTTGTGACTGCTTCATAATCAGTTCTTCTCTTTGTCTTTACTGCTGACTGTAAATGTCGATTTTCTTTCTGCTCTCCTTTTCATTCCTGCTGTCCTCCTTGCCCCAGTCTAACACATCTAACATTTGTGTTTTGGAGGGTCATGCAGAAGGTCGAGTCAGGGCTAGCTTTCCACCACCTTCGCTACATGATGCCCTGCTGGCTGCAGGGGTCATCATAAGGGCAATCCACAGTAACTGCAGTCTCAGAGTTTGTGATTGCCGTAGCTAAGGGCAGGACAGAGGAAGGCCTGTGATTGATAGAAACTATTACGGATGTTGGGCCCCTTTAGGTCATTACCAGCAGATTTCCAGACTGAAAAAATATGGAAAACCTGACAGGAAAATATAATCGTAACCGCTTTCACCTAAAAGAGACCATGCAATCATTTGTAAACTGAGCGCCTTTCAGCGTATTACAAGTCAAATTAAACAATAAAAGATAAAGGCAACTGTCCAAGCATGTATAAATACCTATTCATATACATAACATATAAAAACTTTTGCTGACCTTCAGGATAATACCTATTAACACCAGTGTGGGAGAAATGGGCATCGCCAGTGCCATTTGTGGAGCTGGAGATGAAGTGGATGCTGGTGTCGTGGCCTATGGTCGGGTGCCAGTCAGGCCATCATCAGGAGAAGGCCATCCCCGCGAGAGAAGATATCATCATAGCCTGGTTGGCTGACAGCTTCAGGGCCCTTATTGAAAAATCAATGTCCATTTGTGCGTCCAGCTCACCTGGCCGTCTGCCAGCTCGGCTGAAGTCACCTAATGAAGCCCGATCCCGTTACCTGATTCCTGATTCACTGAGTCAAAGTGACTTTGCAGCTGAAGTCATCCACCCATCAGGGACCTCGGGGGCGAGTTCAACATGATCCATGCAGCGTGTTGTTGTTGTTTCTGTTGTTGTTTCACTTTGCATACTTCTGCTGTTTTCATTGTCTAGACTCGTCCTGACATGCAGCTACACCAGTGTATGTGATCGCATGCAATCAGGGTAAAAGTCAAAGCTTAGGTAAATAGTCATTATAACTTGTAGATAAAATATACGTGTTTAATAAAATTTGAAAACCTGTTTTATTTTACGTTCTGTTCATGCACGGACATAAAAAAGATTCAGATAAAAAAAAAACTTGCAAAAATAAGACAGGTTTCACACACAAACTCTGATGCATCATTCATTTCATTGTGGAGCTCTGTAATTACCAGTTTGCATCTTGTAAGAAGCTTTGCATTAGTAATTATGACAAAATCAAAAAGAAAAGAAACGTGGATGCCTCACGTCACAGCATTTTAAACTTCAACAAACATCTCTGCAACTATCTAACAATCAGCTGAGCTGAGTTTGCCTGATGGTGTGAAAGTTTATGTGGATTTTTCCAGCGTTTACGATCAATCCCATATGACATGTATGATCCTCAATACTGTACAATTAGTCGATGAACAGCCAATAAATTGACTGGGAGAGCATGACATAATGTGAGGTGGCAGTAAATTCGCTTGTACTTTACCAAAATTACAAGCATTTCTATCGTGGTTTGATTCACAGAAGCTGAATATAAAAAAGCAACTCTTAATTTTCTGTAATGTTGATAACATGGCGTGAGAGATTACATTCTTGAAGTCACTCTGTTATTTTAGCATTGGAAAGCTTGGGTAAACCCTCTGTCTAATAGCATACTGTAAATGACTCA
>JAQFJB010000024.1:18669210-18681050 GCA_029874875.1 Naso minor
ATTTATTTTTTTGTATTTGTATTGTCTTTGGTTTTGATTCTATGATAAGATACAATTTTCTTTCTTGCTTCACATCTTTCAAGAATGTATTTTATTTTGTAGTAAATCGTGCGTAGTTATACCCTTTTCTACTGGAAATTTAACAATGGTGATAATCTACTCATAGATCTGAGATGTATTTTTGTGCCAGTAACAGTATTTATTTTATTTAGCAGCCATGTTTGACACATAAATAAATGAATTAATGTCTGTCACCTTGATTGTCACCAATTTTTCCTCTAATAAAGTCTCAAAATCTAATATTTGCTTTATATTTGCTCATGTTTGTTATCAGAAGTGTAATGAATTAGAAATAGGCCAAAGTGCTGATAACTGATAACACCTAAAAATGAATGTAACACATTGACTTCAAGCTCCTTTTAAACTACACTCTGTGTTATAAAACATTTATTGACTGCTCGTGGATGTAAAATAAAATGAAGTTTGAATTTGAAGGCTACCAGAAACAAAACTTTGATTCCTAAAAGCAGCAGGTTGCATGTGGGATAGGCGACACCCCCCTGCGTTTGCAATGATGTGTGTCTGCATGGGAGTCGCAGGCAGAAGAAAAGTTTGTGGTTCCAGCTCGAGGCCGTGACTTCACTGTGATCAGTGCACGAGGCTCTCGGGAGCACAGAGGCTCTGCAGGAAGCTCAGTCATGACTGTGTGAGCAGTGAGACAGGAGCAGGGCGCGGAGCTGCCTGCAACACCTCCTCTCTCCCCTCTCTTCAAACTTCAGTCAACAGACAATTGAAGGCGCAATGGACTTTTTAATTCGGAGTGTATGGAGGTTTTATTTAATGGCTTTGCAGTATCAAAAAAAATGGATTTCGTGGTGAAGAGAGGCCAGTTTAACTGGATTACACGTGGATGAAATGAAGTTTTTGACGGATTTTTGGTGCCAGGACCCTGCAGTTTCCTGCAATCATTTTGTTGTGAATTTGCTGATTGCCAGCCTGGTAAATTTTTCTTAAAAGCGCACAGAGCTGCAGCCTCCTCCTGTGATGGAGAACCTCACCATAGATAACATGACCGGGGAGAATGACACGTCGATGCAGGACAATCAAACCCTGGGTGTTTGGACTGACTACTCTGTTGAATACAAAGTGGTCAGCGTGTTTTTGGTGTCCCTCATATGCGGGGTGGGAATCGTGGGGAACGTGATGGTCATACTGGTGGTCCTGACCACCAAACACATGCGCACTCCCACTAACTGTTACCTGGTAAGTCTGGCCGCGGCTGACCTGATGGTCCTGACGGCCGCCGGGCTCCCTAACATCACCGACGCCCTGTACGGACAATGGGTGTTCGGCTATGCCGGCTGCTTAGGGATCACGTACTTTCAGTATCTGGGGATAAACGCGTCCTCCTGCTCCATCACCGCCTTCACCGTGGAACGCTACATCGCCATCTGCCACCCCATCAAAGCGCAGTTCCTGTGCACTTTATCCAGGGCAAAGAAGATCATCTTGCTGGTCTGGGCGCTCACCTCTGCCTACTGCGTCATGTGGCTCTTTCTGTCAGACACTAAAAAGTTAGTGTACGACAACGTGGTGCTGCTCAGCTGCGCCTACAAAGTGTCCAGGAGTCACTACCTGCCCATTTACTTCACAGATTTCGCGGTGTTTTACGTGTTGCCTCTCATGCTGGCCACGGTTCTGTACGGACTGATCGCCCGGATACTTTTTCTCAACCCGCTGCCTTCAGATCCAAAGGACACCACTAAGAAGTGGAAGAAGGAGACGAGTCAGGGAGGGAGGATGATCAGCACCAGCTCCTCCAGCAGCACCACGGCTGCCTCCCGCAGACAGGTGGGGAAAACAGTTCATTCACATTATCACCGTTAGATGAGTGTGTTTGTGTTGGTGCGTAAGAGTAAATTGGAGAGGGAGTTCACCTGCACCACAGGTCAGTTCATTTTGCACCAATCAGACACAGGCGTGACTGACCCCTCGTGCTCAGTTGCTCAAACTAATATGAGGACCACCTTGGATAAACACCATGTATTGTAATAAATAAATAAATAACATACATTAATAACAAATGTGGAAAGTGCTGTGGTTATTAAGAAAAATCAAGTGTTAATTTTGCATGTGACCCCACACACTTGGGCAAATTGAATAAAAAATGGACTATTGACTTCAGGAAACCTACATAAAGATTTTTACTAGAATTTTGAACACTGAACGATTGGAACATGTGTTTTACTTCCTCATTGTTCGGGGGCCACCGCTGCTACGCTTTGTTTTTCAAAAAGATTGAAAAATTAGCCTAATAGCCTAATAAAAAACGCAGGGTCAACCATTCATCCCCCTTAAATAGCTTGCTTTTCTTTTCTTCTAAACTTCAACTCAAAATGTGGATGTGCAGCAGCTTCTTCGTCACAAACTGAATTTGCATATTTGACAAAGGTAACAAAAACAGAGGGGAGCATGAAAATCAGTTCTAACACCATCTAAAGACATCTGGCCAGTTCCAGAAGTATTTTTGTTGGTTGAAAAATCGTTTACATATAAAGGACTGATATTTATGTTTGAGGCCAGTTTTGGGCCAGAGAGGTTTTACAACAGAATGAACTTGTGAGTTAAAAGCTGCATAAAACATGACGCCATCAAAGCTCACAGACATGAAAGATAAGTGTCAGGAAGAGTTGGTATATCCCTACAGTACGTTCTCACTGTTTGATATACAAAGTGCTGCCAGCCCTCATTCACTTTCATATTGAGTCTTGTGTGAAGTGAAGTGCACGCATGCTGTGAACTCTGTTTATGCCTTTTTCAGTAGAATGGAGCCGATCTCCCTTTTTGAAACAGAGAAATACACAGCAGCTCCTGATAGTCAGCGGAAGACAACAGCCTTTTTCAGTATCACATTTTGTTTATATTGATGAATGCTTTCTTTACAGGAGCTAATTGTTATTCAGTTTGTGTTTGTGCATGCTTGAGAGAAATATCTGTTTTATAGCATAGCACTCTGGCTCATCACACATAAGAGTAAACTGACGCTATCCAGTACTGTGCTTTATCCTCCTCTGACATCATCTTCCTCCTTTAGGCTGCAAAGCTCAACACACAGTTGCTTTGTTACAAATAAAACAGAATCCTCCAGAGGCACAGACACATTGTGGCAGACACACAGGTAGATAGCAGAGCTGGACGTTTGTTTATCAGATTAGTGGCTGAAGCCTTTGTGGAATGACAGGGGGTGTGGTACCCTGAGGGAGCGCTATGCTCTATTGGATAGTCCAATCACTTAGTCCCAACTCAAACAGGATTTTTCTTCATTACTTTGACTTGTGTTTGCTCCTTAACGAATGAACACCTAAACATACAATCACATGTTTTTGGTGGTCAGCCTTAATTGCTCATTGTGTATACAAGGAACAGTCAAACCATCTAGAGTGATCCTTGCTTAATTACCGAAAGATCAAGTAATGTCGATCAAGGGTTCATAATTTTGCTCACGGATGACACCCACAGTGCCTCCATCCAATCCACTCGCTCACCTCACTGCAACGAGACAACACAACATAAATATGGATAAGATTCCATTACAAACAAGTTTCCCATGTGGGATATCAACTGGTAATTACATTAACAAGTCAAGGCTTGGTTAAGTTGCAAATATACAGATTTGTAAGACTTCACAATGAGAAACAATTCAGCAGCATCTGATTAATGATTGTTTTATGAGATCTGCAACAAGATGATTATAAAGTCAAATTCCAAAGTTTTATTAGAGGGTCAGCTTGTTTTGTTCGTGCTCAGATCTTCACCCACATACGCGGAGTTACTATTGCTGGCAAACCTTAAAAGCTGGATGCAAAGCTGCAAAAAGCAGCTCTCTTTAAAGAAAATACTGTCGAATTACACAGAAAATGATCTTACACATAAAATGCACTGACTCACCTGAGCATCCTGTTTATTGAGATGGAAGAAAAACTGACCTTTGTCTGGTATGTCCGTTTTTTGTTTGTTTGTTTGTTTTAAAATTGCTTTTTAAAAAAAATAAAATAAAATTTTTTAAACCCTTGTGGGAGAAAAGGGTCAAATCAATGAAGTTCACTTTGTCTGATAATAACTCAGACAAGTGTGATTGCAAACAACGAAAAATTACTATTATAACGAAAACATGGCAAAGAGCTACAATGTGAAACACGAAGACTGTAATTCTATGAGCCATTTATGCTTTTATTTGTGTGATTGTCATGATTGGCCTGCGTGCACAAAGCAAAAGGGGAGGGTCTGATTGACTCAGGGTGACGGAGATTGAAGAGACGTACTTTGCTGAGCAGAGGCGCCAAAAAACAATGTTAAGGATCTTTAACTGTGAAGTGTAAAAATATTTTTTATTTCATTTTGAGACTGCAGTGGGCCGTTACAGCCTGACACATTACTGGGAAACACTAAGTATTCCATAACCACATTCAGCCAGTATTATATTTATATAATATTGGCTTATATAGACTATTTGATTTTGGAATTTTTTTTTGCTCCCTAATATCAGTATTGGCACTGGCCCCAAAAATCCTAAATTGGTAAAGTCCTAATCAAAAACTGCCAGGAAGAGGCCACAGAAGTACAATGGGAGAGAAAAAGCCATACTGAAAAGCCTCATCAGTGGGAAAAAGGGTCAGTTCTTTCTCGTTCCCCTTTTGTCCAGCAAACAAAAACAACAAAAAACATTTTCTGAGCAGTGTTACGCTCCCACCTGGTTAAACCTCTGTTCAGTCTTCTCCTGTTCTCTGTCATCGCATATGCTGCAATTTAATGTGGTTTGATTTTGTGGCCCATTAATGTTAACATTACCTCCCCGGCAAACCATAACTGCTGTGCTGTATTTTATTATCATGAGGCCGTACTGACAAAATCAACATAAATTGTGCTTAATAACAATCAAGAGCTTTGTTGTGTCATTCCAGAGAGTATTGAGGGGACAGAAAGTCTGTGGATTCCTAGTCCTAGTCCTAGCGTATTATTTTGGTGGCCAATGTCTCTCTATGAGCCTTCAAATCAATAATCAATATTTCAGTTTTGTCTTGGTTGAGCTGTAAAAAGTTCTGTGACTTCCAGGCCTTTAAATCTATAATATATTTAAAAAGTGAGTCGACCGGCCCAGTGTCGTCAGGAGACACGGCCATGTAGAGTTGAGATTCTTCAGCATAGCTGTGGAAAAAGATGCCTCCTGAAAACATTACCAAGGGGTTACATAACATGTTCTTGTTTCTGTCCGCCACTGTGCATCATTAAAAGTATTTAGTGTTTATTTTTATGAGTGCTGATGACTTCTTTTGACAGTTGTGATTTTCGGATCGGCACCCAGTTCACTTTGAAGGATTCTTGAGCGAGGACACCACTTTTTTGTCTGACCTGATAGATAAATAAAATGATCACAAAATAATCAAAACTAAGATGCAATCATCCTTACATAATATATTACTGGATTGCTTGCTTTTTTCAAACTAAATACTGCCGTGTATAACAAAAACAATTAATTTTTGCTTTGGAGCAGAACATCAACCTGAATATTAAGAACAGGAGGGGTTTCCTCTTCTGAAATTTGTGATCTGGTATTTAGCCTTACCCAAGCTCCAGTCCCAGCATCAATATTTGAGCAAGAGTGTGACTGCACCATGTTAATCTCTTTAAACAAACTCAAGTTGGCTCAAGCTTAGTGTTCAGGTGGAGCTGCAACTGTGTTCACAGACAAAGATACAGAATTTCATCTGGTTACAAAAAACAAGTGACTCCCTTGCCCTGATGGTGTTGGGCATGGCAGCCTATTGTGCATCTAACAAACGTCCAAAAGTTATATTTTTAAGAATTCAGTCTTGGTTGAGTTGGCTTAGTGTGAGTTTATGTGTTAAATACATGTTGTAAGTACTCTAGGATTGTGTTTTTTATTATATTAATGGTGGTAAATATGTGTGGAATAGTTGCAGACAATTAATTTTTAAAAATTTATGATAAATGATTCACGTATAGTAAGAAGAAGGGGTAGAAGTTCAGAAGTGTAAACTTCTTCCTACTCCTGTTCGAGTATGTCTGCGGATGTTTTGTCGGTTTAAGTTATTTGTTTATTGTATTTAATTTTGTTTGCCCGAAATAAATAAGTAATTCATTCATCGTTACTGCTGTAGTTTGGTTTATTACTTCATTACAAGAATACACAAGAGTACACAAGCTTATCTTCTGTTACAACAAAAACAAAAAAAAAACCTTTTGTCTTGTGTTGTAGAGCCACTTTTGATGGAAGATTGTTGTCAGCACTAACAACAATGACAACTGCACTTCCCAGTATGCATTTTCCTGAGCCTTTTTGCCAATCGTGTGCCAGCAGCAGTGAGAACTGTTCAGTAAGTGGTTCAGTAAACCAGGAGATTAACAATGAGAGAAAATTAGTGGTTCAATGTGTACTAATCATGGGGGATCTAATATTTTATTGTAGTAGAAAATGTATATAATGTTCATGACAATGTTTTCATTAGAGTGTAATTACCTGAAAATTAGAATCTGCCTTTTATACTTTCAGAGGGTCCTCCTCCATGGAGTCCCCCATTTGCGTTGCCATGTTTTAACAGTGGCCCATCACAGACAAAACAAATACTGGTTCTAGAGTGGGCCTGAAGCATTTTTGGTGAATTTCACCGCCTCAGTAGGTTCTCTTTCACGTTCAGATGGAAATGATGAAAGGGATATTTAGTCTGGTGCAACTTCATCTCTATATGCCACTAAAATCATAAACACTGGACCTTTATGTAGCAGTGAAATACATATTGTATCTCAGAAACACTTGTTTGTCATAATATATTCAGAATCCTAAATGAGCAGACTCCACCACATACGATGAAAATCACTCTTCAGAGAGGTAGTTATGGAATGTAAATTAATTTAAAACCTATTACTGGAAAAACGACAACCATAAATAATATCAAAAACGCTATTTAAGATGTCACAGTCAGCAAAACAGATGTAAAGAACAAAAATGCCTAGCTATTTCTTAACATTAGCAGAGATTGCCCCTATCATTTTCAAATGTTGTTAAAATTCCACCATGTTGGGGCCCTGGTTGCTCAGTTGGTACAGCAGGTGCCACATCCACAGAGGTTGTGTCCTCACTGCAGCGGCCCCTTTGCATGTCATTCCCTCTCTCCCTCCCCTATTTTCTGTCGATTTCTCCAGCTGTCAGTGAAGGCACACCAAAAAGATTCAACCATGCGTACACTTTGGTAGATCCCAGACTGCATTTTTAAACCCCGTTTACTGCCATTCATGTTGAAACAAGGCATAGAAACATTATAGAACATGTGAAAATTGCTAGGTATAGGTAATTCACCCTTCTGAAGAGAATGTTATTTGATCAAAATCGCTAGGTGAAGGAGAGAGAGGGGAGCTGGAGTCGTGGAGATGAAAGTTATTAAGTCTAGAAAAATAGTTCCTTTCAAGTGCTGCCTTCCCTGCTTGAATATTAACGTGAAGAAGGATTTTTACTCAGACATTCTTCTCACTTATTTGTCACACATTTTCAGGTGCATTTTGTGATGTTTTTTGAATATGGACAAAATGTACATAAACATGATGATATCTTAGGAAAATGGAAAATGTATGGAGGACAAAGGACAATGTATGGTCCTTTTATGTGTGCAAAAACATTTCAATTTAAAGTTTAATTAATCATCCTGTTTTCTCTTACTTCACTTTGTTTTACTGATTATTAACACATGCTTGAACTTTATTAGGTGACAAAGATGCTGGCTGTGGTGGTGATCCTCTTCGCCTTGCTTTGGATGCCCTACCGGACGTTAGTGGTGGTCAACTCCTTCCTGGACAAGGCCTACCTCGACACCTGGTTCTTGCTCTTCTGCCGTCTCTGCATCTACCTAAACAGCGCCATCAATCCAGTCATCTACAACGCCATGTCCCAAAAGTTCCGTGCTGCTTTCAAGAAGCTGTGCCACTGTGGGCCTCAGCGTATGGAGAAACCGGCTTCCTACAGTGTGGCGCTAACCTACAGTGTCATCAAGGAGACGTCCAATGGAGAAAGTCCTGACCACTTTGCTACAGAAATGGACGAGGATCTAAACATGCCGCCGGATCAGTACAGACCCACTCGAATCCTTCCGAGTGCCAAAAAGATACCGTTCGAAGACCCTTCCATGAGTGAAGTCAAAGCCTGACAAAAGTTACATTTTCCACTCCAGAAAGATTCTGACAGCAGCTGCAGCATGGATTCAGTCACCCATGAGACTTCTTGAGGAAGTTTTTATTAAAAGTGCAGTGATTTTTTTCCCATTTTATTTCTCCAGGGTATTTTCTCCTTGAAATGTTTCTTTTATTTTCCAAGACCATTTGCTAAAAGCCGGACTGGATGTAGTGAAATGAGTTTACATAAAGACAGAAGTCTTTTAGAAATTTGTCCAAACCAAATGAAGGCAGCTTTCATGAGTCCTTCAAAATACAGTTTAATGCTACATCGACCCAGCAGTGACTATTCAGCTCTGCAGTAAAAGCCCCTGCTCCAACTTGTCTGAAAAAAAAGGAAATAGTTATTAATGCAGGATGGGATGCATTTTGTCTTTTTGATAAAATGCAGAGACACGTCTGAATAAACATGAACTCTTAGTGTTACAGGAGGAAAGGGCATGACAGCGACTAATGTCATTATGTTCCACCCACATTTATTATCATATAAATTTCCTGCTTTTGTGCTGAAGATTCCCCAGTGGGATGCAGAGTCTAGAAATATTACCAAGAATTGTGCAAAATACAGACAGAGTATCTCTATAAATTAATAATTTATAGAGAAATCATAAACCATGCCAGTGTATCTTGAATCATGACAACAGCCATGGAGGTTCTCACTCCATCAGTGAAAATAATCATGTAACAGTTTGTTGTGGGGGTATTTTGCTATCTCTCTCAGCCGGTGGGTTTAATTACAAGTAAAAGCAAGTACAAGCACTCTGCATGCCCTATAAATGGTGATGCTTCAGGTTTAACTTATTTCCTGGTTTTTCCTATATTCTTTGATACATACTTTTAACTTTGTTGACAGTTTACCTCTACCACAGTATCTGTTCTGTTCTGGACTTTAAGTTAGGTGAGCCTTCCCCTGTTAAGAGATTATCTTAACTTTGTGGCCAAATAGCTAAAACTTACCTTCACATACTCATAATACCATGCCAATATTATATTGTTGAGAGTGCAAACAAATGTGACACACACACACACACACACACACACACACACACACACACACAAAAGGATATGCTGTTTTTTAGGTCAGACTTTGCTTCACAATTGTCAACCAGCTGGCAAATATTTCTAAATAATTGTTTGATTTTAATCTGTGTTTTGGTGAACATGGTTTCTGTGTGACTGGATCTGTTCTCGAACAAACTTAAGTCCACTGTGCTCTTCTCTTAGAATACTTATTTTCATGGCTCGGGTATTCAAAAATTGCATATTTGAAGCTCCCGGTTTAATCTCTAAATGATCAGTGTTTCTCGCAGGTCCCTGCGCTACACCACTTGACCGTGGTTGTGCACTTGCACCTTCAGTAATAGAAATATATCACAGTAATACCCTGCATGACAACACAATGACCTCTAAAGCTTTTGCTCCTGTTTGCACCTCCAACAACATGGCGGAGAGGTCTCTGATTGCAAATACCCATGTGTATGTAAATGTGTAAGTACAAGTAAAGTTATATAAGTATAACCTTATGAAGTTAAAGTGATACCACCAATCTTAAGTGTTTTATCCACAGCAGCTCTTTACACAAAGCAAGTGTTCAACTTTCTCAAATAACTTTTTAACTTTGGTATGCAAAACAATTGTATATAAACTCAGCTAAGTCAAGCAACCCCACTATCTTGAGAAGGACGGTGCCATTTTCTTAAAGATGTTACCTTTTTAAATGTAGTTATCACCTAAATAATGATCCCTTGCTTTGACAGTTTAGGGATTGACTTGTCTATCTTACAGGTAGTTTGTGGGTTGACATTTGTCTGACATCTGTGTTCAATGAAAAGACGAGTCCTGTTGGTTCACACCTCCACCAAAAGAAATGTGACTCTCAGTAACTCTAAAGTTCTCTCATACACGTGTCATATATTAGCTATATTACATCCCTAGCACTAACATCTGGTGGGAAAGGCTAACTTTGGTTTTATTTAGATATTTAATGCCACAAGTGGGGTTGTCATGTCATGATTGATGATCTTGATGTCGTACTTTCAGGAACAAATCCCGCATAGTCTAGCAAATGTACTTGCACTCTCATCAGGAATCTTTTGCTCCTGACATCGTGATAATTCTCTAAGCATTGCATCACAGTTCTGGTAACACCAGAAGATGATGCTCTCCACTTTCGCCTGCCTCACCTCAGTGAGCTTCGGTATGACTGCTGCTCCTGTAGATGATCTGCTCGTGCGCTTCGTGCAGGAAAGCTGACCTCTGTGACCGATTGCCTCCACCATCTAAATGCGCCCTGTTCGAGCAAACCTGGCTTTTATTGGAAATGAGAGACGACACACTGATTGGTTTCATCCATGTTACCCCCAAAACACACAGATGATTAATCACTTTGCATCCAGATCATTCGCTTTCTCAATAGCTCAGTAGACTTGAACACACCCCAACTAACGAGTGCTGTGCGCTTTAGACTATGCGCCACAGATCTTCAAAATAGATTGTCAAAACCAGTGTGTTTACAGTGTATCAGGGTCTTAAATTCTTTTCAAGGTATTTTTTGAATCTTTTATCAAGCCATAGCATACAATAATACGTCAGTTCTCAGTGGTGCCCAGGTTTGTTCATGTACCTCCCCACCAGAGACCGTGTAATTCAACTGAATCCAAAGGCACAACAGCGTGACATTTTAATCTCCCTGCTTGGGAGAAAGCACAGATATGGAATTACATGACCTTCTGAAAAGGTCCGTCACCAAAAAAACAGGATACACATTACCCTCATTTAAGCCTGTTGTGTCAATTTAAAACTCAAGTGATTTTTGCAAGGAATTTAGTCTCAACAGTGACAGAGACACCAAAGCCTTATATTGCTTTGGTCACTGTATGGAAGGCCACTGATGGAGGGGTGTGAAGGTCAGTTTATAATGATGAGGGAGAAAAGTGACGCTGTAATGTGCAGACAGAGATGCTGCTTGTCAAAGGGTCAGATAACTGTCGTGGCAGTAACTCACTGATATTGGCTGAGACTGCAGAGTGCTGCGCTTTTCTGTGATTTATCTTCTCAGCAGAAGCCACAGAGCATGATGGAATGTGTAAATAGATTGCAACAAAGTGCCATATTTGAGCTGGTGCAATCCAAAGTATGTGTATAGCTCACCCTGCTATTAAAAGAAAAAAATCCAGCTGTTTATCAGAACTATGTATATGTATAAATTGAAGAGCACTCAGAGGGAATGAACACCGAGTGAACTAAGTGAAAGGGACCTGCTTCATGCTGAGCAGCAGGCTTTTTGCCTATACTGTAAAGTCGCTTGAAATTAACTGTGCAGTGCTATGTGAAATTAATTACTGTATTGTGTTTTCAAATAGTGCAAATTTAAAACATATCTGGCAACCACCCCACTTCTTATCCCAGATTTCTAAAAATATAAGCTTGCTAATAAGATATTAAACCTGTTTCAGCCTTGTCAGTCATCTCTTGCTGACAAATGTGCAGAAAATGTTATTTATATTACTAGCAAGGGAAAATTTTCCTATCCTTTAAAAAATGACGACAACAACAACAACACAACTTGCGGATTTTAACATAATTTTACTGTCAAAGAA
>JAQFJB010000024.1:18682492-18696854 GCA_029874875.1 Naso minor
TATATATTATATTGTATAATATAAAGTGACCTCAGTGTGGACAATGTTGTATAACTGTATAACTGTACAACTGTATAATCTCACTGGAGCTCTGTGTTTGCAGAAAAAGGCACAGGTGAGCCTCTGAGGACAAAGAGGAGGACTAAATGTATGAGGAATATAAATTTATACATTTTACTCAGAGTTTGCCACAAACAAGCTATTTTTTTCTTGCATTGGAGGGAAAGATGTACAACTTGCTGGAAATGACAACCTTGGATTCATGCTACCAGTGCAGTGGAGTGTACAATCTGTTCAATGCCTATGGACAGTGTGAGGAGGGGCACAGAGTGCTGAGAGTGCTTCAAATTGCCATCCTCTGGAGGCATCTGCAAAAATGTTGGTTGTCTTGTTTTGAAAAAAATTGAAAAAGCAGATGGCAATTGGAAATGATGACTCAGAGACTAAACTTGGGTGACACCGGAGGCGCCGCAGTCAAGAAATGGAAAGTCTTTAATATTTCTGGCACAAAGGCAAGGTTTTAAAGGAGTTTTAATGAGGATCGCTTGAGCTTTAATTCATCAGTGGAACTAGCAGAAGATACTAATTATATATAATATTGTGTGATGGTAAATAAAGACATTGATTTTCTGCCTCTATGGTGCTGCTATTTCCAAGAATGCACAATTTGACAGCACATATTAAAAACAAATCATAGGAAAAGATAATTACTGCCTAGAAATCCTCCCAGTTGAAGACAATAGTTCAGATTAGTTGTGCTCTGCTCTTCACCATCAAGATGTCGTCACATTAGGGTGTAAAATGGCAATTTGTGAACCAGTTATTACTGGGCGAATGCAGGTGGTTCCCACCCCTATGTTTCCTGCTGCATCTTGTAAGAATTTTAAGCATGTTTGAAGTGCCATATATCTATTATTAGGTCATCACACACTGAATTGACTTCTAAGGGTGGGAGGGGCTGTCAGCTAGAAGGCAAAGCCATAAAGGCTCTCAAATTTACGTGGACACCCAATGTAGAGTTTTAGTATGGGGGTCTTTGGGGGCTCGTGGCCACAGGCAGAGCTCACTGAAGTATCATCAGCCATTTAGTCTGAGGCTTGTCCTCTCTTTCTTCATGCTTTCTCTCACTCATGCAGCATGCTTATCTTTCCAAGTTCTTGCAGAAAAATATAATGGCAGTTTCACATGACCACAAAGCGGTGAACTCTGATGCTATTATAATAAATAACACCACTGCTCTGCCACATCTTCTGGTTTATGGTTACCCAACTGTAAGAGAAAGCCTTTAAATGAGGATCCCTGTACATTGTTGTTGTGCAGCAAGTGCAATACATCTCTGCAAGCTGTCCAGCTGCCTTGGGGCTGCTCGACCAAGATAAATGTGGTAATAGGCTAGGACTATGTCAATTGGTGGGGGGAGGGGAGGCAGATAAGATGTGTCTGGGAAGCTCAGAGGTTGAGGGAAATTCTTTATACAATTAGTTGCACTGAAGCCCTTCCCTTTCACCCCGAAGGCGCATTTGCTCCAGCATGTCCATTTAACTAAATAGAGCTGTAAACACCTCAGATTGTGTCTGAGGTGTAGAAACAATCACCAGCTGCAATAAAACTCCTTTCTAACTCTTCACTCGTCATCGTGCCGTCCAACTGTCAGCAGAGAGCCAGATAATTAACCAAGGATTCACACACACACACACACACACATGCAGGTTTTCTCTGTGTCATGTAGACCTGCGCTCACATAGAAGGCCATTACTCTGCTCAGAGCAGGTAGGGCATCAATCAGTCTGTCATGAGGTGATGCAGGGGAGGCATTTTCCACTTGAACATGAGAGGAAACTCTACTAAATTCCACTCTCAGACAGACAAGGAGAGCCTCTTAGCCAGACTTCAAAAGGCAGATTCTCCTCTTTGGACATAAAATTTAAAGACCTGTCAGCCTTATACACTGCACATAAAAGCTTCCCATCTTGTTTCTTTGACAATTTTTTTTTTTAACTTTTTGTACCATCTGTCCTGCACTGAAGATCCATTGGTTGTGGCAGATGTGACCTCACTGAATTTTTGGGGAGCTAAATGAAATGGAAGCAATTAAACTTACAAAAGTGACCAGAAGTCAGTAAAGTGATTAATTAAACAGAGCAACTGAGCAGAACAGGAGTGGTAGTCGTGTCACAGGATATTTCATAATAAGGCTGCAGAGTTGCTCACACTCAGTGAAGTTCTGACTTACTAACTGTGCATGACAGAAACTCACAGCAACTTTGAGATTCGTGCTCTGCCCTGAAACTGAACCAAGAATCACGGATTTCGTGGATTTTTTCCGTTTTAATGTTTCCTTCTCATTTTTAATCCCCAAACTGATTAAAGACTTAGTATTACAAGATTGTTTTTTTAAAAATTAATTTTTAAAGACCTCCACTAAAATAAAAAAAACAAAACAAAACAGTTTATCTCATGTTTATGTCCCCGCAAATGTCAGACCATGACTATTCTGACTTTCTGTATTTCTGTGCAGTTTTTCACTAGAGAGGTGTTTTCACACTCCTCTACTGAAGACAGCCACCTCTGCTGATCTGAGATTCAATTGTACCCCACGCATGGTAGATTTGCTACTTGACAAAATCCAGTTGCAAAGAATCATGAAACTTTCAGTGCAGAGCGTACTTTTCAGTCCAGCTGTGTCAGCTACTGCCGGTTGCTACAGACATTAATGTATGATGCTTTGTCCTTTGTTGTGGAACGAGATAAGGGCCAATCACAGTCAGTATGTTTACATGCACAGTTAAGTCAGGCTGCGGTTATAGCTCAATTATGCCATTTAATTGGACTACTGTCCTTGTCCCAGTATACTTGTGCTGAGAGGAAATCCATTTACTGCCTGACTCCGCTACGGCAGGCAGCGATATACCCTGCTCAGCTGGTCACTATTGGACCATCTTCCTGTTAGCTAAGCAAGCTACAAACAAGTTAGCAAGCAGCTAGCAAAATCCACGTCGAATGGTGAAAATGTGGACAACTTTACAGCGCTGTACACTTCATATTAACACTTTACTTTTGGTACAAATTCGATGCACGCTTCCCTCCCGTGCTTGCGAGATTTTTGTTTTCATACTGGTTTCTATTACAAATTTATGTTGTTCGAGTTCCGGGTCAAAGACCGTAGGGACTATCGATCATGCATATTGCTTAGGCCAGTCGGGGTCCAGTTTAGGCAAATACATGCAGGAGTAATTTGACTTTCAATTGCATTATCCGAGTGTGTTAGCTCAACTTTGAGAAATAGTACGATTTCAGTCGAACTAAAACATTTACATCCATTTAAAAAAGTCCGGTTTTAGCCAGACTCACACAATAAAATTGATTTTCTCTCAAGTCAAGTAAATGCACTCACTGAGAAGCGTTGTACCGGGCCTGCTCCGAAAACCTCTCTGAAGCGCATCTATAGGAAAATACAGCCAGTATTATTAAGGAGGATGGTCAAGTTTAAGGCTAGTGCTATTAGCATACAGTAGTCAGTTATGAGACAGTTTTTGAACAAATGAACATGTAAATCTGCCCACTTTGGAATAAAAGCTCAGTTTTCGCTGCCTACATTTCTCATTTCTCATTTTCGAGGGAACACTTTTGGAAGTTATTTTCTCTCTGACTCATCTCTTTCTCTGTTGTCTCTCGTCTGTGTGTGTCTCACTCGGGTAGCATCACTGCTGAGCGGACATGCAAATTTGATTGGCTGAGTAGTGTCACTGGACTGCTACTACAAAGGCGAAGAATGCTGCACCGGCTAGAAGCAGAGAGGAGTTGTGCCTCAGCTGCCTGTATTCACACATACCAGTTAATATATATATATATATATTTTTTTTTTTAATTTCTTTTTTCTTATTTTCCTACGTTGCACAGTGAGAGAGGGTCACAGACGGCCATTGTCCTGTTCTTGCAACCAAAGATAGCCTGAGACAAACTTCTGACAGTGTCACAAATTTAGGATAAACATCTCACAGTGTGACAGCTGCTACAACTATCCTCTGCTAAACAACCAATAAAAACACACAGTGCTGATCCATGTGATACCAGCACCTAACCCTAACAAATGGAAAAAATTAGCATGCTAATACATTTTTACCTCAGGCTCTCTTTACAATGTTGGCATCTCATGTTGGCCTCTTTTCTGTCACTACAACCGTGTCCGTGTCTCCTCTTCTTCCTCTTCTTCATAGTTTATTCCACACACATAAATGTTCCCATTGCAAGGGCTTGGTTCTCCCTTAGCTGCATTGTTTTTAGCTGCCAATACAGTGGTGTACATGTATGGTGCATGCTGATGCAGCACACACTAAAGCTGCTTCATTGGCTTGTGTTGTAACCTGTGATTCAGTATCATCGCACAGTCTGCCTACATCAAATCTGATGTCTTACCCAGGTTTACTAGATCAATGTCGCACAGTGTGAGCTTGTGGGGCCTGCTCCGTGTTTCCCTTTTGCTGTTCTTTTGTCTTTGTCTATGTCCTGGCAGGTACTGTGGGTGGAGTAAATTAAGGTGACTGGGAGCCCCTGTCCTGTCTCCCTGGAGCTTTTAAACACCCAACACTCACATCTCGCATTCTCTTTCTGCTTGCCATCATCCCTCCACCATGGGTTTTGGTTTAGTTGGCTTTAGCCAGGTTATTAGTTTAGTTTCACAGCCACACATTCAGCTGCTGACATACTGACAGTTCTGCTGACATACTGACAACTCTAACTGCATCCACATTGGTTATTTTGTCATTTGAGATTATGTCAGTATTGTTTAATAAATTGATACCTCTTACCCTAACAGGATGGATAAATGTGCCATGATGAAGAAGATAAGAACAGCAGAGACGCTGCAGACCTGTTTTGTGAAGTTGTCTTCACCTCTACTAACTAAACATTAATGATGTGCCCAGTTGTATTGATTCTTACCTTTATATTATTTTTCCTCTGCTCCTCTTTTTAATGTTGCTTCCTGCTTCGAGCCTCAGACAGTTTTTTTTCTTTTCTGGCTCATTTTGCAGCTGAAACTCAAGTCAACATAGACGGCAGTCTTGGAGAAAGTTAGTATGCTATAACGGCAATGGTGATGTATCACATCCTGATAGCAGACAGTGTTTATGGTCAACAATTTGTGACTAACAGTTCAAGGGGGGCTGTATGAAATTATATTCTGTTGGTAATGTTACTGTATAATTAATCTATAATTAATAAAAATTATGTCAGTGGCACATTGACATTCTGCTTGCTGCACCAGAGAAGAGCAATGCAGCTCTGTTGTGGTCATGAAGAGAGTACACTTCTGTTAAGAAAAAAAAAAGAAAGAAATTCTCTCACAGCGCCTTCCTAGATTTTGGTACCCTAGGCAACCCCCTATACAGCCTATGCAGTGGGCCGCCTCTGACTCAGCAATCTTTGTTCAGCAGCTGGTAATGAGTTTGTGAGATTCTATCAGATGGCCAGCAGATGAATATATATCTGTTGTGAAGGGAAAGCACATTTCTGAAGCTTTTCCATGCTTCTATGCATCCACGTCTGGAATGCCTTGACTTTGATCGATGGTTTCTATGAGGGGGAGACAGAGAAGAGGACAGAGGATGTGAAATTCACTCTGGCAAACAGAAATATCATTAATGTGCTAAATGGCTGTGAGTAACGTCACCCTGATCTTATTTTTTGGTTTTTACAGCGACAGCATCAGTCATTATACCTACCCAAAGCTCTGCTTTTGTAATCAGAATATTTACTGCAGTTGCTGCAAGTACTGCCTGTTGCATGAGCCTTTAAACATATCGGATACGTTGCTAATTGCAGGAGAGCACAAATGGCCTGTTCGATGTCTGACAGTTTTGTTTTGGATTTTTTTTTTGTAATGTAAGCTGTTAGGAAATTGAAGGGATAAATGTGTTTTTATGCAGCCTGTTTAACTAAAACCTGCAATGCACCCTCATAATCACAGATTTAGCTGCATCCGAAAAACGAATCACATCACAGCTCTCTCTAAGTTTTTCAGAATACAGATGGAAAAACATGGAAAACATGCACTCACGCTTGTCTAATTTCCTCCTTTTTCTTGGTATAGGTCAAATTTCTACATGAATAGCTTTGAATTTGGCTTGGAATCATTTATCCATGAAATATTTGGTTCAAGATGTAGGTCTGTTCTGAGTAACTAGGTCACATTCAGTGGTATCTGCCCTGATATCTACTTTGATTCTGAAAAGGTTGAAGTCCAACAAGTGGAACAGATTGAATTTAAACTTAAAAGACACAGCGATCGAGCCTGGGAACCAGACCAGTCTGCTGGACTCATGCTTTATTTGCTTTGGCAGGTGGGTCTGACACCTCTAACTCAACCCTGCCTGTTCGAGTCAATTCAGAACTGTTAATCGAATATGGCAGGATTGATATGTGACCAACAAAGGTCCGGGTAAAAATTTTAAAAATACCACACATCACACATTTTTCTGCTCTGTTTGGTTCCACCAGCAACACTCAAGAGGATCGCAACACTTAGTTTAAATTGTCAGACTTGGAAGTGCTGATAAATTACAATTATGAATTAAGTTTCTTTTCCTTTTTTTTTTTTTTTTAAACTGCATTCCCTATTTCTTGCTCAGTGCTACCTCACACGTTTCGTCGCTCTGATTAGTTTTAGGTAATGTTTCATTATTCTGACTGGTCTTAGGTCCATTTTTGTCAGCGACTGATGATAAAACCCTTTGGAGAACATTTTTTTCCCCAATCCCACACTGCCACGAGGGGTTTTCAGATATTTGAACTCTGGGAAAGATATTCAGAGCCACACTGTGCCTCTGAAGCTTTGCTATCTTCTCTGCCAAAGTCTTCCGTAACTCTGAACTGGCATTGACTAGCGCTTCAGTGGAATGGCTTTTTGAGGAGTACTGCCGTTTCAGAAAAGATCTTATTTATTACTTCTAATACGTAAAGCTTAAAAGCTTTCTGAATACCAGTGGTTTGATGCAGCTGTCAGCTCACTTAAATTAGGGCTTAAAACATGTCTGTTTACTGTGACTTTACAGTAAGTTAGATTTTTTTTTAAGTCCCTTTTAATCTGTAACATTTAGTTCTTTTACTTGCTTTTGTTTTTATTATCTTTTACATGCAATTGCAACGTTTCCTTAATGTCTCTTTTTTTCCCCGTATTTCTATTCCTCTGCAAAGCACTTTGAATTGCTTTGTGTCTGAATGGTGCTATATAAATAAACTTACCTTGCCTTGCCTCTGTGGTCTCCATATAGTGACCTGTATAGAACCTGTATCTGGCTTGAGATCCTTAGACAGCATGTTGTCACGGTTGGGCTGTGGGACTATACCTGGCTTGGTAACTAAGCAGTAAAGGCGGCACTATTTCATCATCAAACAAGCTTGTCAAGAGGTAGCAGGAATAGCGAAAATGAGGAATGAGGTGGTCAGAAGGACAGAACAGCAAGGGGACAACAGCTGTGATATAGCTCCTCCACTTCTATTTGCTCCAGTGAGCAATGTTTGCACATTCATGTGTTAGCAGGGATTCCGAGAAACACTGGGTTGTTGGAATTGCACTGCATTGGTGGATGCTTGTTGTTTAAAGTACCAGTGAGACAATGCAACATATACCGAGGAAGTCCAGCTGGAGTAACAGATTTATTTGTCTAAAGTCCCTTCAAGGGGAACGATGGGATCACCCTCTAGTGGCTGTAGTAGCCTAATTAATTATGAAGAGACAGTCGAATGACAATATTGTTAAGCGACCATGATCATACCATAATCACAACCACATTTTATTACTGTAACAAACTGTACTTCATTACTCTTGAAGATGATATCTAGGCTCCTATCCTGAAATCAACGTAATATTTTGAATGTTTGCGCTTTATCTTAGCATAAAGAGAAATGTTTTTGCCATTCTTTTGGCGGGTGGTTACCATATTGGTAAATTCCTCTCAAAAGACACTCACTGGAACGAGGTTTTGCTTTTGCTTACTGTGATCAATTTGATCTTGGGTAAGATATCCTCATAACAAAACAGGACAACAAGAGGACAGGATACTTTTGAATACAATGGAACAAGATGGCCTTTGGCTTGAGGTACATAAAAAGATCAAAACAAATGCAGTTGAAAAACTCAAGAGCAATATCTTTTTCAAGAAATAATGACCCATTTACTAAAAACAATCCACACACTTCTTTGGGTTCAGTTTCATGCAGGAACTTTTTCTTTCTGCCAACTGAATAACCAGAAGGAAGCGTGCATCTGCCGCTAGCTCATCTGGCACTGGGGAATTGGCAAAGGTTGCAGCTCAGCTGTGGAGGACACCATAATGTTGACACAAGTACAATTCTCTAATCTATAACATGCAGAAAGGAAGTTAAGCTTATTGCTGTTCATTCTTATGAAAACATATGAAAATTACTTTTTTATCTCCTCTAATTTGCATTAATTATGATAGCAGGGATTCATAGCAGACAACTTTTATCATTACCACATTTTTCAGATTTCCTCCTCCTCCTTCTCATCATCTCAGAGCTTATTGAGTTCCTCATGCATGCACAAACACTGAGTATATACATTTACTCTCCTGCTGTGCATCTACAACAAGCATGATTCATTTTAACATTATGAAACTACCCATCACTAAGGTTGCCACAGTAACTAGCAAGTGGGAGGCATCACTGTGAATGGAGCACCACCGAATGTCGTACAGTACAACACATTGTACACTCCCTGAAAGGGCTCATTGAGTATCTCCTATTATTCAGTATCCCTGAAAAGGTTAATGCACTACCTTGCTAATTCCCCACTCCCTCAGCCCCTGCTTTTCCAGCACGCTTCTCATTTAGTGACCTATTAAGCCATGAAATTTAAAGAGGAGGTTTTAATGTCACAAACAAACATGAGAGTTGTTAAAGGCTCATTTCGTTTGCTGACGCTACTCCCTTTTTTGCATAATTTTCCTTCCTAATTATTTCTGTCTATATGCAGAAATATTTCTAAAGCTTACGTTTTTTTAACTATCTCCTTAGGAAAAAATAAGAAATTCAGCTTTATGCTTCAATAACATCTGAACTGTAAAGTGAGAGTCCGAAAAGACTAAACTGGCCACTGTGCAGGCAGATTTAATAGGGATTTTAGGGAATAAAACTTTCAGTTCAAGAAGGCAGTGCACATCCCATCATTATTGCTCTGCTGTATTGTTCTTTTATCCTAATGGGCGAGCTTTTAACATTTTCTCTTAAGTGCAGCATTTAAAAAGAAATTACAAACAAAACAGCATAGAACTAGTTTAGAAAGCCATTACTTCAATGTTTGAATTTTCTTCAACCATCGCCAAGTGGTACTTCTTACTGCATTTTATGGATGCTGTTTATATTTAAAGTTTTGCTCTTGTCTTTGACCTCACAGTGAAATCATTCAGCATCCATTAGCATAAGGAAAACTGCAGTGGTTATCTGCACGAGAACTAAGATTAAGTAATGACAAAAAGCATGTTGTAAAACAAATGTAAAGAGGCACAGCTTCATGAGGTTATAAAATATTTCAGTCCTTTAACATTTCTTTTTCCTTTTACTTTTCTAGTCAGACTGGAGACCTGTTGTACTGGCAGCAACCCTAACGAAATCCAATCAGAGAAACAGGATCAGTTTCTTTTTCTTCTGAATAAGACATTTATTGGTCATCTCTCCTTATAGTGCTCTCCTGACTTCTCTTAAATTTCAAAGCGTTGCCAAATCATTGCTGTCATCCAAAAAGAAACCTCTGGAGCTGAAAATGAAGCCCACATGTACAGCGCAAAGGACATCAAACTGCAGTGCCTCAAATGGCCACTTGAGGTTAGCTCCCAAACAAGTCCATCCCCATTGAATCTCATATCAAAATGTCTAAATTTTACTGCACAAATAAACATTTTTGCATAACTAGTTTTATTCTTTATAGCTAATTTTGACAACAGTACGGGGGTTGATTTTTTTAAAATAACTCCCTCATTGAAATTATATTAAGGATTAAAGTTATGCATCATTAAAGGCATAAATGAAGATAAAAACAAAACAAAGATATCACTGACACAGGTGCTCGCACCACTGAGGTCATATGGGTCCAGAGTCTGGGCAGTAAGTCATTAAGGGATGCAGCCATGATATCGAGATCCTACCTATACAGTCATCCGACTCTGTCATGGGTTACAGTTACTGTAGCTGCCAATCATAATTTCAATATCCCCTTATAAGCATTAAATAATTAAATAAAACTAACTTACCAGAAAAATTGACATTTGAGCATACACTGAGTGATAAAGGGCCTCTAAAATGACAGAAACCATCTTCGAGGAAAATTGATTTAAGTTTTTTTCTTTTTAATTTTTAAAATTTAAGATAGTGAAAGCCATATTGCTAAACTTGAGGCTTTGAAATGGTACTCCACAAAACAAAGGGAGACATCCCAGTTGTGCTGTTTGCAGCTTTATTTAGTCTACTGTCTATGATCTCATCATTTTTTACAGCAGATACAGTGGATGCATGTGACAGAAAAAGATAAGAAAGATTCGTTAAAAGCAGACCGTAACCCTAAATCCAAAAACTCGACAGTTTACAGCTCCTGCTGTTTCCACGAAATAATTAAAAATCATCCATCTTTTTTTTTTCATATGTAACCACTACACATTACACATATAGAATACACGAGATGAGAAACTACAAAAAAGACAAGATTTTATGTTAAAATGACCCAAACAAAACAAACATAATACCAATAAAAAATACTAAGTAAAATTTTTAACATTTGCAAAAGTAAAGTAGTACATTTGCAAAAGTGAAAGTACTACATCGAAATTTTAACAGCGAAATCTGTGGACTAAAGTAAACGACCCGTATTCTGAACTCATGTTCAAATCCATCATGCCAGACTGCATGAATCCTCACAGGCAACATAAATGAGTTCAGTAATAAATATTCTCATTTCTAGTTGTGGTTTCTTCTACCAAGGTACATCTCTGAGAAGCATGTTGGGGGCAGTCCTATAATGATGGCAGTGAATTTTCTGTACCACAGATTTTACAGAAGGGAGAAATAAGTTTGTTCTGAATTAAGACATCGTCCGTGTGAAGGATGCACCATGCATTTGTTCAAGTTCATTTTTGGCAGCAATTTAAAAATGACCTATGCAACTTTTTGGTAACAATTTTTGTTGCATAGACTTATTCTTTTGTCCTCATTACAGATGTAAAGACATGGGTTTAATGCACATGTAAAAGTTCCGTTAGCTCTTGCAAACTGTGATTCAGTCTGTCGAGAGCTCCGACTCATTGTTTGTTTAAAAGCCTGTAAAAGACTCACACAAAATCTCGTAACAAGCGGCGTCTTGTTGGTGGCCCATCATTAGAAGCTCATGGTGGCCAACCACACATTGTTAAAACCTGCAGAAATCTGTTTAAAATTCTAGTAGAGACACAAGTTTATCAAATACACCAACTGTGTCAGGTGCAATTATGGGAAGATTTGCATAAAATGGTGCACTAGCAGTGGATTTCTTTCACTTTTATGACTGCAGTGATTAGTTAGTCAGTAACTGGACTGAGACTATATTAATAAGCAAACAATCAGTTCAAAGAATGGATTAAGGGTTCATGTTACATTTGATGTTAAGGAAAAATCCCAAATTTATGGATTTGAAGGATATCAAAATTAGGTGTTTGCTAATTTTCCTCATCCTACATTATAGTAAATTGAAGATTTTGGGGGTTTTGACTATTGATGAAGTGAAGTCACATTGACTCTAAGAGACTGCTATGGACATTTTTCACTCTTTTCTGCTCATCTACAGACAAAATAATTGATTGATAGGTGGAGACAAAACAACAGCAGTTAAACTGATATTTTAAATAAACATTTGATGGGCTAGTGTGGCCAAAAAAAAAACACTTGAGTATTTCACTTAAAATATAGAATTTAAATGTGTGCAAATGAACTTTAAATGAAGAGCTGGAATGAGGTGATATTTATGCAGTGACATATATTGATTTTTAATAACCTTTAACTTAAAAGCCTGTTTGTTTCCGTAGAGTCTCAATGTAGCTGCACTATAACAACATGAAACCCTTTTAGTGTTTGACACTAACAACACACTTGCATAACTCCCACATTGGAACACTCTGTGCTCTTTCTACTCTATTAATCACACACTAATACAAGATTAAAATTTCACAAACACACACACACTTGCACAGTGTTTATCTCCCCCTCCTTTCTGCCCCTGTCTGACCTCTGTGTGTGTCTACCTCTCTAATTGTGTTGTGTGTTGACTGACCTCCAATCTGTTGTTGTTGATGGCAGAGGACAGTGACTGACGTGCCATATTTATTTCAATCATGTGCTTTGGTGTATTAGCTCGAAATAGATTATAAAACAAGACAAGTGCCCGTTCTTTTGTAATATATAAGAAGGAAAGAACATATTTTCTATATTCAGTCGGCCGTAGCGAGAGGCATAAACACCTGAGGGTCCGTCATATGATTTCATACAATTGTGTTTGTCAGTATATGTGGACTATGTAAACATACAGTGTTGACAGTCACCAACATTTCACTCTCCAGCACAAAACTCAATTCACATATTATAATATGAGCTCATGAAACTTTAAAAAAGGTTTTAACATTGCTGATAAAATGATCTGTGTTGACTGTGTGACCTTGATCGAGGTAGTCACCTCCCTCTCGCTCTACACTATTTGCACTCATGCTGTGCACATGTTTGCCATGTGGACACTAATCAAGTCGTGTTGCAAGCAAAGCATAACACTGGCAGAGAAATTAAAATTTCTGAGAAAGAGCTGAAAAAATTACAGCGAAAGGCCAAATTCAAGGAGGCACACAGCAAAAGCTCAGCTCAAACCTGCAAATGTGCTGCGCGTGGCTGTTTTATTACAGGACTTTAAATCTTTATTTCATATAAAAGTGACTGAAATTCTTTTTTAATTTCACTAAAGACACAAACACACAACGCAACGCATAGTGAAAATGCATCTATGTGTGAGAGCATAAAGCAGAAACCCGTAAGTAAGTTAAAACAAAAAACTTTTGAAAACTAGAGTAATATCTTTTTTTAAAATGGAAAGGAAAAGAAGAGGAAATGGGAAAAAAGTATCTGTTTTATTTCATTTCACAATGTGATGACAGCATGTTATGTAGACTCAGTGTAAGCTATTTTCTGTTTAAAGGTGCTAATGTAACATTTTAGGACTAATTACTGTATAATCCCTGCATAGAGGTCAAATTAGGGATGTGTACTGTAAGTACATTGTTGATGTCTAATCTAAACTATGGTGCTATGGTGGTGTGTGAAGGTACTATCATGCTCGCAGGTGTTTGGCAGCAAACTGAATGTTGACTGAAAGACATCAAACTGTTGCCATATCAGGACTTAAACTGAGCCGCTGGAGTGTTTGAAGAGCGCAGCCATTTGTAGCGGCATTGTTTTTCTTTGCCTGGAATATTAAAAAACACTGATCCTCAAGCGCAAAGGTTTGGCAGTTAGCCATGTCCTGCACCACAACATTTTTTTAACCTTATAATTACCCTTAATAGATCTGAGATTAATCTTTATGAACCTGTTCAAACATACCCCTGTGGTTTCCAAGTTCAGAACAGAAGCTGTAGAACATCAAGGTGATTCACACCACATCTTTACCAAACCTCCAGGACGATCTGGTTCCCACAAACTTAATGATTAATGATAAAAAGTGAGACTGTACACTCGTGCTACTTTGGCATGGAAGGAATGAGGATCGTCTGCTTTAGAGATGTTGGACTGCTTTGGTCTGATGCGTGCTTCTAGTTGTTCCTTGTCACAGTTATGAAGGGTGCCATTCTTTTATTTGTTAACTTTGGTCTCAGATAGTGGAGAGAGGTTCAGCTGCTTTTACATTTGCTTAACAAAAAGAGATAACTTGGCTGCTGGGGATGGGATGCTTTGTTGGAGACCTCACAAGCAGGAGTCACATTTCTTGTTTTAAGGCCTCCAAAGAGAGAATTTAAACCACCATCTTTATCTTAAACTACTTTTTTTTGTGTTGTATAAGTCTAGTGCAGCTAGATTAGAGCACTGTGCCAACATTGTGAGGGATAAAAGGTTTGACCAATCTAAGAACAGCAAGAAATGGCGGCAGAGAATTGAGGTGGAGAGTAGAAGCCGGTGCTAATCAGCTGTGGTTTAGTGTTTCCTGCTGGGTTCTCTGCAGAGAGAGGGGCTGCAGCTGTGGCCTGGGGAGATCAGTCAAAGCAAAAAAAAAAAAAAAAAACACAAAACACAAAAAAAGGTACTCCCACTACCTCTTTTTCCTTATTTCTTTCGCTCATTT
>JAQFJB010000024.1:18718483-18731100 GCA_029874875.1 Naso minor
GTTGCTCCGGATCTTGTTGTTAGATCCGGAGCAACTTGTCAGACAGAAATCTGTCAATTCTTGTTGTGTTTGTATGGGCTAATGGGCCAATTTAGTAATTGTTTTTCTGTGGCTGTTGAAATTTAGGTCCATGATTACACCCAGATTTCTGACTTGATTATTAGAATTCAATGTCATTGACTCAATGTGGGCACTGATTTTAAATCTTTCTTCTTTTTGATCTGTCATAAACATGGCTCTGGGGCCATGACAAAAAGCTATATGGATACACTGGATGGTATACAATCGAAGTTTATCGAAGTAAATAATTACTGAGGTGAAATAATAACCACAAATGTGGATAACCACAAACTCAGCACGGGTGTGCTGACGCTGGCTGGATCGGTCCGATGAGACAGAGCGTGCAGAGCAAGGCTGGGCTTTTATCAGGCAGGAGGGCATTCACCTAGGTGCTCCTAATCGGGCTGGCAACTGCAGCCTCCTCCTCTGAACCCTTGAAAGGAACACCCTCACACAGTAACTTGAACCCAACAATAACAAAAATCATACCCACACTTGGGCAGGGTCGTCACAGGCCGAAAACAACAGGAATGTAAGGAACTAAAACTATGTGGTGACACTGTTGTGCAGAGGTGTGAAATAAACAATAAACAAGTTGTAATGGACTGAAATTGTCCTTAAATCAAATGCATTCCTGTGAGATATTATGAGAGATTTAAAGCACATGAAGAATGAAGTTGTATTGTAAAGCTGAATACAGTAAATGAATATGCTTAAGGACAAATAATTGCCCTGATATGGGGATACCTTGAAACTTAATCTGCTCATGCTGTCCTGACGGATTCTTTTCTTAAAATTAAAAATGTTGATGTTTTTGTTGTTTACTTGAATTGCAAACTGGGTGTATAAAAATTACATTATTTAAATAATGTATACCATAGCGCAAAAAAGGCATACACCCTCCCACACACTCTAATGCACACAGATTTTACAGTTGGACAGCTGTGCACCAGTCTCAACCATCCACCCTTCACACCTGGTGATCAGGGCAGGGTGTGTTCAAGTGACCCGCTTCCCTGAGTCCACAGAACGATAATTATTTCCAGTTGCAATTAGAATAACCACAAGAGGTTTTTTTTTTCTCCGTGAGCAAAGGGGATCAGCAAAAATCCTTCCCTTCATTTTTTGCATGTCTGACACGCTTATATAAATACCCTCCACCTGGTCATGGGAGTGTCTTTAGGGGAGCTATCAAAGCATTCATAAAAATCAAGATGTATGTGACAACCAGTGGATTTCCCCTTTGCTGCACACAGCAGGCGAACCCAGGAGGGCCAGAGCTGGGGTTGAGTTTCCCCTCTTTCCTCCCTGACTAGCGGCTGACTCCTGATTGACTGTGATGGGCTTTTTTCTGCCCTGCACGTGTTGTTCCACTGTTTAGTCCTCACTTTGTCATCTGTCATCTCAGCGGTTTTCCTCTATAGCCTCTGGTGCTGCTGCTGGACTTCTTACTCTAATATGAGTTTGTCAGTCCAAAACCTAACCAGAAATCACTTGCTTGCTCATGAACTTTACGCTTTATTCCTAAATAACTCACAGCAGCACTCCCCCTTTCTCCCATGTATCACTTACAGATTAAGACCTGCTTTTGGCGAATGTAAAAATAAAATTAAAGGCTATAAGACATTATAACCACGACTTTTAATGAATACATCTGCATGGGTAGTTCCATCAGGATTGCTGAGTGCCTTGGCTTGCGTGTAAAACGTTTATGAAGTTGGGACTGATGACACGCACACTCATATCTGGTGATCAGAAACTCTGGGAAGGCGGCCATGATGGAGGGCTGCCTGACTCCTGTGTGTTCGACCCTGTGAAGGCTGATTGTTCGGTCTGAAAACAGTTAGAGCAAACTGGGAACACTGAATGAAAAGGAAACAGATTTGTGGGAGGGACATTGCAAAGTAGGGACTCCGATCTGTTTATGGAGTTGAAAAGGAAACACAGAAATGCCTCAGGTATGCTGTAATGTTGGGCAAATGATTAAGCAGTAGTCTTTTGAGGAAATGTCTATTTTTACGAGCCATGCTTGTGTGTAGTTTCTTTTTAGCTTTAAAAGAAGTTGCATTTATTCCTCCTCATTTACATTAATTATTCATTCATCAGTCATTACTCCTGATTTAACCATGCATTGCAAAGATAATTCTTCCCCTGTAGGGGGCAGTGTTTGTTTTACTCAGCAGGGTCTGACTTTGGCTATAACTGGGCATATATGGTGCAGGTGAGAGCGAAGACTGCTGCAGCCAGCCTGCAGTGATGGCTACATACTTTCCATTCTTTAATGAAGCCCCTCAATGACTCCTGCACTTCAGCACTTAAAACACACACACACACGCACATACACACTTTCCACTGGTGCACAGCTCCTGATAATAGACTCTACATAGGAAGCCTGTGAAGTATTTTGAAATGCCAAATGGCTACGAGGGTGTAGACATTTGAAGGACACTAATGTAGGGGCTGAGGCCTAATATAAACAGCATTATTCACATGAAAGCCTGGCTGCGGCCATTAGGGCTTTTCAGAGGGGTGGCACTTCTCCACCAGCACCCTAATGGCACTCCTCGTTTAAACATGCAGATCTGTGTATACGCAGATTCCCTTGTAATCTATCTTCCCCAAAACAATCAGCTACAAAACAGTTTGTCACTCTTTATTTTACACGAACATTTCCCAATCTCCAGGATCTCATCAAATCATAACACAAGTCTTCATCCAAACCTTTGGGGGCTTTTTCGGTTCAAAGCGTGTGCTTTCTGTACGCTACAGCTCGCCTGTTATCCCAAAATAACAATCAATATTCTGCTGAGGAGCAACTATAGCAGCTGTTCAAATACGTTTTCCCTTCCATTGTGAAACCCAGAATTGCTCTTTTTTTCATTTCAAGGCCTGTAACTTACAACCACCTGGAGAATAAAGCAGGCCAGCAGATCAGTCTCTCACGAAATTATTAATCCTACAGAAACGACGGCCCACCATCTAACTGGGAGAGGCTGTTGAACTCCAACATCTTGTGCGGCGAACGCACCAGCCCTGACCACTGTCAGCAGCAGTATAACGTGGCTATCCCACCGGCAGCAGATTGTAACGTGAAGCAGAGCAAAACATCCTTGTAATCTTTGAGGAAGGTCCAATCAGAAGAGGCGGGGAGGAACATACAGTAAACGGGAGGCAATACGGATGAATAACACATTTCTTTTTTGGCTGAAGCTGCAACAGTTCACACAAAAGGAAATTAAACAAATGAAACTGTTGTATATCTATTGTTAATATTTGAATCACATGTGTGTGTTTTTGGGCTGTGAAAGTTGTATAAATTTTCTTTTATTCTGTGTCAATTTGCAATTGAAAGGAGCTTAAAAAATAGAGGAAACTCCCAGTAGGCATTTGTGAGTGAGTGACACAATTTTCTATGGGATTAGACGAACCATTGAGTCGTTTCGGTTAAATCCTGCAGTACCACTCTGTGACCCTTCCACTGGCCAGGCCCATCAAAGATTAAAGGTGAGCACTGGGTCAAATCAGTTATCAAGTCAGAAACATTCATCGTCAACTCCCCACTGTGCCATACTGCACAGGCGCACATACACACACACACACACACACAGCTGACCCACATCCTTCCTGCAATGGAGGTCATGACCTCATGTACCAGTACCAAGAAAGGAATGAGGGTGAAGATGCATGACCCTTAAAATACCTTGACTGATCATTTTCAGTTCTCTGTGTGTAGACGTTTATGATATTTCTGAATGAAAGATTTACAGGAGACCTTTACCTTTAATAAGGGAGGATACATGTGCAGAATATTATGGTAGAAGCAGTACAGTATGTATTGCCATCTCAGCAGGTGTGTATACAGGCCAATACAAGATGCAGTCAAATATTTTCGACATTTCTTTCTTCGTGTATTTTGTTCCTGCTGTGCATGAGCTGAGCACTCCACAGTTATGTGCATCTAGCAGGTGCAGACAATATCTTTCATGAATAGGTGTTCCACATAGCATCGCTTAATCATCATCCGCACCCGAGTTAGACAGTGTGACCACTGGTATGTGATCATTTGCGATTTCACCGTGGACTTTAAACGTGTTGTTTCTGTGGCTCCGAATCAGCGACCAACAAAAGTTATGACTTTTACCCGGTAAATTCAGCACAACGGGACTTCTCTCGGAAACCATCTTGTTGATGGTTGTGGTTTCTCTTCAGCGTACTGACTCCAAACTGGACATCACATATGAGTTAGCAACACACTCAATGTCTTGAAATCTGTTGATGTGGATTTGTTGAACGGTGCCAAAACTACAGAAGTACAATTTTTGGGGGAAAACTGCTTATTTCTCTTTCTCACCAGAGAGTTGGATGTGAGGATCAACACCACACTCCTGACTCTTTGGTATTTGAGGCTATGGTTGGATGTTGGTTAGCTCAGCTGCACAGAAACACTGAGAACAGCTACATGTAGGCTGATTCAGTCCAGTAACACATTCTGTGTACCAGCAGGTCTAAAGGCAACTAATTGCAATATTATGACACTTTGCTTTAATCAGCACCAAAATTAGGTTTTTTTAGGGGGTAATATGTGTGGGGCTATTTCTTGGTTATGATGACAAATCTCCAAAATTTGCTGTGTTTAAAAGTGGATTTTGTTTGAATGGAGCCAGTTCAAATTATCTCCTGTTTCCAGTTTTTATGC
Source organism: Naso minor (assembly GCA_029874875.1). Classification (NCBI taxonomy): domain Eukaryota; kingdom Metazoa; phylum Chordata; class Actinopteri; order Acanthuriformes; family Acanthuridae; genus Naso; species Naso minor. The sequence goes on from JAQFJB010000024.1 coordinate 18,723,240, forward strand.
TATGCTATGCTAAAGTAATCAACCGCTGGATTCTTATCAATTATACAGATATAAAAGGGGAGGATGGATATCTGTTTTATGTGTATATCTCTACTTATATCTCTATCTCTACTTAAAACATCAAAAACAGAGTGTATTTCCTGAGTAGCCATACTTTTACTTTAGCTAAAGGTGCCACATTGTGAAAAACATTCGAAACTATATTTTAATAGATGCTTCATGTTCAAAAAAATATTTTGTTTGAGTTAAGGTTGGATCAAAGTCTTTAAACACTCAAAACACAGTGACATCTGGTGAAATGAGGCCCAGGAATCTCTAACTGATGTTTCATAATAAGAGCTGACTGCTGACAAATGTATGTCTAAATCTGTCAGAGACAGAAGAGGGAAACAGGTCGAGCCTACTGATACTGTAAATGCTAATTTACTCAAAAAAGTTCATGTTGTCTAAATTTTAATATCTTTTATTTCAAATTTAAAGTACAATAAGTATAATATTGCTGATGTTACTGAGAGAATGTTGTATTTTGTTTTTGTTTTGAAGTCTGATCCCGATGCTCGCCTTCACAAAAGCTGAAATGAGCAAATGGTTTTCTATTTAATGTCTCATTTTGAATTGCTTGTGAAGGCATTAGAGGCTCCATTTGAATATTATTTCTTGATAATGTAAAGTGAGTCATGTAACTTACAATATCACAGTGTAAATGTTGCATGTTGGCTAAAGGACTTCTTTGCTGTAAGTGGTTTGATGTCTTATTAATTTTTTGGACTAAGTTTTTAGAAGAAATTAACATGTGACAAAAGTGTGAGACGGAATTTTTGGAGCTTGAAGAGCAGACAAAGAAGGAGAAAGACAAAGAAAGCATAAAGAGCATAAAGGTGAGTGCTGAAGTTTGCAGACGTGTCACAGAGAATGTTGAGATATATGGATGTAGGTAAAAGGGTGAACTTGGTGTTTAACAGTCCCATGAAATGAAAAGTCAGAGAGGGCTTTGATTCTGCATGTTGACGTGTTTTAGGCAAAAACAGGCCTCTGGGCGGGAACTTGTCGTGGATATTGATTGACGTTAACAGTAGCCAATAGGACTGAATGTATGCAATGCCTGCCCTCGGCCACCACAAACGCTATTTCTAATGATGACAGCCTCACCTTTGCTGTGGAGGACTTTTACTAACTTTAACTGGGATTTTTTTTTTCCCCATTTCATGGAATCTATAAAGAAGTTTTCCTGGCCACTGTCTTGAATACTTAAAGATGAATATTAAAAGTGCAACAATTAACAGATTTTATATTAACAGCATATTTAATGGTTGTGTGTAATAGAAAGCATTTTAGTGTCCTTTAGGGCAGTTACTGTTTTGGATCACTCTCAGCACAACTGCTTTCGCCCACAGCAGGCAGCTGTTCTGAGCAAAAGAATTCGGATAAACCCACTGCACAGACCTGAACAGCAGAAAGCCAAATCTATGGCATCTTGATAGTAAATGTAGTGGACATCTAGCTGCTAGAAACAGATATTTTTTCACAGGAGTCTCTGAAACTGTAAAAAGGCCTTTATAGGCATCTGCTTGTCAGCATGTATGTCAGTGCAGTGTTTACAGTTTGTTCAGCTGCCCTAAAATTGGCAAATATGACCTCATGCTGTTTTAAATATATCTGTAAAGGCTGTTGACACGTCACATTTGCATCAGACATATTCAGTGCTCTCAGAACACAGATAAGGAATATTTGGATATTATTTTTTTATAGAGCTGGGAAGCGGTGTTTTTTTTTTAAAGGAAATTTTGACATCTTTTTTCAGTTTTTAATTTCTAGCCCTGTCACAACTAATAATTTTTAACAACCTTATTAAAGTACAGCAATTACTATGTACAAAGAAGTTTAGTGGTTTAGACTTCATCTTGTTCACTCCTGAAGTCATGAAGGGCTTAGAGGATCTTAGCAGTGAGTAAGTGGCTTCTCAACTGGAAAAACATTGGCTTATAGTTGTAAAGACCTAATGAAGCATTAGCTCACACTGCTTCTACCCCCACTGCACCCCCCGAGCCTCTCCAAGATGGAGGGACTCTGAGTGGGAAAGGGCACAGGAGTTAGACTGATAATCTGAGTGTCTAATCTGTTATCTCTCCTGCAACCTGTTGCTCCTCCTGGACTCGGCCCGGCCCCTGCAGCTTCCTCTGGGAGGACGTTTTGCGTACGCTCTGCTGACAGCTATCTCCCAGAGCAATTGTTGGTAAACACGACTGAACTGCTTACCCCAACAACAGGTTTCCTCTAACCCCTAATCCAGGCCACAGAGGAGACCTCCCTCTTACCCTTTTGACCCTTCCCTCAGTCAAAAACCCCTCCGCTCCTCCTCCTCCTCTGTGGTGGTGGCGGTCGATGAGCCGGTGAGATAAGCCTGGGTGGAATTCCCGTCTGGGTGTTCTTGGGAGTGACCTGGGTGGCAGAGGAGCATCAGTGAAAATCACTCAGCACTCCACTCAATAAGGAACCAGTCTGGACCATAGCTGCATTTCACATCCCTCTTATTTGTGTTTCTATTTTATCTGGCTCTTTCTTTTCTTTTTTGTTTGAAGGTGTTACGCTAGAAAAAAAGAAAAGGCAAAAGAGAAGGCAACACTGACTAAAGTTTGGAGTCTGTGTGAACTTTTCACAACCTCTAACCCGGGGTAAGACAGCCTTGAAAAGTCTTAAATAGCTTAGCGCTGGAAAGGATCCTGAAAATGGCACCAAGAATGTGATCTAACGCAAATCCGATTTCTTAGAATTACGAAAAGAATCATGTTGAGGTCAGATTCAGTGTATCGCCAAACAAAGTGCTTTTTTGTTACAAAAGAACGCAAGTGGCATTGATCAACAGCCCAAATTTTTGGAGTAGAGCCATTAATTCTTGTCAGTGTTTAGCAAGCATTGTAGACTTCTCCAAGTAAACAAACCTCTCAGAGGAGATGTACAACGAGTCGGCCATATTTAACCATGTGTCTAGCACTTCCTTAGAGACTGCAGGTCCTCGGTGGAGGGGCCAGTTGTCTGGGAAAGAATGCTAGGGGTCTGGAGTGGCCCGGGTTAGGCTACGGCCTGGCCATTGTGCCCCAGGAGAAGGTAATTAGGAAGTGAAACCTTGACCAGTTGACAGCAGGCTTTGTTCAGGGGCGAGTGGGCCAAGAGAAATGCTTTTGAAAGGTTTTTCACTTTCTTTGCTGAGGCGACCTCAACCCCTTCCTCCAGAAACACGCCAGGGGAGATCATATAAGTTTCTGAAGAAAAATGCAAGGGGGGAAGGGGAGGGGTTAAGTGGTATTTATTGAAAGAGAAGAAATCAATAGGCAGTGCGTTGTTTGACAAGAGTACCAAACAAAATATACAGTGTACAGTATCTGTTTACCAAAAATGTCATTATTAATTCACGTTGATATATTATATATGTATATATATGCTATTATTGCTAATAATTCCCACACCTTGGGCAGACATCAACAGTCCGTGCAGTTCATAGTCCAGTACAGCCACCTCTTATGTGCTGCAGCTGCACCCAGAGCTGCCAGCCAGCCCATAATCAACTATGTCGTCTACTTTTCCTGTACTGTACTTTTGCTCTACAGTAATAAACTTGTGGATGAGCCAAAGGACCAGCATCACTGCCGTGAGGGCATCCAACACCGGGAGCCCACGCCTGTCCTGCCCCTGGCAACCCCAACGCCTTGCTCTCAGCTCTAATGTGGCAGGAAAAGTGTGAACATGGCTTTGGCAAACTACATTTAGTTCACCATCATCACCGCAGGCCAATAAGGGGAAACTTGCACACTCCTTGGGCAGCTGGTCCCAGCCAGCTCCTGCAAAGGATTAACTCCTTGTACTTGGATCCAGCCACAGGTTTTTAAGTTTTAATCCCTGAGATAGCTAAGCACAAAAATCTGCTTTGTTCATTATTCTATGATGTTTTATGGCAGCTTCTTTACATTTACAACACTATGTGTAATAACCTAAGCTTAAGGGGTAAACTAAACTAATTTAGGTGAAGGTTCTCGTTATAGACTGATTTGTCCTTTATACTATTTAGCACATAATCTCTTGGATGTGCTCTGCAGAGCGGTATGAGTAACTTTCACAATAAATTATGTTACCATTCTTAAAATGACAGCAGCATTAATGATTAAAAGGCCCTTTCAGAAGGAAAAACAGTGTATGTCCCATGTTTCTAGCCAAAATACACTGTGAGTTGCTTGCTAGTTAGGCCTACTTTTCACTTGTTTCACATTTGTACGGTCGGGGTGAAAGCATAACACTTCAATAGGCTGCAGCTGAATAAGACCGTGGATACTAATGATGCACTGTAATTCCAAAATGTAAGTAGTGTAGAACTGTGCAGGGTGAAACTTTTACTCAGACATACAGTAAAAGTGTGAATATAAGAGCATATCATTTGACGAGGGTAAGCACACTTTAACACTAGGGCTGCACGATTTTGAAAAAATATTGCTATTATTTGGACTGATACCACACGATTTGTGATATTAGAGAGCATTATCATTTTCACATCATTATTCTGATTTTCATTGAGAAACATCTTTAAATAATTTTGGAGTGATTTTTTGCAGGGATCTGTACCAAACAGAGATGTTTTCTTAAGTTTGTAGAATATGACGTAGGCCTGGTCAACTCCGCAGCATCACAATACTTGATATCTCATTATTTTAAGTTCATAGCTCAGTTTAATTGTCACCTCTGTGTCGTCCAGCGTCAGCACCACCGAAGAAGTCATAACTCTGCAAGGGATGAAGCTGTCTCTCCCAACCTTAATCCCCCTCTATATTTACAGCACCCAGGCACCCACCATGTGTTTGTGTGAATGTGTGTGCATGAACAAAAAATTGGAGCACCCTCAAAAAATATTGTTCCATAGTGCTAGCAGTGGTCTAAACTAGGGCACCACCGCGAAATGGTTTGCCGATATTTTAGGCCCACTGGCCTTTCACAGATACATTGTTATCAGTGTATATGTTCTCCGAAATGCACCGATATTAAAATTGTTTTTTGAGGGAAAAAAATACTTGGACTAGGAATTTTAAAAGGTGTAATTATGTAGTTTGTCCAGCAGAGAGCTGTCCGTTATTTAGTGACTACGAAGTGAAGTGTTTACTGTTGAAATGTAAGCTATCCTTCCTCCATTACATAATCTGTGGTAAGTATTTGATAACCACATTCAGTAGATATTTTACATAAATAATATTGCCAGCATAGTGGATATTGAAATTTTCTTGTTCTTTAATATCGGTATCAGCATCTGCCCCAAAAATCCCATACTGGTCAAGCTTTAGTCTAAACTCAGCTGGATACCTTTAAAAGACAGTTTAATTTAAGCACTGGTGTTTGTTTTTGACAGTTTGGAAAAGTTTATATAACAAACTGATCAACTCTAAGCTCGAAGGTTTATTCACTTTAACTTGTAAATGGACTTTTGATCTGATTATTTTGACACAATTAAATGTTTCACATTGTGGCACTAAACTTTTACACTATGGGAACTTTTCGAGGGAATATCAAATAAATAACTGGCTTGCAGATTAATATGTCAAACAAAGAGGTCTGTTGTGAAACATTGGCTAAGTTTTCCAAACACACTTCCTCTCATGTGCATGCCTCGCACTTGAACTGAGGCATCTCAAATCTGGACAGCATCTAAAAAAATTTTTTTTATTCCTGGAGTAACAATCACAACTCTGCAAAACGGAAAAAAAGCAAAATTTCAATGGGAAAAAAAATATATATATATATACGGAACAACGTGGCGTAATCATGTGTATGACCTGGAAAGTACTTGACCACAACAAACAGATTCCTTTACGTTTGAGTTTGAGCATTAGCCTTGCAGCTAGTCTATAAAACAACAGAAAGAGGATGAGTGGAACCTTTACGTCCCTTTTTTATCCTGTTTGTTCTTTGCCTTATTATGGGAGGCCATTTCGCAGAAACCATTTGGTAGACATCCGTTCCATCCAACTTGGTCTCAGGGACTTGTTTGGTTTCCCTCCACATTAACTTAAACTGAGCAAATTATACATGTAGATGTTTTCTGAGTGAGTAAACCAACATTAATGGACATAATAAATCAAATAGATCCTTCACTTGCATGCTGTGGTGCCCTTATGATCCCAACAGCTTAGGGAATCAAAGGCAGGAATTCATGCAAGTGAGTAAAAAGTCAAAGTTTGTTTGCAACAACACAATTTAGACATTACAAAGAGCCCAAAGACTCAAGTCTGTATAAAAAATAACATTTTAAACCAAGGGATCAACTATATTAACAGTGGTGTGAATCTTCAAACACATCCCCCCGGTGTGTTTTGGAAAAAAATACATCACCTACTTGAGGTGTTTATTCTCAACATCAGTCAGGTTTTATGAACTTGTTAGGGAAAATCTGCGGCTTTATGGGTGGTTTTTGCACCGCTCTTGTACATTTACAGTGCTTACGTCTCTAAGCACAGGTGTCACAAACAAGCTTTTCCAAGTAAATGAAGTCAACTGATTGCTCTTGACTTTCTCCAGGAGACCGAGGAGCTGGGACACGGATCAGTCCTCTGTGACTGCAGTGATTAAAGTTTTTATGTAGTTGACAGAGGAGTTAGAAAACGCCAAGGGACATTTAGATTAATGATGGCATCCTCGAGGCCAGTATTATGTCACACTGAATGAGGACTGAAGAGACAGAGGGATGACATTTTTACAGGCCTGGTGCTTATAAACACATTTGTGTGTATTTGAAAGGCAATATGTGCCAAAAAGGACCAGAGACACACACACTGCGCACATGCATACACTTCTCAAGCACCTCATCATAACACACTCACTCACTGTGGCTGCAGTTATATCCTGTAAGTGTGTGTATATGTGTGTGGTGAGTGCCATAGTTGGCTGGTGGGTCAGTGTTTGATGATGAAGTCATCAGTTTAAGTAAACTCCAGATGGCCAGGCAGAAAGTAAAACAAGTGCCATCTGCTTAGATTCAACTGCTGCTCAACTTCTCCCCTCTCCGTCTCCCTGTCGCCCCTCCTCGCTCAGTTGGCACAGCAAAAAAACAGAGTACTCAGAGCACTGATGCCATTAGTGAAATGTTTCAGAAGAGGCAGCCAAGCACAATGCATTACACTAGCAGTACATTACCACCAAGAGCTACACTCTCTGGCTTATGCAGTCACAAGGTCACACACCTGGATCAACTGATAAAATACTTGTTGATAAAATACTGCGTTAATGGTAAAAGTTTATGTTTCGCCCTATGCAGATTTTTAATAGGCTCTGACAGTAAAAGGATATATATATATGTAGTGTAATATAGTGTCATTCATTCAGGAATGACTGAATGTAATTCATTCAGTCACACAAAAACATTAGGGATTATCCTCTATGGACCATGAATAAAAAGTTTATTTCATGGAAATCCAGCTTTTGGTTGTCTAAATTGTCTTGCGGTAAATTTGGCAAGGGAAGGTCAGGGAGTCATCAGAAACATTCAGGTTCATTTTGGCACAAAGAATAGTCCTTCCGAAGTGAATAGTAATTTGGAAGACTTTTGATATTAGTTTTAAATGAGACATAAAGCCAGCCTGTAGCTCCTAAGATGGGAGCGGCGTTCACGTGTGCATGCACCAGAGGTGTGGACTCAGGTCACATTACTTGGACTCGAGTCAGACTCAAGTCACAAATTTGATGATGACTTTGGACTCAATTTGACAATATTATTAAACATGACGTGACTTGGACTTAAACACCAGTGACTCGTGACTTCACTTGGACTTGAGCCTTATGACTTGAAAACGCTTGAGATAATTAACATCACTTGGGGCCTTAGTTTATT
>JAQFJB010000024.1:18826302-18838440 GCA_029874875.1 Naso minor
CACTATAGAAATTTGCCTCTCACCTTCGCCAGTCATGTGTCATATGTCATAAGACATGTCATGTCATGTCATGTTATGTCATGTCATGTCATGCAGTAAGATTATGACCAGAGACATTCTGTATCATGTCTGCACATTAAAATTTACAAAAGGGCCTTTCTTTACCTCCCAATGTTTCCATGACAACAGCTTGACTATTGTCTACGCTACCAATGTTTCCAACACTGACAGGGAATTTCATTTTAATTATGCATAACAGGATGCTCAGTCAAAACCAATAACTTCATCAACTAGTCTTACATTTTCAGGTGAGAAAAGACTCAAGAACTCATTTGTCATCCTCTTATCAGCCAGTGACATTACTGTGATGAACTTCCTTGTGATTTATAATGATGGCATTTGTACTTGAAGTCTATTAAGTATTTAAGAGCAGAGTAACATCCCCCTCCTATCCCCCACCCCAAAAAACAAAATTAAATGACATTATCACTGGATTTTACCTTCAATAGCAAAGCCATCAAAAGCTGACAATGAATGGGAGATCAGTAGCCGCGAGGTTACCATAGGAACCCACAGCTAACATTTAAAGTTGGGCAAGACTCTAATCTATTTTCAGTTATCTATACTCACATCGAAAATCTTCTGCTTTCATTTTTATGCAGATTTCCAGTGTAGTAAGAGCTGCACAGCACTGGGAAATAATGTGTAATATCAGCAACATTCATTAGAAAACAAAATCAGTTTTCACACAATTAAAGACATAAATATAAAAACACAAGAATCAAGCGAACCAAGGGATGTCACTGATATACAGTGATGCTTAAAATTAATTACACTCCTTTGTCCTTTGAGGTCATGATTATGACAAAGAAAGGGAAACGTACTCCCTATTTGACTTTCAAAAAGGTAGCACTGGTACCTGTTTATTTACATATGTTCCTGGGAAAAACCAAAACAGATTTTTCTACACTACCTGACAGATTTAATCAGAATCTACATGGTGTCTTCTAAAGCTGCATCTAACTTTTTAACCTAAGATGAAGTGGATCGTACAAATACAGCTCTCCCTTAGAGACCAAAATGACCTTGCCACGAGTACAATGAGAACGTTAACTGTGTTATCTGCCTTCAAGAATGATTCATTTTACTCTTTTGTAGCTGGAAAAAAGACTAATATGGTTGCTGGTGGAAACAGGGTGGAGAAGGACAGTATGCTAACAATTAAGGAGCATGGGGAAATAATCCTGCTTGGTTTGATGACTTTAAAGACAGAGTAACGAATGATTTAGTGTCTTTGCCCCATCTTATCCCTTTGGCTCAAAATTGAGCATTTCCAAAATGTTACGAGAGCTTGACGGCAATCTTCTGCTCCTTCTTCATCATCCTCTGAGCTTCTTTCTCCATCTTCTTCCTTTGCTGCTCCATGGACCGCTTCTCTCTCTCAGCCATCTTCTGTTGTCTGTTACATAAAGGTAAGACCAACATGTTTTTTAGCAATGCCATTACAGCTCACATCAGAGCATGCTTGGTCTGCTGGAAGGAGGAAAACTAAATGTTGTTCTGATGTGTTGATATAAGGGCATATACTGCCACCTGCTGGTCACTATGTAAACCAACAGTTCTCGAACGGAAAAAAAGACAGTTAGCTTAGTAATATTTTCTTTTGTAGACCTGGTTAGGTGCCCGGCAAGCTTATTTTTAAATGTTCTTTAAATCTTTGAGCTTTCCATGAGAAGAGCAGGCCTTCAGTCTTGGCTGCTACAATAATGTTAAAGTGATTCTAATGCAAAATGTTTGCACTCCAATTTAAGTGAGCAAGCTCTACAGTTAAGGAAGAACTCCACCACTTTTCATGTGGATGTCCAATCAAAGCTGATGGCAATCGTAGTCAACTGAAAAAATAAATTCCTCAGTTTGTGCTATATTGACAGAGAAAGCTGAGTTTGTCCTGTTCACACAGCCATTTTTGCAGTGCCTACATGGACAAAGATGCACTATAAACTGTGGTGTTACAAGTTAGTCTGTGCACGCGGCACCATTACGCCCACAGCCACAGATCTCTGTATGTTGGATGATCTTGCTGAATTATTATTTGTTTATATTGATTGCAGGGAGAGAGAAGTGTGCTGGGTGAGCTAGACTGACTTTTAACGAGAGCAGCACACTGCGCTGTCAATTTATAGGCTTGTCTGGACAGACACACTCCATGCTTATAGAGACACAAGGCAGGCATGAATCATTTTCAGCTCAATGTCCGTTAGTGTTAACTTCTATAATCGTAACGTCCATCAAAAACTGGAATCCTGACGCCACACCTGGATGACAGGATGCATCAGGTGAGGAAGGAAAAGAAAGGCACCAGGACTTCTGTTAGCATTTAGCAGGTTCACCCGAATCTCATGTTTACATTAAAAGCTGAAGCAATTTGAGCCGAGGTCAGGTGAGAAAAAAACATGTTTACTGCACACTCAAGTGACCCGAGTGTAAATGGCAAGTGTACCCATTCCCATTGCACGTGAAAACCTGATCCTAGCCCGTTTACACAGGTTTTTTTGACCAGTGGAAAGGGGGCACAAGGTTGCTATCCGTCGCTTCGGAACATTCCTTTTATTTTATATTGCGTAGTTTTCAATAACAAGGAAGTTTTGGTCCACCAGAGCCTGTAATTCCGCTCAAAGCAAACATGGCGCCTGCTCGTCTGAAGTGCGAAGTTGTAGCTCAGAGCAGGCAAGCCCATACCTTCACAAACACCATCAAATGCCTCATTTGAGGAGATTTAGGCACAGAAGATAGTGGGAAAGCTAAAGAAGACCGGAAGACTGAAGAAAGATAACATTCACGGTAATATACTGCCGATTCTGGAACGATACAAAGCTGGTTGCTCATCAGCAAAGTAACCCTTTGAAGCCACATTTAAGCTTAATAGGTTTTATTTTCACTTTTGTCTTACAAACAAAAGGTGCATTTGTTCCTGTGACTGATTTACAATTGCCTGCTGTCTTATTAACGATGAACTGAAAAATCTGGACAAACTGGTCTTAGTGTACATTTATGTAAAATGGCCCAGAAGTATTATCGAAATTTTACCTGAGCACTTCCTCGGCCTCCCAGGCAGCATCAGACTCGTCCTCCCAGGCGTTTGTGTCCTCTTGCCAGTTATCCATTTCTCCCAGTTCAGCCTGTACAAAGCAACAGTTTAAAAACCCAGTATTTCTCCTCACTCTTATTTCTGTAGTTTCCTTCAGCTTGAGCTGTAAAGTAACTGTATAAAAAAAGGAACTGGACAAATCATATTGTTGGATCCTTTTAAGTATAAAATTCAAGGTCTACTTTAGTTTATTACTCCTTAACTACAATGATTCTAATGACTGCACAATCTAATGTGCATCACTGGCAGAGGTTTAAGAGTCAGTGACTGACCTTACACAGTAAAACTGTATGTCTACACACATCAGTAACAAGTAAGTTTATTATGAAAAATGCAGTTGAAATGTATGGCAATCTGCTCAATTAATAATGAATACAATATGAATGAATAATAATAAAACATCTATCTGGTCATTTACCATGGATTGATGAATAAATATAAACAACAGACTGATTGATGAAATGAATTAAGAAGTGATATGAGCTGCATTTCCACAACATGGAGCAGATCAACTCAGCTCAATTTGCTTTTGTTTTTCCTCTACCTTTTTTAACTGCAGATAGCACTCCCTCTCAAAATGGGCAGGATTTAAGCTGATCAACACAGCAATACCACGCCCCCTTCACTTTTCCAGCAGTCAGAACAACATGTAAGCTTTGCTTTGGTCTTCAGATTTTTGGTGTCATCGAGCAAAAATTTTATTACAACCTTGCAGCATACTGTAATTCAGGTGGTCTGAAAGAACACTAGACTCCTGCACCTCTCCTTGGCTCCATGACGGGCACTTTCCCTGCCATTGTTTTGTCTCATTGTAAATCTTTGGTTCAAACTGGCCTTAAAAGAGTGACAACAAATTTTTTTTTAAAAATTGCATGCAGCGGAGTTGCTTTCTTAGGAGTCTCTTGTCTCACAGCTAGCTTGATTTTCCAGACATTGCCTAACACAGCTTAAAGGGACCGACTGGTGATCTGCAGCGTTTTCACGTCATCGACTGCTTGGAACCTCAACGGAGGTTATGTTATTTAAGTACCTGCTGCCAGGAACTATCGACCATTCAAAAAGAGGAAAAAGCTAATTTCCCACATATTTTTCTCCCCTCCCCCAACACCTGAAAAATCTGACTGGAGCCCCTAAAAATTGTCCAGTTAAATCTTCACCTAATTTCCAGCCTCTACTTTCTGGGTCTGCTTTGTAATTTTGATGACTTTTCACAATTATTATGTAACATTGTGTAAAATTCATGGCCATGTATTTGGACTAAGCTACTTTTCACTCTACGCTTCTACAGCTGACACTTTCCTTGGTCCTAAACTTTTCAAACATCAAAGACCTGCCTCGTGCTTCAGGGTGTAAAAAGCTGTTACTTACTGAGGGTGGACTGAAGGTCATCATATCCTGAGAGGCTGCCAGTCTGCTGGAGAAACCTGCTGAACCATCGGGCACCGTGTAATTCAAAGGCTCCCTTTTCTTCAGCAATATCTGCAACATAGAGACCAAGAAACAGCAGCTAAATCAGAGCTACTTTTTAATGGTTTATAATCTCCTAACAGGTGCAAATTCAGTCATTTTATATTAAACTTTGACTACATTCAGCTCTGCAATTTTGTGTTATGACTAATGTTGAGCTATTTGGTGCATAATGTCACACTCAACGCACTTACAGTATATGTTAATAATTTAAATACATCGTGAGCATCTCAGAAATTGTACTATTAAAGAAGACAGGAGCATTACAAACAGTACAAAATCAGGCTCTACTCCTATCACATTCAAGTTTTGTTGAGCATTATCACTCAAGTTTACCACCGACTTGTTTACTGACAATAAAAAAAGGATTGAAAAAGATTTAGAAAACACTCAAATCGTTTGCTGTCTTATCAAGAGGTTAGTGAGTGAGCGGACATTTATCTCGTCTTTCTGTGTTCACTACAGCCACAGATCAGAGACGTGCTTTTGTGGTTTTGCACAAATAATGGAAGCAGGAGGACATCAAGGTCTGTCAGAGACGCCTCCCTACAACTTAAAAACTCTTTTCCACATTGTTGCATGTGTGTATTTACTGTATCAAGGCTAGAAACAGAGCACAACACAGCAGTTTACCAAGCAGGTAGCTTAACACTGCAGCTTGTTTCGACAGACAGCTGCGGGCAGTGGTGCCCAGTATCTCAAACGTTTTGTCCCTCGTTGTAGAGCAACATTATGCACGAAACAGGTATTTATGGTGACCTGAAGCCCCATAAGTTTTGGAAAACACCACCATCATAAATGAAAATCTTGCTTTGACCCTCATCCCTCAGTTACTGTTGTACATGTGCATCTGTTGACAAGCTGAAGGATCTCAAACTTGCTAGTTAACATTATATAGTAGCTAGACTGAAGGCAAGCTCAACATTTGTCTCACAGCCTTTAATTTTGCTAAGCTCTACCCAACGTGGAAGAGCCAGATTGAGATTTATTTTTGTCTGGCCGTTTGCTTGGACACTTTCTCTTTCTCTCCCTCTGCCATGATGCACGTCCTGTGAGTACTGAGCTATTTTCTTCTTTTAACTAGCTGAGGACACAGTCAGTGGATACTTGACATAGTGCTTTTAAGTGTTTTTGACTTCTTGCAGGATACCATACCTGTTCAACCAAACTGAAAACGGGCTTTCAGGGTGCATAGTGGGAATAAAAGAGGCAACATCCCACCTATTTCTAGTAAGAATTCCATTGAACTGCTGCTGTTTAAAGGTAAAATAGTTGCACAATGTTACTTTAATTCCACATTTAACATTTCTGACTCTTTGACACGCTGGTTAGGGGCTTGAGAGCTAAGATGTAACAAGGCAGACGACAAGGTATAAACAAGAGTTGGGGTTTGATAGGTGAGGTGAGCGATTTTGTCTGAAACTAAGACCAACTCCACAAACAAACACAACAACGGGAATAATCTTTTAAGAAGTGAGGATTAGCCCTTAAAAAATTAAGACTGCATGAAATATTTTTAACTATTTTGACCCCTACCTTTTGTCTCTTTGTTAAGATAGAGCAAACAAATCAAGCACTAATGTCCATACTGAATGTGCTGAGAAAAAATTCAGATTATCTAAAAAGACAGCAAACAAATATGTTTCCCAAAATGGAGTAATTACCTTTAATTTATATATATGCATTTAAGCTGCAGTACAATATCAGAAGGACACAAAACAAATAACGTCTACTTGTGAAAAACGTATTCAGTTTATTTAGTATATCATGAATTTTAAATTTGCTCAGTCACACTGTATCACTATCTGTGGACATACCTTCTGTGTTTTCCTGATGGTGGGAGCCATGTCTTTGAAATAGTCGGGCTCTTCGTCAACCTCACCGGGTGAAGGGGGAACGTTTCCGTTGCCACCTTCAATCTTAATACTAGTAGGAGCATCTTCATCCCAAGAACTCCATTCTTCAATCTCTGGCTGTGCAGACAAGACAATAAAATACTATTTAAGTCAAACTTGTTTTAGCATCAAAATCCAAAGCAGGTGTTTGTTGTGTAGTTTATCTGCATATTACAATACTGATTACGTCTGCAGTCGTCTTTCCAGATTTCAAAAGCTAAACTTTAAACCTCTGAAGCTGTAAATTGGCACAAAACTGACCTGTTTTGGTACAGATGTTGAAAAATCCACTGTTGTCGGGAGAGTTATTTGATCACCGCTAAGCTTGCGGCCCCTTCCACTTCTGCAGAGGAGCACAATGAAACGACAAGTCAAAAGAAACTAAGTTTTGTTTTAATTACCAGCAGCTAATGTCATCAAACACTAAGGTCAGACCTCTTGAGCGTAGAGAGACTGACTCACTGCCAACTGAATTTTCTTTTGCATCACACATGCACATGCTTCAGAACATGAAGGGACAGATCTGCTATGGCTGTCGCACGTCAACGTACAGAATGGGGGGTAGTTACGAGGGTGACAAAAAAGCACTGAAGACTCATTTGAATAAACAGCTATTTGGTTGTGGATCACATGTATGGAAACTTTCTCAGAATATCCGGCCAATTTATTAAAAAAAAATATTAGGGTACTTTTTTCAAAGTATTTATATTTGCTAGGAAGCAAAATAGCTGCATCTTCATTGAAGAATATAACATTCAGTTGTGCTCACCTGCATATCAACCTTTTAAAGAAAGAGAGTAAGCTGGCTAGACATGTGCAGATCTTGAAAAGACGGAACTGAGTGATGGCCATGATGAACAAAGCTGGTGGGAAAGAACAAGGAAAATATTAGCATTTGTTTTCACACTGAAAACCTGTGTGCCTGTGATGTTTTGCCACAGAGAACCAGGATGTGCACTTAAGCAAATGTCCAGTAGACCAATATTTGTGCTGGGTAGCATGAAGCTAAAAAACAACCTGCCAGGACTCAGCCAAGCAGATATGCTGGCATATGTAAACATTACATACCAACAACCAATCACATCATCAGTGGCCGAATAGAGAGGATATGAGATCCAGACACAGTGTCCGTTAGGCGTATGAGGGTGGGTGCGTGGGTGTTGTTTGATGGTGTGGGGGGCAGGGAGATGCCCCTGTTAACAAATCACCGACTGCCTTCATTTATAAACACAGCCTCTTGTTTAAATGCTCGCTGCTCGCCCTGCATTTAGCTAATAAATGATATGAAGAGTTTTAAAAAACAAGCAGTGACCATAGCTTAACACCGATAAATACAACTACACTGACATTATAACACTGTATTTGTTTAATAAAGACTAAGGTTACGGATTTTTCACAAAACATCGCGCTGAGGTTAGCAAAAGTTCTAATAGCACTTAACGTTATACAAAACCACCACAGCAATGTTGTACCTTCACGTCAGCCTTTTCCAATTTTTAGCTATCACACAAACTGACACTCACCTTGTTAGATGTCACCGTATGCAGAGCAGCTGCTTTCTTCTTGTACAGCAGATGAGACAAGTTCATTTATTTGCTAACCGTTGCTTGCTAGCTTAGCCCAAAGGAAAACATGACATTTCTGAATCCTATAATTGTTTTCGTTACACCACACATCGGCAGCGACAAATTATGCTTTTCTCATGACAAAACCATGCATGTTACAGCTGTGCACTCCTTTGCTGTTTAATGTCAAAACTCCTAAATTTGTGTCGTCTCTCATCTCTGTCCCATGGCTGCCATCTTTGAGCTGGGAGGAGCAGGAACAGGGAAGTGCAGCGTGGTCCTGCTGCATTCAAGTACTGGAGCAAAATGTGGGAGCGAAGAAGACTTCCAGTTTGTAGAGCTTGGAATTTAAGTCTGAAATAATATTTATTTAAAAAAAAAAAGATTTATGTGTATTGAATAATACAACTTATGCTCTGAACTAACTATAACAACACATGCAAGTTGGAAGGTGCATCAAATCACAGACAGGGAAGTCTAACAGGTAGCCAGAACCCTCCCTGACCACATGAGCTCATCTTTTTTTTCTTTTTAAAAAAAAAATACATTCAACAATTTTCGTCGGAACTAGTCTTGAGTCGAGAAGGGGAGTTGGAGCCGAAACACCGACCACGTCAATGTCTATAGTCGCTGAATGTCACGACTGGTTCCTACCACTAGGGGCGCTGAAGCTCAGTGGTCCGGAACAGCTCCTCGTTGGTCAGTCCCTGTGGTCACGGACCACTGAAGGACCACAGGGACCACGCCACGGACTACTGAGTAGCTGGTCCGGACCCCTGGGACCACGCCACGGACCACTAAACAGCTGGTCCGGTCCACTAAGCTTCAGCGCCCCTAGTGGTAAGGATCAGTCATGACATTCAGCGACCGTGGTCACCGGACAGAGCCTGTTTCGGCTCCAGCCCCCGCTGCTTGAGTCAGCATTCCTGTTGCTCTCACTGATGTATTCATGCCTCTGTGCAACAGAGTGTCCAAGCCCCAACCCTCTACTTCAGGTCCATGGGACGTTATTTATTTGCTTACCTTGTTTTTATTGCGGAAAAAAATGAAGAAAGAGAAAAATATCTTTTTTATCCCGTTTACATTGTGTCTCTAATCTCAAACACGACGCTTGTCAATTTAAAAGATAGTTTTGCAAGTCAAGAAAACGCAGTTTATCACACATATGCTGGTGTAATAAAAGCATAGATATACACGTGTATGGGCCTGTATCTATGGTCTATATGATTTTGAAAAGACATATAGAGACAGATTGCATATGTTTGCTTAGCTGCAGCTTCAGACATGCACATGGCTGTGATGATTTTTTAAAAACTTTTTTAATCCGTTTCCCGGGCCTACCTTCTTCTGCACACTAAAACGGACAGGGTGACATTAAATCACTAGAGCTTTTACACTTGGGACACAAGAAGTGATGACACAATAACGGAAAATTGGGCGGGTAGAAGGTAACATTGTAAATAGAACAAACGTGAAGACAGAGTTCAGGGGAGAAATGTTTTTATTTATTTTTTTTCGTAGCTAAGGATGACTGGAGTCAGGAGACGGCTGAACACCATTAAATAACACCTGAGGGCGGCAGTAATGCGACTTCATGAACACCATACTACCTCATAGAAGAAGAGAATACGTCACCACAAACTATCCAATCAACACACGCCATGGCGGGAAGTGGCATATTTGAAAACTGGCAGTTGAAGTCGAGCCTTTTTCCTGACGGGGGATTAATAACAGCATAAACACGGTAAGATTGTTATGAAGAGGAATACCTGCTTTATTTCAACGTACATGTTTAACTTGTTTACTTGTTTGACTCTTTCTACGTTTGCTTTACCCTTTGGGTAACTAGCTCGCTAACCGAGTTATTGTTAACAACAGTTAACAACATGTCTGCTAACTTAGCTACGCAGCCTAGCCGAGCTAAGTTAACGTTAGTTAGTTTGTAAACACAAAAGAGTAGCGCTAAATAATTTTTTAAGTAACGTTATGTCACAGACTGCTTTGGACGTTTGCAAGTACATATAAAAGTTATCCGGTAACGTTATTCAAGATATCGTTAGTTAACGTTAAGCATTATATACAGCTAAAAGGTGTCCAGTGAAAAAAGATTGAGGTAAACTCAATAATTTGTGTAACTTGACGTTTACTTGTTGTTTCAGTTTCATATTTTTTAGCTTTAAAGTGACCGCAGAGTTTTATTTCTAAAAGGTCTGAGGCATGTGTATAACAAATACACGTCACACCATTATAAGGAACCATGAAGTCGTTTATATTCTAACCGGATTTTGTTGTCCTTGTTGTTTATCTTTCCGTTATTCTAGAGAACACACACAACCTTATCTGGTCGATTTATTGTATCTACCTCTCAATTTTAGATGGAGGAGGAGGAGCATACAGACAGAAAACAGCAGCTTGCAATGCTTTATCAAAAGCTCAACAAAATAAAGAAGTATCTCAATGAAGGTAACGTTAATGGTATACTCAACAGTTTCTTCAGTGTGAGATCGCTATGAATCTGTATTCATGTACTGTTACCCAAACTTCATAGAGTCCTCATAACACTTTGCATTTTTTGCAGATGACACGGACAATATTAACCAGGTTATCAGCTCCAACTCGCCTGATTCGTGCCTCTCATATTTGACGGAGCTGGAGAAGAAGGGGGACCCTCACCTGGATCGAAACCACCTCACTAGACTCGTTGACTTTTATGCCAGAGTATTTTTCAGCATGCCACTGGGAAAATACTGCCAGAATGAGAGTTATGCCAGGATGCTGGTCAGATTTGCAGAGCTCAAAGCGTGAGTTACTGAAGTTGCCACGTTTATTGTAAAGATTTTTGTCCTTGTAGTTGTTAAATTTTGTGTACATCAATAGCTGAAGTAGTCTAGATGTTAAAAAAATGTATATTTAGTGATTTATCCTATTTTTCTTTTATAAGAATTCAAGATGAAAATGAGGCAGAAGCAAACTTCAACGTGGCAAGATCTCACTGTCCGAACTTTGCATTTGTTCACATTGCACATGCACAGTTTGAGCATTCACAAGGTAGAGAGATGAGCTTTTTGTTGTGCATGCATATGAAACACGTTCTCATTACATGTTATCCGGAGTATTTCAGTGTGTGCTCTGCTCTATCACTGTACCAGGCAACACAAAGAGGGGCACTTACATATTGCAGAATGCTATTGAACTTGATGCCAAACCACGAGAACTGCTGGAGGCAGCCTTGCAAAGCATGCAGACAGGGAAAACACATCCCTCCTGTTTAGAGGATAAGGAAAATGTACCATGTGAGTATTTATCATGTGTTATTTCCTTAAATTAGACAGTAGATACTTTAGAAAGTTTACTTTACAATGCACAAATGTTATATGAACTTGTCATTCTTAAATTTTTTAATGTTTTTGTGGTTTATCTTCCTTAAATGATTTATTCATAGGCATAGATTTTGGTAGGGATGGTTGGGATGTGTCCCGACCAACTTTCCGACGTAGCAAAAATATCTCGAACAACTTTGGACCAATGGGGAAAATGAAAGAAAGGAATTGTAAATCTAACATGATCCAGTCCAATGTAATGCTCGACTTGTGGCTTTGTCCAATTTATGGATAGTCAATGGTCCAATTAAAGCGTTTATCTCAGCTACAGTGGCATCATTAACATAGTTTCAAGAAAACGACATCGCATGCAAAGATTCTTGATGGACAGGATTGCGAACTAGCTCGCTTAAGTAGCAATACATGCACTCACTTGGTTTCAATGCCCACCCTGCTAGAAATGAGCAGGTTTCAGGAGGGCGCTGACATGATTTGTCGAGGTCAGTCAAGTTTGTGGAAAGTGAACAAAATTCAAACACAACTAATTGTTATTCGCATACTTGATGATTGATGGTTAAAAGTACAAACGCAACCAATTGTGACGGTGATCCGTTCACAATTAAACTCCTGGTTGTGGTGATATTGCTGTGGCAATCTAAAAGTAAGTTTAGCCCATGGAGCGCATGGTATACTCAGATTAAAATAGCATTTTGTGTTTACTATTTTAGTAAACACAGACTCCT
>JAQFJB010000024.1:18863673-18876377 GCA_029874875.1 Naso minor
GCCAGTGAATAAGTGATACGTGATTTATGAGTGATGGACTAAGCCTCCACTCTAACCTCGCAATTTCGTTGCGCAATTCACTGTATAATGACAATAAATGTGCTTTACTTTATTTATCCTTTGTGTAATCACAGGTTACCCTGGAGTACCGCCCTGTTATCGACCACTCTCTGGACGAGCAGGACTGTGCCCACGTCCCTCCTGCCATCCGCTCCTACTAAGATCCTCTCCTCTCCCATCCAACTCACTCATTTATTTACTATTTATGGAGATACTGTTCGGTAGTAGAGCTGACATTTTGGGTCAAACTATGCTTATGGTTGCACATGTGTATCCATTAATAGTCAAATGCAAAACTGTCTTGCCTTCATATCATTCATGCCAGCTTCCTGTTCGTCTCCTTCACTTGTGTTATGCCTTGACATTGTGTTCTGGCAGCGGTTGGATTTCAACATGGGTCTTTGTGTGAGCTGATGTTGTGTGGCATATAACAAGACAAGGGGCTGACTCCAGTTGAAAGCATATATATATATATATATATATATAAAATAACAGTTACACCACAGAGGCTTTGGCCTTTTGTGATGACTCAACACTCTTATTTCCTTGTCTTGCATTACATTAAATGCTGTTTTGATTCTAACTTCTCTCCTTTGGCTTTTTGGTGTAAAGAGATTGTGGAAATGATTGTAACTTGAAACGCACATATTGCCATTAAGCCTCAAAGGGAAGTTCACGTATGTAAATATTGCATAAATGTACAATAAACATGGCGGGCTATACTGTTTGTACTTGTTGCGTAAGTGTAAGGTAGTCTTTTCTCACTATATGGCCTTCAGTTTTCAATAGTATTTACCACTTGTGATACTTAATGCATGTGGTTCATGTTTTAAAGTGAATCTTCGTCTAGTTCATCCTCAGTAGGTATTTAGCTGATAGACATAGCTTGTGCTATGTGGAGTTCTTCGCTCTAAGTGGTAACCAAATTTAACAGCTCGATGCATGCATCTGTTAAGCCACATTATGATATTCATTTTTGCGTCGCTGTTACTTAGTCTGACGACCCGACACTCAAGATTAATTCCAGTAACCGACAGCAGAGGGCGCAGAGCTGTGAAAGTGATGGGGCTATTGAGGTTGCTGATAATTGTTCTTCCAGGAGCACCAACATCAGGGTCAGCTTGAAGTGCTTCAAGAGCAGCTGCATACAGTAAGGGCGGATTTAATTAAAGCCATGAAGTGAGGCTGTGTGTTTTGTAGACTTTGCGGGAAGTGGAAACCAAGTGGAATTGCCTGGCGTTGTCTGCAGTTACACAAATGACTTAAAAAGATGTGCTCAGTGTTGTCAGCTTGGAGCCACTGAGCAAATTCACATCATGTTTCTTGTACCAAATCATTTAAAAGGTGACTTAATTTATTTGCCTGATTTGAAGAAAGTTTGAGTTACTTATCTTCTGGTTTTGCCATTTGTACTTATTTTCATATATTTAATAAAGTGTAGACTATGCATAAGAGCTTGTGTTTTGTCTTCTTCTAATGTAGACATACTGTAACACCATGCAGTTAAGGAGCCCTGTACAAGGCAACAAGGTTGATTTTTGTGCAGACTTGATAGGGACAGACGAACCATCTCAAATTTTTGTTATTTCCAATGCCTGCTTATGGCCACAAGGAGGCAGCAGAAGCACATGGTGGAAGCAGATGTTCAGCAGCAAGTCAACTACATTGGTACTGAACTGTGTGTATGTGCTGTCTTGTAATGGCTATAAGTCATCTTTCCAGTTATGTTATGCTGTCACATGATTATGGGAAAGGCAGTAATGTTGAGTAAGAGCCTGGACATAAACAGCTCTTGACTGGAAATTTTGTAGAGGAAGTCAAGAATCACTGAACAAACGCTGAAGTAACCTGAGCCTGTTTCATAACTTGACCCACTGCCAAAGTCAAACCCAGAAAGTCCGGAGCTAAAAGGAGTGGGAGTAGCTGGCACCATTGCTATCAGCACAAATTAAAGCATTGTTATGGCAAAG
Organism: Naso minor; assembly: GCA_029874875.1. Classification (NCBI taxonomy): domain Eukaryota; kingdom Metazoa; phylum Chordata; class Actinopteri; order Acanthuriformes; family Acanthuridae; genus Naso; species Naso minor. The sequence continues at coordinate 18,865,704 of JAQFJB010000024.1, forward strand.
GACGGGAGAGCAGTACTGGCATTATCTTGATGCCACTCCTCCTGTTGACTCAGTGGTTACTCTATGGAATAGTTTCTGAAATATGATCAGCGCGCTATTTCATGAAACTGTGATGCCATTCTGGAAATCTGTTATTACAACACCACCGACTGACGTACTTTCTTGCTAAAAGTTGAGCAAATGTAACCCATTGGAGTTGGCAGGCAAGCTCAAAGTCACTGCAAGGTGACTTTGAGGTTAACCACGGCAAATGTGCGAACAGATAAGGACTTCTGCTGAAGTTGTTCATGTGAAACAGATGTTGCAGTTCTCACCTGGTTAGAGCTGAGTGGTTGGAAATAAACTGTGAGAAGTTTAATCTAAACACCTCAGTCAGAGGCTACAAAGTACTAAGCCACTCTGAATTTTAGTGTTAGCACTTTTTTCTTTAAAAATATGGATTCTGTCAACAATAAATGTCATTAAAATTGCTTTCATTCCTGTTCTTTCTTCTTGAACTATATAAACCAGCCATTCGCAACACATGGAAGGCACTTTACTGATGGGCCTCAGGGTGTACGAAGGCCACGGAGGCATGCTATGTTCTATCTCTCTCTCTCTATTTCAATTTTAATGTCAAAGGGCTTCATTGGCATGAACAGAAACATTACGTGCAGTAGTGGACAAAGTACTCAACCCCAGTACTTGAGTCAAAGTATAGATACTCCTGGTCAAATATTACTCCACTACAAGCAAAAGCTGCTCAGTCAAAATTTTACTCGAGTTAAAGTACTAGAGTAATTGCTTTTAAAAAGACTTAAGTATTCAAAAGTACAAGTAAAAGTACATTTTATTTTTCATTTCAGTGCATTGCTGTAATGTTTTCACAATGCCTTTATAGAACCTTGTAACTCTCTGAAACCACCCAGCATGCACTGACTTGCTTGTAGAACCACTATGCCATACAAAGCCTGTAGAAACACTTACAGAAATGCAGTCAAATCAACAGAAAGGACAGCCACTGTTATTTTCATTTTTTTATTTAAACACCCCATCGCCCCCACCCCCACAAATCAGCAGGTCTTTTTTTTTTCTCCCGCCTCACTGTGGGAAGCAGGGTTTTACTTTATAGTCTTTTACCACAAAAAAACTCCCACATCTCTGCTTTCAAGAACTTGCCGTTGTTGAACCACTTGACTGACTAGACAGGAACATAACACACAGCACACGTTTGCCCTGTATTGTTCCTTTTCTGTGGAAAGCGATGGTTTCCTTCTGTGAAGAACACAGCATGTGGCCAATTGCACCTAATAGTAACAAGTACTTCACAACCTTCCTAGAAATGTAGTGGAGTTAAAAGTAAAATATTTGTCTTTGCAATGTAGTGGAGTGAAAGTAAAAAGTATCCAAAAAAGTAAATACTCAAGTAAAGAACATATACTCAAAAAAATGTACTTAAGTACAATACTTAAGTAAATTTACTTCATTACTGTCCACCACTGTCAAAGTGTAACGTAACATAGTTATATACAGAATAAAATCATTAAATAAAAAACAATAATAGAATAAAGGAATAGAAAGCATGAAAATGGCAGAAAAAAGTAAACTGTGTGTGTGTGTGCGTGTGTGTTGAGTGTGTGTATAATAGGTCTGTTGTACATATGGGCAATTAATTAATATTAACAAACAGTAAATTAATGTAAAATACAGAAACAAGTGTTGATAATTAAACAGAAAACAGAACAAATACAAAAACAAACAAGTACATCAAAGTAGATCAGAGGCACAGTGTAAGTTTTACTGTGTGTTGTGCTGGTTGTGTGGTTGTCTCTCATATATATATTTTATTTGGAGAGGTAGTGTTAGGAAATCTCAGTCAGAGGTGGGCTTGAGGCTTAAAAAAAAAAAAAAAGAGATCCTATGATAAAAAGAATGGAAAGAACACATTGTTGTATGAGACTCAAACTTGTCAGAGATGCACTGTGTGAAAGCTCAGTGTTATTACCACAGTGTGGTTCTTGCAGATTTGCTCTCGTTTAATGCATGTTCGAAAAGCAACCACAGTACTGAAGACAGCGGTGGTTGACAGAAAGCTAAACATTTCTAGACTGAACGTGAGTAGCCTGTGTGCATGTGCAACTACAGCACTTTGCTCTTGTTTATTAAGCAGCAAGACCTCATGCATGCTCTGATAACCTCTAATGCAGCATTTAAGGTTAAATCACTGATATTTGTTGTTATTAATGATTTCCAGGGCAGATGATTCAGGCCTGCAGAGAACAAAAAGACAGAAAACCCCACTTTCTCTAAAGCATCCAACTGGAATCAGTTTATAGCCTAAGCCAATTTGCAACGTTTTACCTGTATAAATAAATGATTAAATATAATTTGTCTAAAATCAGTAGTTGGTGATATTATTTACATGCATGCAGCTTCCTCCCTACTAAAAAAATTGGACTCTGTATTATGGTGCATTACGGTTTGTAACAAACGCAGGTTCACGCACTCATTTCATTTTATATGAATATTTAAGCCCTTGATGCTTCTCCTCTTATATTTTCCCTTGTACTACCTTTTATGTGATTTTGTTTTGTGCGTATTTTCAATTTGTGAAATTGCAAGTTGAAACTGTATGTGCTGCTGTCTTGCCCATGATTCACCAAAAGAAGAGATCTAGTATCTCAGTGGGACCTTGCGGGTCAAACAAAGGATAAAATAAAATAAAAATGTTCCAGGTCATAATTCATTTTAAGTTCTCTAGATGAAAAGTCCAACAGGTTCTTAACACATTATGAAATTTTTACAATCCCGTTGCATTGCTTTATTGTGTTGACAGAGCAGATATTTAAAGATGAATGTTAAACATGTCTGATCAGTAAACAGGTCAACTGGTCATTCCTGGTCATAAACAGTGTGCTGCTGCTGCTGCTCCACCATGGTCAGTGCAGTGGACAGTGGAAAGAGGAAAGAAAAGTAAAAACAACAGGTCATTGTGCCTGTATTTTACTTCCTGAGAAAACAATGAAGCAAGATGGCTTTGCCAGTGTGAATGTCAGTGTATATGTGTCATGTCTTTATAAAGGGGAAATCCTAGAGGAGAAACACCTACAATAGAGGCTGTGACAGAAAGGCAAGCCTGAGAGAAAGTGTAAGAGAAAGGGGATGAAAAGGCAAAGACAGGCTGGCGAGAACGGAGGTAAGGAATTAAAGCTTTACATCAACAGAGAGGTGGTGATGTAAGGCCCAGGCAAAAGAGGGTTGGGGGCGGGGGCGGGGGTGGGGCATGATGGGGAAGGAAGAGGAGAAAAAAGTGATGAATGTGGTAGAGCCGAGTAAGAGGAGGAAGTGAAGGGGCGGAGCAAGCAGGATAGCGGGACACTATATCCAAAACATTTACCGTAACAGCCTGGAACACTTCCAGGAAAACTCCCAGGAGCCAAAGTGCTACCGATGTATTGCAGTCAAGTCAGTCTTTTCTCACACACAACTGACCCTTGGTGGTAAAACCTTCTGTGTTGATAATAATATCACCGAAGCTGGTAAAATGTCTGCATGTTAAATGTGCTTTAACTTGAAACAAACGGGTGCTTGCAGCTTCAGGCTGTCATGTAGGCTGAACAAAAGAAGATATCATCTGTCATATCCAGGTTTCTCCAGAGTTAAACAAGTTCAATTGAAGACTTTTAAGACATTTTAGTTCTACATAGAATGCAACTTAAGACATACGAAAATATAAGGATAAAAAGACCAGCAAAGTAGTTTACTACATCAAATTTATTAAGTACTTTCTAGCAGTATAATTTCTGACACAATTTATGAAATTATTTCAAGGCATCACAAAACTGATTTTAATTATGAGTCATTAAAATCAATTTCGGCATTGAGAAAATATGTAGTCTAAGGCTTTTGTGAGGTAAATCTAAACCTTTTAAAGTTCATCTTAAACAGCATTTCCAGAGTATCTAACCAGAGATGATTAACAGAAAGTGTGACCTCTCACTGACTGCTCCTTTCCTGTATCAGTGTCACATGAATTTTGTCACAGCACCGCCCCTTAAGGACTCTAGAAGCAGTCTTGAGTTCATTCAGTCTCATGGGAGAAATCACGGATAAAGACTTTTCTTGACTCTTTCATCCCGTCATCACAAAGATACATGTTGGTCCATTTTTTCACATGACGCGCATCTTCCAGACATTCTGACAAAACCCCAACATTTTTCAGACACATAAACCAGGAGAAAATTAACTTTGTTCGAGACCTGTCTCTGTCTCAGCAACACATTCTCGTCAGATTTGGGAACCGGTGCTTTCTGCGTTGCTCCGCGACAGACATAAACGGACATTTAAATGGTCTCATAGGTGAAACTGTGACTTAAAAGTTAAAAAGTGTGTCAAACAAATATCTTGTGACGCAAAATCCATCTGCTTCAATCCATGCAGAAGACGCTGTAGCATTCCAGAGGCGAAGGGATGGTGGTTCCTAACTGTCTCCATGGGAGACGTGACTCTGCCCACTTAGGAGAGGGGATGTGTATACTATGTCATACCACTGGCACAGCATACAGTGGAGGATCTTGACCTGACTATTTTTTATCTAACTTCCGCATAGTTATGCATTTCCTGCATATACAGGACATTAAGATGTGAAGACCTGCAGATACTCTGCATTAAAAAAAAAATTTTAATTAAAAAAAAAAAAAATCAGTTCCATTCAGCAGCTACATGCATTCTCTTTTCCAAAGGAATAGTAAAAAATAGGTAGTAATGCAGTGCTAGCCTTTCTGGTTTAACCGCAGCTCTCCTCAGAGCTCTGTACGTCACACATGAATGATTAGTAATTTCCTGTTGTGTGACAATTTTAGCTTACTGTGAAACCAGCTCTGGGTAAAGGTCCAATCGATCGAATAAGATAAAGGTAAGGTAGAAGGTAATTAGGTCACAGTCAAGGTTGCAGATGTCAAGCATTATGTATTAATTAATAAGGCTGCACTGAGTGAGCAAAAACATAGCAGTCAACCTTAGACTGGCACGTATAGTAATTTTTTTCTCCATTCTAATTTGACAAACACCTGCTACAGAAGTGAAAGCAAACTTAGGAAGAGTGATTTTTTAAAATAATTAAATATTTGATACATTTAAGTGAATAACTGGAGGAACCAATATTTGAAAGTACATCGGGAAATATTTGCATGTTTATTGAATGTAAATTTCTTCTCTTGTGCACTGCTTGAGACCCACCGTTGGTTACCATAAACACATACGACATCTGGACCGGCACTGCATCTGCTCCATACTGTGAATCCACAGCATGAAGCAAATAAAGCGCCACACTGTAGGCCCAACCCAGCTTTGAAGCAGCACGACATACGTTCTTCCTCAACAAACCTTGCTATGCTCCGTCACTGCTCAGACAAAAATCATCCACAAGACCAGACAGCACAACTTTTTTTTTCTCAATATACTTAAACTTTATTTATAAAGAAATTTGGTATACAGGAAAGGTCTTTTATTTTTTTTCAAATTTGGCTAAGAACAGAACGCACACACATTGCATGACAAACACCCAGGCGACTTACACATAGTACACTACAGCATTTAACATAGGTTGGCAGGAGCCACTGATTGAGCCACATCTGCTCAGCTGTTGCTCCACAAGTTTCTACTGATGTGTGAAGCAATGCGTTTCTGTTCAGCAGAAATAAAAATGAGCATTTTGGTGCAATTCAAATACCATTGAAAAAAGTGGACTAAATCCCCTTGAAGCGTGCACTCTGACATTACATACACTTTGATGAGAAACAGGCTCACCCTCTGTTTTTTTTTTTTTTTACTTGTTTAGCATGAGTTACACAAAGCCAAATATCTCTTCTCTGAGTATTACTGAAGTATCTTTGGTTAGTTCTTTAGTATATGTAACTAGCGTACTAGTTAGGCGGTTAGAGGGTGTTAGTGCATATTTACAGCCAACGATTAAATGGGCAGTAATATCTTGCCCTTTGAACAATCAGACAAATCTCTTTCTCTTGCAGAACTGAACAAAATTCAGAATGAAATCTGACACACTACAAACTATTGATAATCAATCGCTTTATGGACAGAAAATTAAAAACTCTCTTTGGACAACACTTGAAGTTTGCAAGTGTGGTTGAGGAACACTGCACTCCTGAACTCTTAAGGCATCAAAGTTAAAAAAAAATTTTACAAGTCAAAAGCAAAAAATTTTGTTTTTTAATGTGTGATAAAATAGAAAGCAAATCACAAACAAGAATTTTGATGAAATTTGTATCTTTGGAAAGTTAGTTGCTTTCTACAGTGTTGGAGAATAACAGGTTACATTAAAAAGCTTTTGTAGTCTCTTTGCAAGACATCTACTGTTCAAAATTCCAATGAAAACTCCTGTGATGACTATTAAAGATTCTGATGTGGTTTGATGTCAAATGCCAATGGGACTAGAAATATGAGAAAGATGTTGAAAGAGATTTAGTGGGCAACTGCAGAAGCCACGACAGCTACGTAGACAATGGAGAGAATGAGGACTCCAATGCCGAGTCCCAGGGCCACGTGGTTCAGTGTCCTGGCTGTCCTGCTGCTCCGCTCTGCCCCCAGGCGGTCCCCAACGTGGTTGGCTTCACGGGCCTGAGAGTGAGAAAAAAGAATTTAAAAGCAAAAATGAGTGAGGATAACAAATTAAGATGCCAAAAGATGTAACCCCTCCAAGTTGAAATTGCTGTAATGACTCTGTGACAACCAGAGACTTCCGCTATGGTGAAACAGTGAGCAGATGTGCCAGTGTGGATCTCTGGCAAAAACGTAAGCAAAAACTTGTATGCACTTCTTTGAACTGAAAAAACTTGCACTTAACATAAAAGAGTGCTGAGTCGTAATGAGCAACTTAAAGCAGAAACAATCGAAACAATTCGCTCAACGAGTCTTTCGGCTAAGCTAGCAAACATTGCCGCCGCTGCTGCTTCCATGGAGGCCAAACAAACGACCCACTGACAGTGAAGGCAACTCTGACCCCGTGGCCGAGACTGATCTGGAGCCTCTACTCAACAAACCACATGAGAGCTTCAAAACCGACATGACTGCTCTGACACAACAATCAACAAAATCACTGAAGCAATCGGCTAACTCACTGGGTCAACAAGTGGCTTCATTTAACAGTCATCTCACTAAAACTGAGGTTATGGTAGATGAGTTTGTGTGATGACAGGGCATGCATCACATCATCATAGTCATTATCAAACGACAATCTGTCAAACCTAACTGCAATATACTACAAGTGGCTGCTGTGTAAGAATGCTCAAATGTAGCATAACAGTAGCACTATTAAAGAGCCAACATGAAACTGCATAAGCTACAGGTCAGACCTCATCATGTTTTCCTTATGAATTCAATATTCAACTTACTTCTCCTTTTAAAATGAACTCACTTAAAACTGGCGTATCGCCTTTTTTTAAACTATCTGTACAAACTGTGAACACAACCCTGACATGACATCAGATTGATATGGAAAACTTGTTAGCAAGCAGCAACTGGTTGAGACATCCACATGTCGTGGACAGCATTATCATTCCTTTGGAGTCATTTTCCTGGAGATCTGCCGAATACAAGTCCAATATTTACTCTTCTTTAAGATTTATTTCAGGTCTCTGGCAGCTCCTGACTGGAATATCAGATTTGTTAGCTGCTAAATGCTCCACAATGGGCATAATACTGAAACTTCCTATCGTAAGACCAAAGTTAAGACAGGAACGTCTAAGCTGGGATTTTTTCTCATTACTTATTACAGAAGCAAATCCTAATAACTAACTTTGGGAATCCTGTCTTATCTTACCAAATCTTATCTTTTTCCATCTTTTATCAATTCAACATTGGTTTTCAACATTTGTCTGTTGCCTGGCAACCAACGCTGCTCTGTCTCCACTGACTCCAACCCAGCCTGACGTTATGGTGTAAGCTAACAGCTAGCTAGCTTAACTAAAAGATAATTGAGCAAAATGGAGCAGAAAAAGGTGAGCCTTTAATGCTGACAAGCTCAGGGTGCCTTTATCTGTTAATGAGCATTTTGTCATCAAAGCGCAGCACATTAGGTCACCTAATCAGCTTTTTGGTAATAAATTACGCCTGTTTAGATTTTGATGGTTTTATGAAAACAACAGAAGCACAGACAGGGATCAAGCTAGCTAAAGACAGTTAGCCTAAAGGTCCGACTGAAAACCATCCGGCCATCCTAAAGTTAGGAGAGTTTTTGCACATTGACTTTATAAATTGTTAATCTGTAACGGCACTTTCCATAAATCTGGTCCTAACCATAATTACCATAGTTACAGTTAAAATAGCATTTGCGAGTTTGGAAGTTTCTCCCCTTGACTTTGTTTGTCTGCTGTGTGGAGCTGAGCTGACTGGAAGGAACCCAAAACAATGAGCTGAAAGATGCTAAAATGCTCCACAGAACTGAAGGGAACTGCAAAGTCGGGAGCTAAGAAACAGTCACATGATCCACTGCTCACATAAAAAAAAGCTGCTTCGGTAGAATTCAATACACGATCATTGTCTTCACAGTGAAAAAGGGGAAACAGAAACAGTTAAAAAAAACCCCACTCAGGTTGCTTCAGTCAGCAATGACATGATGCAGTGTGCGTACTGGCACGAGACAAGAGAAAATACTTCACTGATTTGACAGAAAAGAACATGTTGTGTATTAAAATTATTAATAATGGAGTACAAATATGAACACATTTAGACAGTTTTTTACTTAAAGAATGTAGCATGTTGAAAACTCTCCAGCTTAATTTGAAAAATTATAAAGTTGTGAATGGACATGGAAAATCACAGTATGTCTTCAAGAACACTCATGTATGTCTATAAAATCACGCCGATCCAGCCGTGTCTGTATAAACAGTATGTTCTGCTTAACCAGCCTAAAAACCAACCTGTGGCTGTCATGAACACACTTCTGCTTTTTCCAAACTGCTGAGAAAGAACTGAAAGTAATCATTACTGGTAGTATGTCTCTATAGATGTTTGCGGATCAAACAGTTTTAGAACTACTTTAGAGGAACTGTCCATTAGAGAGTTCCTCTGGGAGCTAAACTCCTTTAAAGATGAGCTGAATTAAAAAATGCACTTTCAAAATGTTTTGGACCCTGCTCCTGTTTTAATCAAATTTAAAAATGTATGACAAAAAAGAACAACACAACTTTAGTGTGAACTTCATCAACAGCAAACAAAGGCTGCTGCATAATCGCTCCATGCTTTTGTCTAGTATGTGGCCATAATGTACCATAAATCTCATGCTGAACGCCATCAAAACTCACAGAAGATACAACAAAACAACAACGGTCCTGTTACGAGCTCTGTTTTGTGTTTTGTGCTGTCACGTTAATACAGCTGTTGGATTTTCAAAAACGGCGGTTGCTTGGACTGGCTCCTTAGTTCAACCAGTCAATGCACATGTATGTCTCTATGGTTCCTCATGTGCTGTGAAGTTGGAGCTAAAGAAGTTCCTCAAAATGTAGTTTAAGGAACTATAATAGCTCATAGTTCCTTTGGTGCGGATGCAATAAAATGGGATGTTATTACCACTAAGTTCCTGGAACTATGAAATGGTTTCTGTGATCCCGAAACGCCTTATGTGAAAACAATAATCAGTCGAAACAGTTGTACCTTCCCTTTTCATACAATACAAACTGCGCAGCTAAACCAAGCTCCCATTTCCACTATTCAAACACACTTCAGTATTCAAAAGAGGCAGGAAGAGACTGATTGAATACAGATGTTTTAAGGTAAACAGACACATGTTGTGACAATAAAAAAAAACAGGTATTTTAATATGGGGAAAAAAAACTCCATAAAAGGAAATGAGAAGATCAGTTATAAAGAGGAAATGACACAGGTGGTTTGACTGCTTTTCCATTTCCTCCAAGCTTATCAGGCTATTGGATTTGAAGAGGCAAAAAGGGCTGTGGTCCATTTTGAGGGGAGGGTCTCACTATAAAGCAGCCCTGTGCCTTTAAAAGGAGGCCAGCCCACAGTCTTAATTAAATCACTGTCACATCGCTGTGTGTGCGATTGTGTCTGAGTGTGTGCATACGAGTTGAGTGAATGTGTGTTTGTGTTTTGTGGGTGTCGTGAGAAGGCCCAGTCTGCTATAATACAGCTGGTCATGATTAACAGCAGCTGTCTGGCTGTCTCTGCGCCACGGCTCCCCGTCCTGTTCCAGTAACTGTGACTGCGTCCTCACAGCCGTGCATGATATATTCAAGATAACATTCCAGTCAGATTCAGCCTTATTTATTCATTGTATGCTGCATATTATTTTCTTATTTGTTGTGAAGAAATCTTTTTGTAGTCTATTTTTGTTTAGCGAGTTTTAGGTGGCACATAACAAAGCTCTGGTTTTTGATGTAGCAACTTTTGCATCAGCTCAAATCTCAGACACATAGGTCTAAATTAATGGAAACACACTTATTCTACGGCATTCAGTAAAAATGTTCAGACCCTATTTATTTCTTCTTGATACTGGGTACTAAATCAATATCAAAGTGTTACAAAGCTCTCCAAGAAAGTTTAAAAATACAATTATTACAATTATTTTCTATACTGTGGTCAGTTATAATCTAAACACCTTCTTTCAGCCCTGAAATGCTTCATGTTGATATTATTTTGATATTGTGATATGAGACTACATAT
>JAQFJB010000024.1:18932179-18946452 GCA_029874875.1 Naso minor
AACATTCCAGTGTATGAATCTTGTAATCTTGAAGTGTGGCTGTTGGCCTGATGTGGGGGGCGAGCACTGACATGCTGCTGCCTCAGATATATAGTGGAAACAATCACAGCAATTAAATGCTTGGAATATATATTTGAATATTAAATTGAATATTAATTATGCAGGAACAGGGCATTATGAAAATACGTAACATTAAGAACACATTCTGAACGTATATAACACATTTTGAACACACTTTTAATGTGTTATAGGTGGTCATGGTAATTGCTGGAGTTAACCCTAACTCTGCTCATAGCTGACTGATTGATTGAATGATTATACAGAACTATAGGTGCATTATAATTATGTTCATTATGCATTATAGGTGCATGCTTTAAAGCTGCAGTTGGTAATTTATGCTAATGAGCTAACAAGCTAACATTAGCTGTCAAATAAGACTCGTTGGAAAGCAAAACCGCTACACCTTCCCTCCCTGTTTTTGCCCTGGCTAGAATTTTATTTCGTTTGTTGTCACTCTCTCTTTTAAGTCCAGTTCGAACCAAGACAAAATGTTTGTAAAAAGTAAACGGCAGAGCGGAGTAACAGAGGAGTAAACTGGTCCGTCTCACCTCGAGGTTGCTTGCAAACACTCTGTTGTCAGCAGAGGCGAGTCAGAGCGTAAGGCACGAACAGCTTATCAGTTTCTTACTGACATCACCTGCCGCTAAGACATATAACACAGTGTAGACCGGCCAATCAGGACAGAGACTACAGAGAACGGGACTGATAGGATTTTTTTTTAATCAATCCTGAATACAGAGGCATGATGGGAAAACACAGAGATCTTGCCATACTGTCAGACCACGTCACTTACTAACAGCTATCTATGGGTATTAAGACATTTTTTCCAAATAGAGCACAAAAAAGTTATTGATGTTTACCCCAAAATTACCAACTGCAGCTTTACGTCACAAAACAACATAACATAACTGGATTACAAGAGTTTAATCCAAATCTTTTCATTAAAAAAGTGGTGGGCTAAAGGTTAGAGAAGCGAGCTTGTGACCAGAGGCTCAAATCCCCAACCTGGCAGGATTGATCTGGTGGGGAAAGTGAAGGGAGCTGCTTGCCCCACCCTCATAACCACCACTTAAGGTACTTGAGAAAGGGCCTTAACCCCATTTGCTCCAGTGGAGCTGCTCAGTGACCACAGATCAGACTGTTGTCGTACTGAGCAGCTTTCAGGTGTGAATTTGTAACTGTGTGAATGTGCTCATTGCGTTCCTGAAAATCAGAGCTTGTTCTTGATGAAACTCCTCCGGACAATAATTTTAAGAAAAACTTAAATTTCGAGTCTCTATTCCTGCATTGTTTTGGTAGTGGCACCACTAAAACTCTTCAGATTTGTACATTATTAAAATAAACTTTGAATTTAAACTTGCTTTTCTGTCCTTTTGTGTGTTTGTTTTTGTGTTTCAGGGGTACAACTTTGTTAGATTATAGTAAAGCTCCTCCATTTAGAGCATCCTACAGTATGTGGCATGATCAAGTACTGATACACACCCATGTAGATACATTTCTAAAATTATAAAGGAACCAATCAGAGAAAAGAAAAACACACACACACGCAAAATTAAAAGTGGACTAAACTCTACCTCTGAAGTTTTTAAAAGGCAATACAAAATGTTGTAACGTGTCTTACCTGATTTGCCTTCCCCCCCTGTCAGTGGCGTGGCTGGTGCAGTAAAGTGTAAACAACTTTGGAGGAATCCTTCGGCTTTCTATCACCACCCAGTGGCAAGTTATGGACCTGCACCTGGTCCCCACTGAACCAGTGTCAACAACAAACACAAACCATATGAGTTCATCCAGACATCTGACTCCGATCAAATCATAAAAACAGGTCTTTTTAGAACCATTAAATCCAAAACTGGGATGAGAAATTTATTGTGCTCTCATAAACAGAAGAAGGTGTTGGATATCACAAAAGAAAGACAGCAGACAGAAGAAAAGACAAGGCGTGGAAAGTATAGATGACAGGAAAATAAAGAAGAAAGCAACTGGGCCAGTGCAGTTGTAAAATAAAATCTGTAGCATGCAAGACATGAAACAGTAGATTGCTGCTGTGGTCAACAGCTCTGTCAGGAGACAGATGGTGTGAATGGAGGACAGAAAATGTCAGAATGTTTCTGAAGGAGAAGACAACAGAACGACAGAGCAGGTCAGAGGAGAGAGATGGAGGGAGATGGAGTGCACCTGGACAACTTGGAGTAGTGGACAGTGATGTAGTTGGGGGCGGGGCTGTGACTTTCAACCTCTGTGACTGGCGGAGCATCCTTCAAAGGAACAATGGCGGGATGGGAACTGTCACTCAAATCTTCTGGCTCCTCCTGCACGGGCAAGCACGCACAGCACACACACACACACGACCGCAGATACGTGAGAAATTCAGATTACTCTGAGTAATTTTCCAGAGTGATTTAGGTCTCTGAAATTGTGTACTGAGTTGTGTACCGGTATGTCAGACATCTTGCCCTTTCTCACCGGAAAGGTCTGCTGGGCTGACTCGTAGAACATGGTGTCAGCTGTCACTGACTGACGCTGGGGTCACATATAAACACACACACACACACACACAGAAAATTGCAATCATCATTGAAACTTTTGTGAGATGTGGCATCATATGAAAGCATGATATTGTGCTTGTCACTAAAAGTAAAACAAAACCTGAAGATTTTGAGTCATTTTCAAACAAATTAAAAAACAGAGCAATAAGTACTTTACCTTGTTCACTATCTCCCCAGCCTCCATGTCGACTCGGTGCATGTTCTTACTAAGAAGACACGGGCAAATTCATAAAATCATCACCAAACGTTGGCTTCAACAACAAAAACGATGCAAATACACCATGAAACTGGCTGTTTGAGGATAAACATCTTGCAAATTTTCTTACAATGCTAGATAAATTAATACTGATCTATAAAATAAGCCACAATAGAAACATTATTGTGTATTATTATGTGGGACAGCAAAGAAATAGTCCATCTGCATGAAAAACAAGCAGTGTGTCACCTGATCATAATGGCCACTGTGAGAGTGATGAGTCCAGCAGACACGCCTACTGCTGATGCCAGGGCAATGACCTTAAGACGACCTGCCGGTGGGAGGATAATTTTACCATTATCTGCATCACTACAATGAAAAAGAACTGAGAGGCAATAAGGGTTAACATGACATGAATAAAAATAGAAGTGCTGCAAACTAAAAAAGATCAGCAGACAAAAATAGAAAGAGAGAAAGTGAAGAACGGGAAAGAGCTGTGCATCATCTTTCAGGCGTCTAGACTTGAGACTTGTGTTTCCAGTTGTGATTTCCAAACCTAACTCCACTTCTTTAGCTGTCTAGACCTTAAATAGTAGTTTTCCACAACACCTCATCACCCCTTCCTCTCCCCTCAAAGCGAGAGAGCTTTGCATGACTCACTGTGACTCACAGAAAAAACAGTCAGAAACCATGAGGCCATACACAATAAAGACTCGGGCCTGGACCTCATGCTGCAGAAGTGACAGGGGAGGTTTTTATCACTCATCAGTTCAAACGCACAGAGAACTGTCCAAACACCACGGTGCTATAATCTTCAGAGAAACACTCCAACTCCCTTTTTTTTTGTCAGTATATGAGATAATCAGAAACATAGATGTAAAAATGGGACATGAGTGTTTCACTAAGCTTATCAGTGACACTTCATCTCTTCCATTCCACCTTCAAAAGGGATGATGACACACACAGTCAGAGAATAGAGAAAAGTCACAGTACAACCAACTAAATAAAAGAACCACTGAAGGCCTTCAGACTGAGAGTAATCGTAACTCTGGCACCTCCACCACTAATGAAAATATCCCATATAAAAATCATTAGTGATATTGTCTCACAATGAAAAGTCTCTTTATTCTTCTTGCAGAGTCAAAACTTTTAGTGTTAAGTAATCTATTACATTTCCCTTGTATAGAAACGGTTCCCAAATAAGCTTGTGTCTATTGCCATTTGATGCAAGTAATTCAGCATAAAACCACTTCACTTACTTTAAAATAAATAAATAAATTTTGATGGTCTACCTACTTGAAATTTCCATGAAAAAACCCTCTAGTGTTTGGTTGGTATTGATTTTCCCAGAGTCTATAGTCATAGTGGCTCTAGAGGCTGTATTTAGGGCTAAATGCTAACATTAGCATGCTAACATATTCCCAATGATAATGCTACCATGCTTAGAATGTTTACTGTGTTTAACATTATTGTTTAGCATGTGAGCATGCTCCTTTATTAACTGGCACTAAATGCAAAGTACAGCTCAGGTTAATGGAAACATCATTGGTTTTGCAAGCATTTGTTTATAAATCAAAGTAATGGACAAACTCAAAATTTGATCTGATGATGATGCAACAGTCAATGAGAAGTTGAGAGATTACCAAAATTATTACAGTTTAATCTGGTGGAATGTGATTAAAAGTTTAATGGCAATCCACATGATAGCTGTTGCACTGTTGCTCTCTAAAAGTGTGCTAACACGCAAATGTTTTTGTTGTTGTTTTGTTTGCCAGCAGTGTGAAAGACAAAGATGCATCCATGCGGGAAACATTACATACCTCTGACTCGTACGGTGAGGACAGGAGAGCTATGTGCTCCGATTCGATTCCTGGCCTCGCAGTAGTACTGGCCGCTCTCTCCAGGGCCGACCTCAGAGAAGGTGAAGACAGGACCGGACTTGCTGCCCCACGCTGCACAGGAAAGGAGCAGATCCACTTACTGTTTCAGGCAGTGTTGGAGGAAACAAAGCAGCAGTCAGCGCAGAGGCGCACAGGGTATGACACCTACAGACATTTAGCACAGGTGATAGAGTTTGGTATTGATGATTTTGTAATGTTAACCTTGAGTGGAACCACATATTTATGATGCTAACATTGTACAGATCCCCCGTCCTGAGATAAGCGGTGCCATGTGAAGTTGTCTACTGCTGGATTGGCCTGACTGCTGCAGGTCAAGGTCAAAGGTCGACCCGCGTCCACCACAGTGGAGGGACGAGCCAGAACTGAGGTGTTCTTAGGAGGGTCTGGAAAGAGGAAGAGAAGAAAAGAGGCGGTGAGTTAAGTAAAGTTTTAATAAGTAGAAGAAGCAAATTTAATCCAAACATTAGAAACAGGGCGATGAAGTTACGATGGACCACATGTTTGTTTGCAGAGTTTGAATGAGTCCAATGATCAAATTCTGTTCCAACAATTTTTATTGGTGAAAAAACATGAGCAAACAAACATAGCACTTGACTTACAGTTCACCATTTTTTTAATGGTCAAATTCTATGTCGATTGTAATATACAGTACTGTACGTATGTAGGTTCAACAAAGAGTCCTGAAAAATGGCTGAGGACACAAGTTTGATCGTTTGCAAGGAAAAAAATACACCGTAGAATAAACAGGATGATGAGAAGAGCGAGAGAGACTGAAAAGAGGAGCAGGACAGACAGAAGACGAAGAAGACTCAGAAAGACTTAGGACACATGTCATGCACACACAAACATCATACTACTTACAAAGTATTGTTAATGTGGTAACAGGCGATGTTTGGTATCCTAAACGGCTCCAGGCTGTGCAGTAATACTGACCAGCGTGGTGAGCACGCACTAAAGGGAACGTCAGGTTCTGGAAGGTTCCTTTAGCCAACACCTGGTCACCTAGGATGCGATACCAAGCATATCTGCAGGAGAGAGGATGATGAGGATGATGAGGATGATGAGGATGATGAGGATGATGAGGATGATTATGGTAAGACTGGGCAATAATAGCAATAGCAATATTGTAATCTACAGTTAGATTATATAACACTGGACTGCATTATTATTATTATTATTATTATTTTTTTTTTAATTGCCCAGTCTGTATAATGAAAGAAAGTGAGAGTGAAGTCTGAAGAAAGAGAGAGAGAGAGAATTTCAAATGACGGTGACAGATGCAAGAAAGATCATTATGATGACAAAAACAGCAAAAACACCAGTGAGAACCATGATAAGATAAAACAGCCCCATTTATCAATTGATTAGCATCCGCATCATGCATTATTTTAAAGTATTTCTCCATTGTTGATAAAGCTGAAGGAAAAAATTCCCCATACCTGCTGGCGGGAGGGTTGGCATGGCTCACACAGCTCAGGTTTACATACGATCCCTCTCTAATGTCACCTGGAGGTCTCACCAACACACGCGTGTTCTTTGGAGAGTCTAAACAGGCACACAGAGGGAGAAAAGCAGGAGCATCATAATTTTATGTTCATGTTTCTTACTAAAAGTTCACTCCATGCCACCATTGATCCCTTTTACAGCTTATCATACGAGAATGTGTTGGGGGCAGTACTGGTGTTGATTAAACGTGCTGTTTGGCTGATATAATCGGCTAATCACAAGCAAAAAAAAAGGACCAATGTCGGAAGAAACAAACTGTCAGAAACAAAAATATTCAGTAAATAAACATTTGAGCAGGTCCTGGAAATGTTTAATGGCTACAACTTTAACTCGAATGCGTTATAACGCCTATTCTTAAAAACAAAAGTAGAGTTAAAGTGTAAAAAATCATCACGTGCATCACTTCCTCATTAGTCCACGAGTTCTCTCATTATGACAGAAGATTCAAACAGAGTTGTTGCTTCAGCAGTTTAACCCAGACCAACCTTTGACAGATTTACACACAGCACCAAAGACAGACATAAATCCAGACCTAATGTGGGTGTACAAAGGTTTTTTGCTCTCAAAATTAAAATTAAAGACATGCTGCCTGTAATAACAATGAAAACATCCAACAAACTTACAGGTGACATTGAGTAGAAGTGGTTTGGAGCGATCTGTTCCTAGGGAGTTACGTGCTACACAGAAGTACTCTCCTCTGTCTGTGTATCTGAGGTGGGACAGTCGGAGCTGAGGCCTGAAACTGTCTGGGATGCTGCCACTGTCCATGTCTAGAGAACAGACAAGACGTTTAGGAAGATCAGTGCAAAGATTTGTACATGACTTCTTTTTTTTAGCTCGTATTTGCAACACAACCAGTGAACCTGTACACTAAACAGGAAGTGTCATGAAAGGCTGTCCTCTACCTTTGAACCATGCAAAGCTCTCCGCAGGTGGAGCTGCATCACTACTGCAGGTCAGAGTGACAGACCCCCCCTCTGACACCTCCCCCACTGGGAAGACTGATATGGAGGTGCTGCGAGGAGCATCTGGAGGGGAGGAGAGTGAAAATGGGAGACCAAAGAAAAGGTGAAATTTGACGAAGAAACTGAAAAATGAGTGTGGAGATGAAGTATGTGAGTGATTACACTTCATCAAAACTTGTTTCAGTGATTTTACTTTTATCAGGACAAATAGTAGACATGTACACACTGACAAAATATTCTCCTTGTAATCTCAAAGTCAAATACCATTAGCAACTTTTTGTTTTGTGTCCTGACAATAAAACACATCCGTACACTAAAGTACTTCAAGCTAGTTCCAGATAGATCTGAAAGCTTTCTGTTTTGGTTGACTGTACTCACGCCCCAGTGCCAGGGAGAGAGACGGTGACTGGACGTTCTGTGGTGGGATCGGTCGACAGGTGTACGCCCCAGCGTGCTGCTGGTCAAAGCGGTTGATAATCATCCACTTCTCATAGGAGCCGAGATTTAGTCCATTCCTATGTGCAGAGCATCCTATCATATCTACAGTGCAGCGTATTAAGTGCTTTTTATTAACTGCAGTCTGGGTGACTAAATGTTACACCCACCTGTACAATGCAAGGCTCCTTCCTGGAGCAGCACATCCTCTGGCCTGGCATCCCACAAACACAGTCTCTCCAAAGCCAAACATGTTGGCGGGTCTTGCTGGATGAACCTGGACCTGGAGGTCTGAAACACACACAATGCTCAAAAAGCAGTGGCTGCATGAGTTCGCTGCAGGACTCAAGAGATCTTCGTCATAGCGGAGATGTTGCAGCAGGTTTCCTTTGTATGAACTCACCTGTGACATCAAGAGTGATGGTGTTAGGGGACGTCCATCTTCCCAGCGGTTGGTCCGTCTCAAACCTAAAGTGGTAATCGCCTGCATCACTCAGCTTCACAACCCGAATTTGGACTGAACAGCTGGAATAGCTGCCCCCAATGTAGCTGGAACCCACAATTCATTTGTCATATTTATGCAGTATTTCACTTGTAGAGCAGAAATCACTGTGCGTTTTTTCCCTACCGTGTGCGTCCACGGTACGACAGGCTGATCTGGTTTGGGTCAGTGTGGTGACTGAACTCCCTGCGACCATCTGCAGAAACTCTGAACCACATGACCCGCCTTACAGAGTGACCTGTGAAACCACAGCAAAGCTTTACAATTAAAATCTTTCACAGATATAATAACTAATGCGAAGATCACAAAATTAAAGATGATTAAGAAGAGAAATCATGCCCTGTAAGGCTTTAGGTTTCACCTCAGAGTTCACTTTCATTGTTTGGAATTTAGACGTGTGAGATCCAGAGCATTTCATGACTCTACTAATCATTCTATGTATATGGCAGCATTTAGAAATACAAAACTAAATGACAAAGTGAAAAGGTCCATGCATTAATTTGGTACCTGATGGGTAATCATAACGGCAGGGCAGAGTGACAGTTGTTCCTGCCCACACACAGATTTCCCTCCTAGAAAACGTCACACTCCACCTACTCTGAATACCTGCAGCACAATTTAGAGACAGAGACATGCAAAACCATTAACAGACAGAGACACAAGTGAAACAAGATGATTCACTCCTTCACAGTAAGAAAAAAAACAACAACTAATTAAAATACAGACAGAAGCAAAGTCAGACATTTCTTATATTCCACCTAAAAACCCTTGCAAAGCAGAACAGGCTGATAGATAAACAGTGCCGTACACTTTGTTCTCTTACATCATTTGATTTCATATTATAATGAAAAACAGTTCAAGGTAACAAACCAATAAACATCCATAGCTACTAGCTCTGACATCCACAGATGACTTGCCAATATAAAATAGGCTACCAAAGGTTTAGGGAATACATAGTTGAGGACTAAAGCAAGTGCACATGTTAACAGCCCACAAGTTAAAGTTTTCCTTCAGTGTGGCTCCTCAGAGAAAAACTTGTCAAACCGCAGCTCTGATCAGCTTAGAGAGTGACACATAAAACTGAAGCAGTGAGAATGAGCCTGATGTGCAGCCGTGGTGTCGTCCTGTGCTGCTAACTGCCTGCCTGGCTGACTACCTTGCACAAAAGGCAATCAATACTTATAAATAACTTGAGCGTAAAGGCAAGGGCACCTGGCTGCAGGACCTTATGTGTATAATGGAGCCAGTAAGTCAAGCATTCATATTTAAATTGTTTTTTTTTAAGTAATGTGGACACATTTTTTATACATGAGGAGTAAAGAACAAAAATCTGACAATTATGGGACCCGTCAGTTCAGCTCATCTTCTTAAGTAACAACAGCCTATGTATTAAAGCCTTGTTCAGTTCATTTTTACACCTCATGGTGAAAAAAAAAATAAGATTTCTGATGCATTTTTGTGTGTATCTCTCACCTGGTACAGCTGCAAAGATGATGCTGAGAACTAGCACACCTGCCAACATCTCCGCTGACACGAGCTCTGCATTATAATGTCACCGGAGGAGAAGAGACGCACAAAGAGACAAAGAGGTGAACAAAACATTTATCAGGATAAGCAGCAGCCAGATGATTAAATGTGAAGCACTCACCGTTATAATATCTTCATTCAGCTCAGTCAGTCAGAGGTTTGATGGATGCAAGCCTCATAAACAGGGATGGAGGTGATTTTATTGGAGCAATGAGAGTTGCGTGGTGATCAGAATCAGGTGGTAAGAGAAGGGAGGAGGCGTGGAAGGGGCACAAGGAGGAGGATGTGAAAGAGGAAGTACGTTTGTTTCAAATATCTTTAGCTACCCTAGAATTCGTCTTTTAAACTTTTAACTGTCTGTTTCTGACTTTTTTCAACTTCTCTCTCTGAAAGGCTTTTAAGGTCAATGATGTGATGAGTCTGTTTTTGTGTGACATTCTCATGATCTTGTCCCTTTCACAATCGTGTCTTCTAACTGAATGTCGTTGACCTGTAGGCAGTAAAATACTGTATGTAGCTTAACAATCTCACATAACAGCAAAAGATTCAGTGCTGCCTCGCTTTAAAGTGCCTCCAAAAAGCGCTAACTAGTGATGTCCTGGACAAATCATCCTCTCTTTACTGTCCACTACGTAATGAAAGTAAAAATTGCCTCCCAAAAAATAATAGTTATTGTTTTTAAATTAATTAATCACTAGAATAGCTACACTATTATAGAAGTAGTAGTATAATAGTAGTAAAGGTTGAATGTCACCATGTCATTCTGTGGTCATTTAACTCTCGTCAAGTGTTTTTGCTAAAAGCAGTATTGATGTAAGTCAGCGTTGATGACAAAAAAAAGGGCACTTGCATGTATGTTCTTTACAAATGAATGTCTACCTCATATATCTACATGATATCTTTAAAGGAGAGCTATTATGCTTTTCCATCTTTTCTGACCTATAAATGTTGTTACACTGTCAGATAGTCGTGTTAAATGACGACAAAGCTTCACATAATGATGTTCGTGCACCTGGAAGTGAGACTTTCAGGCTGTTTCAGTTGTCACTGCACACTGTGTTTCGGGTGTTTTTAAAAAAAAATCTGTTGTTACACTAAAGTCAAGGCGTGCAGGACTTCCCTTTATGGGCATGCCATCTCCTTGCACGCAGTGCTGTGCCTGCCCCCTCCCCGACTCTGCTCAGTCAACGCTGCGCTCTGCTCTCTGCTGGATTACATTGTCAGCACTTTGTTTGAGTCAGCACTTTTCTCTTTTTTTTTGCCGCGTGAATTAAGAGAAGTTCATTTTCTTTAGCTTTCCTAAAGAGGCAAGCAGCGGACAGAAGTTGATAGCGTTCCTGTTTATTTTGGATTTATTACATGTGGATTTATTTACGTCCTCAACATGAGTGCATGAGCTGGATTAATGGCTAAACTGCTACTAAAGAATTACTGTTCCCACGTTACTTGGTCGTGATGAAGGGTCAGAAGTGAAAGGTGTAAGTATCATTTTATCAAAGTCCTAGCTGTGTTTGTTTTGTGTCAGTAATGGGGTTGTGAGTACAGCGGAGTGTGGAGGCACGCACAGAGGAGGGAAAGGGGGAGGATGAAGTTACACAGACCATTTTGGGAGAATGCAGAAAACAGAAGGAAGATAGAAGGTGCAAGTCACAGTTTTCTGTAGATTAACAGACTTTATTGTTCAGTCAGTTGTGTCTAGTTACAGTCCAAAATAAAAAACAAAGACCTGAAAATGAATATATGTCCTCTTTAAAATTACAATATGTATCTAAGAATTACTGCATCTTTTGTTATATAGTTTGTTTAGTTATATTATTCCAAATGTTTTTTAAAAAAGGGTTCACACTAAGCGAAATTTGTGATTTCATTTAAGGTAACAATGAGTTTCATTTTGTCGTTGGCCACTAACCTCAAGACTAACACCGATCAGACTGTGAGGAAGAAAGTCAGCAAACGTGAATAAAACTTTATACATTACCACATCTTTGAACATTTCTGCCTGACAAAGTCAAATAAATTTTTATTTTCAATGGTGTTTGTTTAACAATAAAATAAACAAGTCCTATGATCCTGCTACTTCACTATGTCATCGAGCTACAGTACGTGTTTTGTTTTCATTTTGATTGAGACACCTCAAGAGGCAGAAATTACACTGCAGGCTATGCATTTAAACTAGCTAGTTACCGTATTTGTCTATGTGGTGCTGGGAGGTAAGTGCACAGTTGGTTTATTGGGGCTTTTTTTGTTGTAAAGATTAATCTGTGACTACAGGAGTCACTGAGAGTGTAAAGGCTGAATCAAAACAGTGAAGCTGTGGAAGAAAATCAAAACAATGAGCTGAAAGATGCTAAAATGCTTCATAGAGCTGGTGGAAAATGCAGTCAGGTAATCATTCTTTGTGCACACATCTCTATGAGCAACATTTTTCACATTAACTATAGTTATTTATTTCATTGTTTCGATGAAAATATTCACAAGTGCAACTTTAAATAGATATTGACTGTGATAAACAGGCGCGCAGAAGTGATAAAATCTGCTCTGTGAAAGCAAGTTGGCCGTTACTACACTCTGACATTGTCACAACGTTTTTTGCAAACTTTGACTACCCGCGTTGACTGATGTTTAAAGACAGGCATGTACGGTTCATTTGTACAATGAATTCAGGCCTGTTGGCGTACATTAATATACATAAGTCAAGCAGACCTAGACTCAGCAGCCCAGATGTCTTCTCATCCACTGCTCTAATTGAGAATTGTTGGCACAGAAAACTACCCACAACCAGACGCTGGGAGGTTCGAGACCTTTAAGTCAACTGTGTCCACTTAGCCTGATGAGTCTAAATGACTTTAACATCCTACCCTGCCACAACTTGGCCAATAGATGTCAGTTTAGCGTCACGGCTCGGCCAATTGGCTACTTAGCCCAGCTCTGACCCAAGAGTAATGATGATGTACAGTTTAACATTTCAGTTGCAACTTATTACAAACTTTCTCATATATGCCTGTAAGCGATCAAATTTGAATGAGTGTGTGTCAGCAGGTATCAGTGGACCAGTGTAACTCATTCCTGTGATGAATTTTAATGTTGTGGTCAGGCTTTACACAACACACAACCATTAACACACATCACATCACATGCATGTTATAACGTCAGCATTTTAATAATCCTGGAATGTGGTTTGAAAGCATTTGAATGAATCTAAATCCCATCTGACAGGAGTGTTTCTGTGACTCCCTTTCTGAAGTGAAGAGGTAGAAATGGTAGAAATGTCATGTTGGAACTGAAGGCAGCAGTTTCTCTGTGATGCTGAGCTGTAAAGAGCCGCCTGATGGCAGTGGTGGATATTCTGAAAGGTCTCAACAACTATGACAAGACTGACACTGCACATTCAACAACTTTTTTTAAAACTCTCTCTTTATTATACAAATTCAGTTATTCACAGAGATATAACAAAATAAAACAAGACAACATGACAAAATATCAGATGTGAGGGGATACACATCATTCAATTACAAAACCAGAGAACATTAAAATTTAGATAAATACAATAAAGGAGGTGAATCGTTTTAAATGCCTTTTTGTTTTCAGAGGAGAGAATAGTTTTGATGTATTATAAATATATAAAAATGAAGGCTTTGATTTACTAAATTTGGATTTGTGTACATGAAATTTTGCCAAAAGGATAATTAGATTGTTAATACAATGTTCTTTAGTTTTTTGTTACCTTTATGGAAACAAAACAAGACATTCTCCTGATATAAAGTAAAATCAGGGTCAGTGATATCAATAACAAACCTGCTCAAGTCCTTCAACAGCTTCTCATTATGTTCACAGTGCCAGAATAGCTGAAGTGTTTCTGAGAGTAGAGACAGATTACACTGATGTCCTTTTTAAATTTAACAAGATAATGACTTGCTGGACCATATCTATGAAGGATTTTACATGATACGTCTCTCACTTTGTTTGTTAAAAGATACTTATAGGAAAGACTCCGTGACTTACAAGTATTCCAAATTTAGTGAGAAATTCTGTGTAGCTCAGCAGAAACAAATTATCAACCAATAACTGTGTCACCAAAATAAAATATTTAATATTTGTGAACCATTTCTCATAAAAGAAAGATTTTCTTTTATATACAAAATGTTTATTGTTCCAGATAAAGTCGCCATATATGAAGCAAAAATGAAAATTCAACAGTTTTACGAGGATCTTTTTAATCTCATAATTACAGACTATCATTTTTGGTCTTCCATGTTTGACAGTTTCAGATTCTATGGTACAGAACATACGATCTTTAACAAAGTTGTGAGGTGTTAGCACCATGACAAACCCCTGACCATGAGGGCCAATGTGCTTTGTCACACCCCTCACCTGATCACCTGAGCCAGTCCTGCTTGGCTGATGAACTAACACTTCACTAAAACTCCCACCAGCTTTCAGGTGCTTAAAAACACATTTCCTAAAACCTTTCATCTTTTTTTTTCAAAACTGCAAATGCAAGGAGCATTTTTCATTATATACTGAAAAGCCTTTGTCTCTCTCAACAGTTTGTTGTTGTTGTTGTTGGTGTTGTCATTGTTGTGGTATTTTGGGGCTCTTTAGGTCTTTAGTTGGACAGGACAGCTGAAGGTTTGG
>JAQFJB010000024.1:18991797-19006270 GCA_029874875.1 Naso minor
GATCTAGCATTTATCCAGCTCAAGTGCTCATGTTGAGGAAGTAAAAAAATCCACACGGAATAAATCCACAAGATACAGAAATGCTATCAACTTCTGTTTGGTGCTTGCCTCTTAAGGAAAGCTAAACAAAGTTAACTTCTCTTAAGTAACTTGACAAAAATATTTCATGGAGCCATCTTGAACAAAATGCTGAGTGCAATGGTGTCTGAGCAGAGCAGTCGTGGGCGCAGGCAGCACAGTGCTGTGTGCACAGAGCTGGCATGCCCAGGAAGTCCAGCGCATACTGACATCAGTGTAACAACAGAGTTTAAAAAAAAAAAAAAAAAAAAAAAAAAAAAACCCTCCGGAAACAGTCTGCGGAGCCAACTAAAAAAAATGCATGTACCTAATTATGTGACACTTTGGCATAGTTTAACATGACAATCCGACACTGTAACAACATTTATGGGTTAGAAAAAAACAAAAAAAGCATAAAAGCTCTCCTTTAAGGAAAATACAGGCCCCTTTTAAAAGATGTGAGTTATTTTTAAGGATTTACTTCTGGAATGATTAAATGCCTCAAATACGCTGGATCTGAATCTGATGACAGGTGCACAATGTACAACAGGTGAAGCTGTTCCACCTCACCTTATTGCAAACATACTGTAGAATTAGTTAAGAAGAAGCACAGAAGAGGATTCAGTAGCTTAATATTTTGAAGGACATGCGCATGCAGACCCACACACCTACACACACACACACTGCCAGCTGGTTGTATTCCAAAACCACTCTTAGCCCCCTTAAATCACTAGGGTAAAGTGTTAGTAGAGGCAGAACAAAATGAAATGAAAATAAACATGGCAGAGCAACGTTTACAGCGCAGAACCCGGTATCACTCCCCTCGGTGGAAAACACACCATAAATTACTGCAGATCATTTTGTGGAATTTTCGGAAAAAATTGTTCTGTGCTCCAACAAAAAATTGGGCAGTTGATTTATATCAACATTAATTGTGCGTGCATGTGAGCGAGTGTTGGTGAGTTTTGTGTGTGCCTGCTGGGTGTCTTTGTGTTTATGTGCAAGATTTGTCATGTGTGCTCATGTGTGAGTGTTTCTGTGTGAGAAAGAGAGAGTAACAGAGAGTGAGAGAGAGAGAGAGAGAGAGAGAGAGAGAGAGAGACAGAGAGAGAGAGATGGGGGTTTAGATGTGGAGAGCAACAACGCTGTGGTTTTTGACCATATGATCCTGTATATTTCTTGCTCTGTAGGCAGCTGGACAGCCTCCATCGCTCATAACAACGACAATATGTTCCATATGAATCCCACTCCTCACTACTGTCAACGTTTGGCTACAAACACTATTCCGGCTGCACAGATTTGTAAAGTATATCATTTGACGGGTAATGGTCTGGAGCCAATAAAAACGGGACAAGACAACATCAACAATGTCAAGGCAATTTACTGTTTATTGTAGCATCACTGAGGGGAAGCATTCTTCCGGGAGACAATAAAAGGTAGAACAGCTACTAGGCTCCTCGCTCAGATGTAAGCTACTGTTTGGTGCAGTTAAAATGGTGGCCCTATATACTGTACCGTGTGTCAACGAAGAGATATGAAATGTCTTAAAACTATTTAACCTGCATTGAACACTATCATCAGGCAAACATATGAATACATTTAAATTCAATATTCACTTGTTTTGATATCCACCAACTTGCTATTTGAAAGCTTTGTGTGACTGTGGCTTTGCATATCTGCTCTGGGGCAGGTAGTATTTAAAACAGGTGCATGGTGTGTAAAAAGGAAGATGAGAATGGATTTTGGATTCAAAGTAACAAAACAATGAGCTAAAAACACTGAAAAGCTCTGAAGAGGGGAAACTGTAGAGGTGGGTTATGATTCTTTGTGGGTTTATCACTTCTAGTGATACTTTTTGTTCCCTTTATAATCCCTCATTTAATTGATTAATAATATAACAGATACTGATGAACGCAAACTTTAAAAATATTTGCATTTGCTAAGCAGTAAGTACAAAATGTTATAGTTACGCTACAGTTGTTCCCTGACAGTAAAAGGCTTTCAGTGTGTTCTTGTGGACACTGTCATACAGAGTAAAGCAGTAGAGCGAAAACACTTAAGCCAAAATATTCCTCTATCCAAATATGATGAGAAAATTGGTTGGGCCCTTTGGTCGCAATTACAGCTGTGAGTCTATGTTGAAATTTCTCAATGTTGCACATCTGGACACAGCAATTTCTGCCCAATCTTTCCTTACTTTACTTAATTGCTCCAGCTCCATCTCACTGCATGGGAAAAATGAGCAAAACAAAATTGTCGAGACTTCGTCTACATTCTCAGTTAAACTGAGGTCTAGGGCCGATGCCGTTTGGAGGATTGTTTCTCTGCACCAGGTTTCGCTCCAGAATTTCCAGCTATTATTTATTATTTATTTTATTTTGTAAACCATTCAGTTTTTATTAAACCTTCTTACAAGATGAAGTTGCAACTAGAGTAAGAACTAGAGTTTGTGGTAGGTTTGCTCTTTACATAAAGCAATTACATGTGCACTAAGGCCATAACAGTGTTATTGTGTCATGCTAAAATGTTAAACAATGTGGTTAATATGGAGAACTTTGTATTTGCTAAACAGTAGTGCGTTAGCATTATCAGTCTGAGCCTGAGCATGCTCTCAGGTCTTGAACATTTTTAAACAAATATTTAAGCACAAATTCTAACTGCTTTTTTTCTTTACTGAAATGTCAGCATCTGGTAAAAACAAAAAAAAAGAAAGAAAACAGTTGTTACGTCAGTTCAGTAATTCCTGCCTCAGAGACCTTTGATAAACTTTTAAGGCGTGCTTTAAAAACTAAAAACTTTTTCTTCTTCTACTCTTTCATTTGTGCATTAACACATTTTGCAGCACATTTCCAAACACTACTAGCAGACTCATTCTGTGAGCGTACTTTCTCATGTGTGATCATTTTAATTAACTATTGGGACTCAAAAAAAGTATAACTGAACTACTCACATACAGCAGAATGTATGCCTACAAAAAGTTGTTTTATCTTCTCTGCACATGAGATGTATGAACGAGCCACATTGTGAGAGAAATCTAAAGATCTTATTTTAGAGCCCAGGGTTTCCTAAACTCCCCAAGCTTTAGACCCAAAACAGAAATCTGGAGTGTGCCAGATACCCAAAATCACAAAATGCATCACAAATTGCAATAAAATCTACATTTATAAACTACTAACCAAACAAGAATTTAAAATGTTAATGAAAGGTATCTGGCTGATCACAAAAGTACAAGTCAGCAATAATCAGATTCGCTGAGTGTGATGTTATGTTTCTCACAACCTCATAATATAAGTGAATGCAAATTTTTATGTGTACATTAAAAAAAAAGTACAATCTCCTCTATTTGCCCCTTTTAAATTAATTAAAACATCACCATTGTGTTCAGTGACCCGATAAAAACAGGTCACGACCTTCAATTTTCAGACAACGCTGGTGTAAAAGAATGAGGTCTGAGTGAGTTTATTTGTATAGAAAGGTTTAGGCCTGGGTAGCAAATCAAGATCTCTCATTTTTAAGTATAGAACTGAATTACTATGGGCATCTCGGCCTGAGTTGTTTTTTTTTGTTTTTTTTTTAATAATATGGGCAGAACTGTACACTGGCAGTGGCTCAGACGGAAAAAGGGGCATCAGTCACAGACGTGCGGTTGGAAATATAACATAGAGGACAGTCTGCACATTCTGAGTGACTGAGGAATTTAGAGTGTTGTTCACTCTGCCGTAATGGTCATTTCACTGGATGGATCACTTGAAGCTTAGTCTTTGTTTGTCTGCATTGTTGTTGTCTATTCAGTCCAGATTCCTGTGTGCTTGTGTAAATGATCCCTCTACACAAACTGCAGGGATTTGCTCGGGCCAGATGCTGTGCCAATGGGAAGAAAGGTCCAGGTTAGTATAGTATCTGATTTCAGAGCTGATGATTTAAAGGAAAGTTTGTGGAAACAAGCTACAGCTGTGAGTGTTGTGGCTCTAAAGGCACTCCAGTTTTACCACTATATCAGCGAATGTCCTGAGAATCTTCTACGAATAAAAAAACAGCACATCATTCAGTTCCAGCCAGGTTGTAATCGTCCAAAATATCAATAAGATTTGTATTTTCCAAGTAGGGGAGCCTTTGTCTTTTCCATTGCTTTTTACATCTTTATTGCTTCTTTTTGTGAAGACACAATATAAATTTTAAGTATTGAAGTTACTGGCAAAAAAAAAAAGTGACTAATGCACTGGCAAAGTGATTTAAATGGCTCTCTGTCTACACAGATGGATTTTTTTTCCTCTGACAATGGCAGATTAATATATAAGTTTGCAAAACATACCGTATAGTAAACATCAGAATTAATGAAGGGGCTGAAGACTTTTTTTCAGCACCATTTGAGGCGTCAAACCCCTAGCGTCAGGAAGCCAATCCATGGAAGTTACACACAGGCAAGGAAATAAATTAGTTCAAGGAATTACACAAGCCATAACTCAGAGCCAGAGATCAGATCCATGCTACAGTAGCGCACCAAAGCAGACAGCCTGCAAAATGTTTTTGACACTAGACATTACAGATTGGGAAATTCAAGACGACAATTAATAATCTGCACAAGAGGATCGACATGGGGTTTCATGCAAGCTTGTGCAAGACTGACTTTGCTCCGGGCAGATGTGCTTGTATTGGGGAGGAAGAAGCTGCACCAAGGCTGCAGCAGGGAGCTAGAAGTGAAGGATACGCCCTGTTGAATTTGGGTGCCATGGATTTGTAGCCACTTCCACGAGCAGTTTATCCAGGCAGTTACTGCAGGGTTTTGTGGTCAGGGCGGAGGTCAAAGCACGCCAGGCTTCCCTATGGAGAAGCAACTTTGCAAAAAGATGTAGAAAGGACGACTCGAAGGTAACTATATGGCTGGATGACATCCGACATCCGAAGATGGCATCCAGCAATGACAGCCATCAAAGGGCAGCGTGCCTGATCCATTTGTGACCAGGCTGATCAGTTTGAACCTTTGCTTAATGTTTTCACTTTCCAACTCACGACTTCCATCCTCACTCTCTGACTGGTTTTACACTGTAACTTAGCAACAGGTGACAAAATAAAATGCAACGTTACTTTGTATAAAACCATAGATTTCTCTGAGTTTGAACTTTGTTGGAAACATTTTGGACAATGTAAGTACACAACTGAACACTCAAAGCAACAGTACAACAGTAGTAAACTACAGTATGTTTTTCTTAAAATCAAAATCTTCAACATACTCAATCTGTGTACACATTAATAAAACCCTAACGTAACCCAAACACCCCATTTCCATATACGTATGTGTACAGAGGTAGGTCAGCCCCATTCATTCTTATGAAAAGCTCCATGATACCCAAAGTGCCTGTGAAACTTGCCTCAGTAATAATTCAGTCTGGATATTGCCTGAAGATCATTAAAAAAATTTGACTTTTGTGGTGGATTTCAGAGACCGTATGCTTAGCTAACAGGCTGCTAACTAGTTAACAGGCTATTTCCTTGCTTATGTTGATTGTCAAGTGAGTTTGTATAATTAAAATAAACTAGCTTATATAGTTATAACACAATGTAAATCTGGGTAGTGTTAAAATATGTCCTTATCAGTTTGATATGAAATAGTCAGATTTATCAGTTTAATATGGCTAAACAGGTCGTTTTTATCCATCTGTGAAGAAATACATTTCCTTGCGTTGGATACTAGAGGATATTATCAATTTATTTACCGATCTACGAATGCATATATGGAAAAAAAAGCGCCACCCCGTAAGTATCTATGAAACTCTTATCAATATCATGAAGGACGGCTGAAATAAAACACTCATTTATGATGAGGAAAAAATGAAAGACTAAGGCTCCCCTCTTAATAATTAATAATATTAATTTAATCAATAATATATTACAAAAAGAAACAAACGTTGTTCATTATATCACTGAGTGTTTCCTCACTGGACATTCTTATGAGAACCGGTTTCTAAAAGTGTGCAAGAGTCTGGTTCTGATAGACTCATGTTGTTCCTGTATGTGTCAGCACTCTGTCAACGTCATCATCACGCAGGATGGATGAGTTTGGCCTGTGTGCATTTACTTGACATATGTATGATTTCATTTATTTCACAAGCATTTATTATTTTTCTATTTTTAAATGAAACATAATCATGTAGTCGCTACACAAACACACACACACAGGGGCATAGAAAATAAAGCTGTGGTTTTCAGAACTGTATTTCCCAGAAGGCCTTCAGGCAAACTCCTGCACAGACTCAAATGGCAAAACAGACAAGACGGGAACTACAGGGAGAAAAGACGGACGGACAGCAAAGCCAGAGTGACGCTAACATAATGAATGGACAGTGCTTCCAGTAAATACTCAGACAAATGAGCCAATGATTAGGATGTCTGTATTCTTTTATTATCTGGAGCACTTTTTCTTCATTATTTGGCTTTTGCTGAAAAGAAATGGTTGCCACAATTGCAAATTTGATGTTGTTATTGCAAGAATGTGATTATGTTTGGAAATATGAGAATGCAGTGCAAACAGAACAGAGAGAGCAGCTTCTGTTTACACTCTGCACAGGCTGGATGTCACGTGAATTGATCCCACCAGTGAAATAGTGCAAACATACCCGGGCAGATGTGGAGTGATGGGACTTCAGGTCACAATAAGCTATGGAATGTGCTTCTGCCACTTGTCTCTGTGTGCACCGCAAACCAACCCTCTCTTCTGTGGACAATGAGCCTCCTTGTGAGCGAGGAAAGATGTTCAGGGAGAGCAAGTTGAGCTGCCAACAGAAATAAAATGGAGGAGATGGAGCACTGCGTAGAAAGGAGGAAGCAGTTAAATGCAAGAAAGAATAAGATTTCCCTTCTGCTGTGAGCCATCAATCAGTTCAAGATGCTCTTGGTGACACTATTTTGATCAGAATAAATATGATGTGGTACATAACAGTGTTCCGTTTCTTCCCCATTACAAATATGCCAGATTAAATCTCCTAAAATACTTCCAAATAAATCTACACTTAATCTGGCTTCAGAAAAAGCATCAAATAGAGGGAGTAGGATCTAAAGTTAATTGTTGGCTTTCTTTAGTTTAACGTTGTTTCTTGCAGGAATTAAAACATTCTGTATCCTTTGTATCACTCACTCAAACTGATTCGGCTGACTCATCCATCCATCCAAGCGAAGTTATTTCGGGTTACGGTCAGGGTTAGACAGAAAAAAGTGTTCATAAAACATTAAATGTAACTTTATTGAGTCAACAAAGACACAGGTGTTGACAGTTAACTGGATTAACATGTAAAACAGTCCAACATTTCAAAGATTAAGAAACACATAAGCAATGGAATGCAAAGGTGATTGGAGTTATGGTTTGGTAATTAAACTAGTTTGTTTTAAGACCATACCTCAATATCTTAGGAAATACACGTTTGCTGTCTTGCCAAAAGTTAGATGAGAAGATAAAGATAAACCACTATCATGTTTGGAGCATGCACTGGGAGGTAATTAGCTTAGTATTGGCACTGGAAAGACGGGGGAAACAGTCAGCTATCAGCACCTCTAAAAATCAGCTTTGCACATTTATTTTTCGAGGAACAACTGTTTATTCGAATGCTTAGAACTTTTGTGCCTGGCAACCACATGGCAAGACCCCAGGAAGTCATTAGTTCAGGCGCGGTTCCCTCAGTAATAGTTACATTTGGGAGAAGTATGACTAAGGCTGTTTCTCCTGTTCCCAACCTTTATGCTAAAAAAGCTTAGCTGAGCTAATTCCTGCACATTTAACATACAGATGGTTACAGATACAGATTGGTATCAATCTCCTCATTTATGTCCAAGAGGCCATATCATATTCATTTTCGGGCCTTTGATTTGGATTTTGGGCTTTTACAGAGCAGCTGACAACTGACTGGACAGTGAAGTTTGCAGATCTTCAGAAAACTGTGACTCACACCCTCTCTCTTCCTTCTATTTTCTGCATCCTCTCAAAATGGTCTGCGTAGCTTCTTCTACCTCTTTCCCTTCTCTGTGCGTGCCTCCACACTCTGTTGCACTCACAACCCCTTTTATCCGATTACTGACACAAAACAAACAGTTAGGACACTGATAAAATGTTACTTAGAGCTTGCGCTTCTGACTCTTTAACAAAACCAAGTAGTGTGGGAACAGCAGTGTTTTAGCAGCACAGCCGTTAATCCAGTCATGTGCTCATGTTTAAGAAGTGCCATGAATAAATCCAAACAGAGGTATTTTCCTTTTGTTGGCCAAGAAACAGGAACGCTATCAACTATTGTCTGGTGCTCGCCTCTTTAGGAAAGCTAAACAAAGTTAACTTTCCTTTATTCACGCACACAAAAATAAAGACACTTTATTGGAGTCACATCGACCAAAGTGATGACAGTAATCTGTGAAACAGAGAACAAAGCATAGCAGTGTCTGAGCAGAGCAGGAGAGGGAGCAGGCACAGCTCTGTGTGCACGAAGCTGGCATGCCCATATACTCTAGGAAAGTCCAGCAGCATTGACCTCACTATAACAACAGGGTTTAAGAAAAAAACAAACAAACTGAAACACAGCCTGTAGGGCTCACTTCCAAATGTGCAAACCTCATTATGTGACGCTCTGGCACCGTTTAACAGGACCATCCAACACTGTAACAGCGTTTATAGGTCAGAAAAGATGGAAAGCTCTCAGCAAGATTGTAAATACAAGTTCAATATGACTGAAAGATCAAGTTATTCCTTTAACAGCAGGCACAGAAAACCAAGCGAGGTAAAGACCTTGATAAGACCGTGATAAGATAAATTGTGTAGCTCAGTTGCTCAACTTCACCACTAACTAAAACGGATTTTGCAGCACAAAAATTGTCCATTTCATTTTTCGACTTGTCTGCAGGATTATCACTGAGGTTTTACAACGCAGGCTTCCAACTGTTTAAGACAACAACAAGCTGAAAATGGAAAAAATAGTTGAGGAAAGTTTGTAGTGGGACCCTTATGGGAACAAATTGGCTGTGTTAGGGGAGTTTCTGCTAAGTGTTTGAGAGTTAAATATATTGCTTAGCGGTAAGTGCAGCTGAGTGGTCGTTATGGAAACAAAGTGAGCGATGCATGACACACTTTTTTATCAGCATAAAATGCGGTTGAGGCAGCACTTTTTCTGCAACAAAAATGGCACATTTGTACAGTTAGGTCAGCCTTCATTTCAGGGAAACTGCTGATTTTTTTTTGTTGTTGTGAAGCACACTTTGCCAGGGCTCTTGAGTCTTCCATTGGCACACAATCATACGCAACAAAATACCTGTGCAGCATGTGTCAGGAAAGATTTCAGCTTCTGCTTTAAACCCAGATGTCTAAGCCTCTCTGAACTTTTTTAGTTTGTACAGCAAAAGTATTGCTTTCAGGATGCTGATACAGATTTTCCAGGGATTACTGTTGTTATTCTTTTATACAATTCTGTCATGTCATGTAAGGAAATAGTACAAAGGGATTGTTGGAAAGGATCTCTTGAGCTCTGTTATGGCACTGCTCTTGTGTTCAGGCAATGGGACCAACACTAAGCCAACACTAGGCTGCTCCTCATTATGCTTCTTTATTGTGCCTCTGAACCAGCAACTAGGTCTTAAGCTATATGTTTTCAGATTATATTCCCGTCCTTTAGGGAAATTCTCCAAATTAAGAACAAACATTCACTTGAACTTAAGGATGGCCTGATTAGAACTTGGTGGTCAAAGGTCTCTGTGATCTCACAAATGCGTTTTTGGCCAAAACATAAGAAATCATACGCTTATCATGACAAAATTTCACACAAATGCCTCATAGAAATAAATAATAAAGTGATGACATTTTATATCCATACGACACAACATGGATGTAAACTGAAACCTGAATGACTGACAGATATGTCCACGTTGTCATAATTCAAGTTACCTCTTGTCACATCTGATCTCTCCTGTTTGTATTATACATCCGTAGGGTAATTGCTTGCCACCTTTACAAACTATGTATGGACAGGTAAAAAGCCAATTCAAGTTCAACTACATTTTCTGCTGTAATGCATTGCATCTGTTTCGATAAAAATGTTGCTATATTCAGGAAAATTCTTTACTGCGACTCACTGAATGTGACTGATTTTTTTCAATCACTTTTAAATCAAGGAACATTATTGTGGCACAGAGGTAATGTAACGTTTCAGTATTTCCCCCCACATCAGACATGCCCTCATTCCTTTCAAAATTTGTTTTTAATCCAAGGGCATGTTATCAATATTTCAGTTATTGCCTATTACGTCAATCCACAGTCTCTCCGCTACATTTAACAGCAAGGTCTAATAGCTTAAACTAACTGCAAGAAACTGTCCATTTCTCCTTTTGAGGTTGGTTTCAATCTTGAAATATGAAGTTGGAGCATATTTAGTGATGGAAACCACCAGAAGTGCTAAAAATACCTCTGCCAGTCTGGTAGCCACGAGGCTCCATCACACAGTCATTACCACACGACCTGAGGTTGGGAGGAGAGGAGAGAGGAGGGGATGTGGTCAGGAGAGAGAGGCATATAGCGTGTGTGTGTGTGTGTGTGTGTGTGTGTGTTGAAAGGGTTAGCAGCAGAAAGGAGAGGAGAGAGAAAGTAAGGGATGTGGTAAAAAGGGAAAAAGAGAAGTGGAGAGTGAAAGAAAGGAAGAGGGAGAAATGGATATGAGGTGTGTGTGTGCATGTGTGTGTGCGCGCGCGCGCAAGTCAAGACTGGTTGTGGTCAGATACATTAGTATTATATGATATTTCCTATGGTCTCCTGGCATTTCTGAATGACGGCACATATTGAACCATATTGGGCTATTACTGAAAACTCGCATCACATCATTTCTGAAGAATTTGCAGTTTGTTTGTCTGGATGAATCTATTTTTTTCTGCGATCC
Source organism: Naso minor (assembly GCA_029874875.1). Taxonomy (NCBI): domain Eukaryota; kingdom Metazoa; phylum Chordata; class Actinopteri; order Acanthuriformes; family Acanthuridae; genus Naso; species Naso minor. Next base: position 19,002,753 of record JAQFJB010000024.1, read on the forward strand.
CTCTCCTCCTCCTCCTCATCTCTCCTTTCCTCTCCTGACCTCTCTCCTTCCCTCCGTCCTCCACACTCCAAGCCACCTTCCGTTTCTCCTCTCTTTCTCTGATTTATTCCCCTGTTTCTCTCCATCCGTCCGTCCGTCTGTCTGGCGTTCTCCGTTCCAGCTGCCGAGTCCCTCCAGGACCATCAATCCTTCTCCTCAACCCATACCTGGCCCTCGTTCAGCACACACACACACACACTCACACATGCAGGCAGACACATACACCAGATATCAACACACATGTACAAACACAAAGCCATATGCATGCATGCAGCAGACACATGTAGCACGGACAAACATTAAAAAATAGACATGTGTACACAAATACACACACACAATGAATCCAGAGGGGCAACCTGATACTTCAGTCAACCTTGGAGTGAATCACACAGATGGAACTTCCAGGTTTGGGTCAGAATCTGAAATCAAGACTAACAAGATGATCTGTGGCTCAGCGGCTGAGGCCGTGTGCTGGCAGCAACGTGAGTTTGAGCTGGGCTCACGACCAGTTACTTCACTGTCCTCTCTCACAGGCTAACACTGTTATTAATAGACTGCAGATATGAAGATGACACCATGTGGATTTGAAAAGAAGAGGGAGACAGAAAGTCCAAGTTCACAAAGTTTGATGCTGCTGTTTAATCTGTTTCTATATGTTTTACTTTCAGAATTCATCCATTTAGTCTTATTTATCAAGGCACTTAGAATTCCAAGATTCAAGTTTCCTTTCTTATTTTAATAATAACAGGATAAACTCAATTAAATAGGCATGACACGAATATAATGTAATTATAATGTAAATGTCTCTTGACACTCTACAAGTAGTCAGTAGATATTCAGTCGCATGTCAACAGTGTGTCAGGTAATATTTAACAAAAGTATCTTTCGACTGTCGGTGTGTTTCGTTGCAACAGGTTGTTAACCAATATTCAACTAACTATCTGTATATTGAGTCAACATCTTCTAAGTTAATTGTCAACTATCGTAACAGTGTGATGTCAACATATGATCAAGAGCAGTAATCATAGTAATCTACAACTGACTATTAACAGACTATTACTGTAGTAAACATTTGTCAACAAGCGTTTGTAGACATGTGTTAGAACTATCCAAATAAACTGTAAAACTGTTGAGAATGGTAGAATTCTACAACCTATTAACAGAATATATTCAAACAGTGATAATATGTGACACACATTAACCATTGTTATTAAACGTATGGTTAGGTTTAGGCACCAAGACTTCTTGGTTAGGGTTAGGGAAAGACATCAGGGGGTTGTGTCTTGTACTGAAGTGACGTGATTTGTGATAATATGTTTTCCGATTCTTCATCTGGACCCTTCTTAAATCTGTAGATCCCCTGAAATGCACCCTATAGTCAACTGGCAGCAAGTTAAATGCGTGTTATTTGTCTGTTGAAAGAGCATTGTTGAATATTAACTGACACACTGTTGACATGCAACTACACATTTACTGATAACTTGTAGTGTGACAGCAAGGGACTATCAAATTAAAGTGTTACCTAATTGTAATGTTGGAGTCCACTGTTTTATTTTGAGGAAAAGTGACTTATGCACATACATGTAAAATCTTTATATTTGTCATAAATTTCAGAAGTAAGAAATATACCCTAAAAACTGCCCCCTTCAATCACAAAACATCCCAGGGACCAAAAGATGTTTAGATTTTAGTCATTTACAAGCAATTTTAATCATGTTAGTGGAACAAGTTCACTTTTCTAGGTTTGTTATTGTTGGTGGTTTGGTGGTAGAAATCTATACTGGTGGTCAAGGTCTGACTCCTGCCTGACACAACAACCTTGTCATCTTCCATCAGACCACAGCAGATTGATTCGGTGTGTTCGATGGAAGAGGGGAGGTGTGTGTCTAAATATGGGAGAGAGGAGACCATAACAAATATGATACCCCATTATTTCTGCCCATGAAAATCTGTGTCTTTGTTGAGCTGCGGGGAGGGAGCATCCCTCGCTGTGTGAATTCAAAGTTCTTCACAGCTGCAAAGACACACAGGAGGGAGGAGGGCACATCTTTTCTCCATCTACAGTGATTCAATGTAGCACAAGTTTACTCTGAATAAGTGCGTATTTGTTGGTTGCTGTAGAAAGTTGTGCTTCAAGGGCAGAGAGCCTGAACCGAGAGCCAGATCTCCAGCTCGCACTGGTCCCTTTCCTCGGGAATTTTAAAAGTGTGAATTATTGTATTTGGACATTTAAACAGCCAATTAAGGGAAATGTCTGGGTAAACATTATCACCTGTTTCGCTCCATATATATGTCAAAAAGAGCCGAGCAGCCCAATGCAAATACATGACATCAGTATACAGAGGGAGAGAGAGAGAGAGAGAGAGAGAGAGAAACATGCAGCAACTTGTGCTGAGAGAAACTGAGAGATGACGAGTGTGTGTGAGAGAGAAAGAGGCAGTAACGATATATAGGCAGAATTAAGTGGACAAGAATAAAAGTAGTTGAAACGGGAAAGAGACTTTGAAAAGTTGAAATCAGAGGGGAGTATATGGATACGTTTCTTGGGTGGCCGACTGCTGGATGATGTGTTACTTCTGTAGTCCCTGATTTAGTGACTGGAGGATATGATAGTGATGAAAACGAGGGAGAGATGAGGAGTGAAACAAAGGAGAGAGGTCACACACAGGACTGGGTGTTGATGCATGCAGGCGAGAGGAGAAGAGAAAGAGGAGGATAAGATGAGTAAAGTCAAGGTGTTAATGCTGAAGGTGGTAATGCAGATCCCAGTGCTGAAAGAAGAGAGGAGACAAAAAGGCAACAAAAAGAGGAGAGAAATGAGAAGGAGACCGAGAGAAACGAACAAAAAAGTGTTGAGGAGAGGAAAGTGATGACAAAAGCCAAAAGGGTTCTGCAGAATAACTTTACTTAGCAGCTGTTTAAACATCATTGTAATTCGGAGTTTATTGTGTGTATACGTGCTTCATTATTAATAGCATGTAGACTACTGAGCACACCATGAAATGTAAAACAATGAGATTTTGATCATTTTTTCTAGAAAATATATAAAGAAATAGATTATTTAATCGTGTAAGATGGTAGGTGCGTTCTCTTCTTCATACATACAGTCCAAATTAACTGTTTTTAATGTGCAAGGTATAATGGCCCTGAAGTGCCGGTCACAATCACAAAATGAAAACATAACTGCAAAAAGTAAAACACAATTGCAAATAGAAAAGCACAATCACAAAACAAAAACACGATAAAAAGAAAAACACAACCACAAAGACATTAAACATGACAGTAAGAATAAAAAACATGACCAAAAAAAAACACAACAAAAAAAATACAGCCGCAAAAAGGTTAAACACACCCGCAAAAAGGAAAAAAACAAAACAGCAAAAAGAAAAAACACAACTGCAAAAAGGAAAATGAGTTTTTATTAACTATGTAAAGCTAAATTGTACACTTGCCTTGTCAATATTTTTGTTGTTGTGTTT
>JAQFJB010000024.1:19065111-19076729 GCA_029874875.1 Naso minor
AATAGGAGGGTAAAAAACAAGGAAAAAGTGAAAAAAGAATATTAAAACATAGGACGAAGGACAGTGACAAATGTGAGTCAGCAAAGGCAGAGACATAGAAAAGAATGAGAGAGGGACGGACGTCATTCATCATCATTTCCTTTTTTTCGTCATGAATGACCGAGAGCACCTCTGCTGGAGCTAATGAGAGAGCAATGCTTTGCGTCTCTCCACCCTATCTTGTTTCCTCTCATCCCCACTGTGCCCCTATATAACCCCACACACAGACCCTCTACCATAGTTATGTTGAGTTGGTAGGATCAACAGGTGTCTGCATGTCAGTGTGACACAGAACTACAGATAGTTCAGGTCTCTTTGTGTGCAGCAGAATTTTTAGTTTACTAGCATTTGAGTGCTCTTTCTTGCTGTGCTGACTGGAAAACCAAAACATCTCAACAAACTGCAGAGCTTTGATTTAAAGTTTTATAGGATTTGCAATCAGCAGCCAGGTGAACATGACTGACCAATCAGCTCCCATCCTGAGAACTGCCTCGCTGCTACTGATGATGATGATGATGATGATGATGTACAGCACAGGTAAGATCTTTTTTAGCCATTAAGAGTTTAGCAACACAGGCTGTGCTGTAATGACATGTTTGAATAAATACTGTATAGCTGTAATACTAAAGTTGTAAGCAAAAGTAAGTTTATTCATATATTTTAAAGTATGAGTTGTCAGTAATTCAGGAAATAATCAATACCTCACAGTTTTTGGCACAAATGAAATTCACTTCCATAAAAAGTATCCAACTTTTTGCAGATGCAAAGGCTGATTAATTATAAAGTTTTTGCTGTAAAAGCTCAAGATGGTCTTACATTTATTAAGGGAGGTTATGACATGTGCCAAAGCAACATAAAACATTAATGAAATAGCTTAGAGTGTAAATGTCCTGTGAAAATGACCATTTCGGGATCACTTTTTTTATGTCTTCACTTCAGATGATCTTAATGTCAAGTGCCTCCAACCATACCTGAGTTTTTTGTAGAATTACCATTAATGTACAGTATTGATTTTTATGTTATTTAATGTAGAGAAACTAGCACATTACCTTGCCTTCTTTATGATCAAAAATGACAACTAATTGCCGCATCATAACTGTATAATAGGTTTTTTCGGTTGTGCCGTGGTTGTCAAATCAATCTGTCTTACTATTGCTCACAGAGCATCGATGGGAAGCGAATAGTTGCTTAGCAGAGAGGCATCAGTTCAGTTTGGAAATGTGTTGCGCAACTGTTCAAAGCATTACTTCAGACAGGTGTTGTACGGCACTAAGTATAACAAAGATTTAATTGGAATTAGCAGTGGTGTGAGGACAAATATTGATTTTTGGATGAAATCACAAGTTTGTTTGTCTAAATGCCTTTTTGTAAAAAGCACAAGCAGAAGCCAAAATTCTCCTCCCCTCCTCTAGATGCAAAGATGGAAATCATTGTCAGTAACCCAGATGTTGAGGTCGGAAACGAGATCCTCCTGTTGTGTAAAGGTAAGTCATTTCAGTTTTATGTAACAGTTAATCCAACTTGTCCATGTGAAAATGAATGTTTAAACCACTCTGGCTCTTCCTCTTTTCATTCTCCTCCCGTGTGCTAGCTGGGGGAGACGGAGATATAACGTGGCAGAAGGATGGCGAAGACATTACAGACGAAGACCTGGTATCAGCAATAGATGAGAGCACTTCAAAATTTTTCATCAAAAAAGTTACAATGCAGGATAAAGGCAAATACACGTGTCTCTGTGACTTTGACAACGGGCACAGTGATAAGGTTCAGTTTCAGCTGTATGTCCATGGTACGTAACAAGTACATAAAGGTGGAGTTAACTCTGAATCCGTCCACTGCAACAGATCTTTTATTTAGGCAGAAATTTTCAGCCTGAGTAGAAATAACAATAAATGTTGTGTAATGAACCAACCCCCATTTATTTTTATGATGGTATCACTCATTTTGTTGCATGCAAAATAAACATCTTCAGCTTTGAATCTTTTTTCAGAGGGTCCATCATTTGACAACACAACCATCTACCATGAGTTCTTGGAGGGCAAAGATGGTGCGGTGCCATGTCTGGTGACAGGAAAGCCAGCGGTGAATGCCCACTGGCTCAGAGACAATCAAAAAGTCTCTTCTAATGGTAAGACCAACATCCTGAGCCAGTTTTGATCATTAGATATTTCCATCCATTCATGCTTTTATCCTTAATGAAATGATACAAAAAAACCTACAGAAATATATTTGCTTTACAACTAAATCTGTTAGATGCAGTGTTTTTATCTTTTATCTTTTTTGTGTTTGTGTCTGTCCTTACTTCTACTCATCACTCATTGTATTTCTCCGTCATTTTGTATCTCACTGTTGTCCCGCGACTTTTCTCTCACTTCAGAGGGAATGCGTGTGCATCAGAGCTCTGATAACACACTCCTCATTAAGAATATGACAAGAGAGGATGCTGGGACATACATTTGTGTGGCACAGATCAGCGGAAGGCCTGTCGATAAGAAACTGCCCGTCTCTGTTGTCGTCAATGGTCAGTATCTTTTAAACACTGAGATTAACTAGTGAGAGGAGGTTTCAAAGATCATTTAGGACACACAGAGTCTTTCTGGCCTTTGCAAACTTTGATGTGATGTGAATGTAATTGTTGGGGATGCTTCAGTTACTTGGCACTTCACTTGTCCAATAAATTTTTATTGTGCTTTAGGTCCTAATGATTTGCAGAGTGAATTAAGTATACTTTTGCCTAAAAACGTTTTCTTTTGCAGCTCCTCCTACTGCGCATCTGAAAGAAAAGGAGATAAAAGTGTTTGCCGGACCAGAGACCAATGTTTCCTTGCTGTGTTTGGTGGACGGTCTGCCAAAACCCAACATCTCCTGGACCATGTAAGTCCTAATTTGTGGAAAGATGGTGACATTTAATCTAGTATTCCCGCAAATTTATCTGTAAGCGAATCATGCTCAAGTATGATTTAGCAGATCAAAACCTGTTCCTCACAAATTCTTCTACATGAAAACAAAAGTCTTTTACTTACCTTTTGCATTGCAGTTCATTGTTTTTCTTAGTTTCAGTTGACTTTGCAGTTTTTCATAAACATTACATTTCTTCAGTAACAACCTTAGCTCAGGACAATCTATTATTATTAAGGTGTCATTATGTGTTGATGTAGAGACAAGTGCATAACATTGTCTGTGTACCAGTGGGTGGACGGTGAGAAACTTCCCCATCCGCTTTGTCAATGTTGTGTGGCATCGTTTCTCCTTCTGCTGATCTCTTTCTTTCTCCCCTCCTCCAATAAATTATTTCTGCAAAAATCTGGTTGGCATTTAAACTTTTACCAAATCCTTGAAACATTGTTTAAAGTGTGATATGTTCTGCATTTCCTTTTCCCAGGCCGATGGGGACTGACCTTTCACGTCATCATTTTAACTCAGACCGCAGCGAGTTGTTTATAAGGTCTGTTGCGAGGGCCGACAATGGAAAGTACGTCTGCACCGCCACCAACAAGATAGCTAACACCAGTGACACTATTACACTTCATGTTTATGGTTAGTGAACTTATATATGTTATTTTTCTCTGTTAACACCATCTGCATACTGAAAAATGACAACCTGCTCTCCAGCCAAGATGACATGTTATTTTATTCAGTTACTATATAAGATTTGGATGTGTGCTGCTCAACAATTCTTTACATTTTAGTGAGATTGTTGCTGTTATAACAGTGTCATTTTATTTCAGAGGCCCCTGAGGTGTCTGTGTCAGCAGAGCAGCAGAGTGTATCAGTGGGTGATCGTGTATCTGTGTCCTGTAACGTTTCTGGCCATCCTGAGCCCACGTTACACTGGCTCAACAAGCACAACGGACAGAAACTGGTAAGAGTGCATGGACACTTAGACACACATATGCAGTTATGAGCAGCTCCAGAGCTTTATGAGTTTTGTTCAAGTATTCCAACATGAAATTGAACACTTACATATTTATGTTAATCCTGATATGTGATGGAATATTTCCCTTCATGTCACCCTCTGGCAGGAATCTACCTCTGGGCGTGTCAGTGTTGTTGATGGTGAGTTGGTAATTATGGAGGTGATGCCCTCCGATGGTGGACTGTATTCCTGCATGGCTGTCAGCATCTCTGGAAATGCATCAAGAGATGTTGCAATACACAGTAAGAGTCAATGTTTGTCGTTTTGCTTAAGAAATAAACTTAAGTAAAGGAAAAATAGATTACATCTTTACTTGTAATAATGCATCTGACATAGTTTTCTCATATTTGTCATTCCCTCATCAAATCTCCCTCTCCCACTGACCCACAGCTCAGCCTGATGTGCCTCACTACCTGTCAGTCTCACCTATAATGTCCTCAGTCCTCTTTTTCCTCAAAACTTTGCCCATCTGTGGGGGAACACCAATCACAAGTTTAGTTTTGCAGTGGAGGCAAAGCGAAGCAGAAAAGTGGAAGGAGGTCACAGTCCCAGTCTCAGGTAAAACAGTTTCTCCTCAAAGCAGCTTTTTAGTTTTGTATCATGACTCTCAGACAAATCACTGAGAAAACCATATGTTCTTTAAGCTGCTTATATCATAAACTTTATTCTGCCATGATTTAAATAACATTTCGTTAAGCACATAGGCTGTTGTGTTTGTGTTTGCTTTTGTAGATCCTCTAGTTATCTCCAACCTCAAGCAGTACACACAGTACACAGTTCGTTTGGCTGCCTTGAACGCTGTGGGAGTGGGCCAGTTCTCAGAACCAAAGACTGTCCGCACACAGGGAATACGTAAGTGATGAACTAAAAAATACTTCAGTAAAACACACACCAAACCTGTATTTCATGCTTGGTGTGGAGTATCAGCAGCTGGTTTTGTGCCTGTGTGTGTGTGTGTGCGTGTTTACGTATTTCTATGTTTGTATAGTTGATTCACATGCATTGATACAAAATGTGCAGGGCGTGTAAGCCTGAGTATTTATCTATGCTAGTGTTTATGTAGCCATTTTTCTGCATGTGCCTTCACTTATTTTTCTTTTTTATCTTTCATGCACACATCATCATGACATCATCAATTGCTGCCTGATGCTCATTCATGCTGCTGATGACACTGTGTAATGCACTGTCATCCATCTTCAGAGGGTAAAGTACCACAATGGTCTAATAAATTAGCCAGTCTGTAAATAACCGATATCGATACATACATCTAAATCCTAAAATGAGGTTTTAATAATTATTCAGACTTCTTGAATATGGATGCATAGTCGTTAATTCTTATCTTCTCTCTGCCTAGGTGAACCAGACAGTCCAGTGTTGTCCGCTGGTGAGATGAAAGTAGAGAAAAACTCCTTCTCCATCCCTCTTAAACAGATTGATAATGGAGGAGCTCCTCTGCAGCACTTCAGCCTACGATACAGACAGGTAAGAGACAATGTGAGTCTGTTTGTGCATGGGAGTAATTCTACTTTCATTTGTTGTTCCCTCCAGACCTCAGTTAAGCTCTCTTTTTATGCTCTTCCAGGATGAAGAGGGGACTGAGTGGAGAGAGCTGCAGCTGCCCTCCAGCGCTGACTCTATCTCACTTCAAGACCTGTCTTTCGGCTCAGACTATCAACTGGAAGTCACAGCGGTCAATGCTAATGGTTCCTCTCTCCCTGCTGTGTTCAATTTCACCATCGGAGAAGGTATGCGGCCCCCTGCTCTCCTCTCCATATTGGCTACTTTAGCCTGATAGCCAGGAAATGTGTCTCAAACTCTGAACTGAGAGTGAGCGTGAGAGTGCTAACTGAGAGTGAGAGTGCTAACAAAAATGGTTGTTTTGCCTCAGTGAGGATGTTTGCAGTACTTGCTGTAAGGTCATCTTGACTTTCTCATCTCTCCCTTCAGCCAAAGTGAGTAACCGCATGACCAAAGGCAGCGTGGCTGGCATCGTCATATTGATCTTCCTGCTGGTATTCCTTGCGGTGGACGCCACCTGCTGCTACAAAAATCACTGCGGCCTGCTCATGTCCATTGCTGTGAAAATCTTTGGACAGAAAGTCCCAGGCCTGAAAATGCTTGATGACGGAGAGGGAACCACTAATGGGCAAGTGCATGTTTTGTCATTTTCACAAAATAGAAAGTTTTTGACGCTTGTCGAGTTGTCGTCATCACATTTCAAACTTTTGTGTGTGTGCAGAGAAGTGAAGCTGAAGGGTATATCCACTCCAAGGGGCAGTATGCAGACGTGCACTAAGGAGGCGGGGCAGCTCACAGAGGTCACCTCCGACAAAGCGTCCCTCACCAAACACGAGTATGTTCATTCACTTCAAGAAAATTTTTATTATCCCTGAGTGGCAATTTGTTGTACAGCCAGCAGTTAAAAGAAAACAAAAGTAAAAAACGCAATAAAAAGACATACCAAGAACAAATAAACACTCATATGGCGTTATTTGGAAGGACAATTGGTGTTATTTTTAAGCCTTCCTGCATCCTGCCAGAAGAAAGCAACATGGACTCCTTGGAATGGGCGTGGTTGGGATCAGCCAGGAATAAACAGGCTTTCTTCAGAGTCCTAACTTTGTGCAGACTGGGCAGGTCATTTGGTGTCATTCCTGCAACTTTATTGCACACTTTGATCATGCCTTTGCTTCCATAGAGAGCAAACCATCTCAACTCAAAAAACAAACAAAAAAACCCTGCTGTCGGCTGTTTTCTGTCACTCTGACATCAAAGCATGTTCCTTTCATAGACAATCACTGAAATAGGTGGCAAACCAAACTTGATGCATCCATAAATGCAGTTACACATACCTAGTACTGTATAACTTTAGGACCAAATTAGAAAACACATTTTTTATGTTTATGAACTCCCGAATTATGTATGCATTCACATAGTTTTCTGGTTTAGTGGTAGTGGAAGGAAACTACGACTCCATTTTGTTCTACAACCTTGTTTTGTAATATGATAAAAATCAATCTTAAATCTTTAATCATGATTTTTTAACCATTATTTCACTGACAAATTATTTCTTTCCCTCAGGAAAACACAGTCAGGCAGAGATCTGCCCATCGCATGAAGTCAACAATCAAGAGAAACAGTATGAACTGACAAATAGAAAATGTAAAGACAACAAAAGAAGCTATCAAACAATCACTGCGTCTCGACTCAGATCAGCTAACCAACTCTACGTAGCACACAACTGCCATGGGAAAGATCGAACATTGCTGACAAGCTGCAGTAAAGCACTGATGTTGTCGAGGTTCGTTCTACCTGGGATGTTTCAGACTGTTGAAGCGAGAGGACAGCGGGCCTGAGTTCAGCCTCTCCTGATGACACTTTCCTTTCCTCAGGTTGAAAATCTCGCAGCTTCCGCTTGACATGAAGACTGACAAAGGCCTCAGGCTGGAGGTCATACCGTCTTTTAGATCTTCTGTCAGCTCTAAATTAAAAGAGATTATTTTTTTAAGAATTTCCGTTGACAGGGTAATCTTAATGTCTGTGTTTTACAATGAAACATCACTGGTGTCCTAAATTGATCTTCAAATTGCTGTGAAATGATTTTCACAAATGTTTACCGCATTTTAAATGTTGTACACAAGATCTTTTTCACTTTTTACTCTCTCTGAATTGCATCATTAATATACCATGTATTGTTGATTTTTTTTTAAAAATATATTTTATTTTTGTCTTTGTTATGTTGTTTTTTAACACATATCTTTTTTTAAAACTGTTATTCTATTTTCATTGACAATGCATTGTGGCTGCTCCTCTGATGGTTATGTAAGGCTAAACATCTTATTATTTAGTTTACATGACACTGTATCCTGATATTGATTTAAAGTGCATTTCAGCTTAAACTAATCATAACTAGCCATAAAGATTCTATATATTTTACATCAATTACAGTACCTTGCATTAAACTCTCATGACTTTGTCTGCATGAGACTAAGAAATGTGGTCAAAGTACAGTGTCGAAGTACAGTTTTTATGATGTACAGGTCATTCATGTCCGAGCAGTTAGGAACTCTCAGTATGGGAACAGTTTTGTGTCTGCAGTGAACATGCTGCCATACCCTCTTGTGCCTCCATAGGATGGTTTAAGCCAAATATCAACCCTGTAATTTGACCTTCATGTATTAATTGAATTGTAATTGTTGCTACAATGTTACATAAAGTACCTTTAAAAGATTGATTATGTACTAATATTTATTGTTTTTATGCTATCTATGAAAGATATTCATCATGAGAAGCTTATTTTTGACGCCGTGTTTGATTTTGTGGCCAGCTTTATTGTTATGCTCTTTTGTAAAATATGATACTGACACTGGCCACAGAGGGACCTGTAACTAAAAGCAGCTTTTGTTGTGAGAAGCTCCTTTAAAGTACCTGTAATAATAGGCAAAATACAAATCATATATACAGTTAACAAAATTGGCTGGTGGTTTAAGTTATTTCATATTTAAAGTCAAATTATTACTTACAGTAGACCTAATAAAATATGTTCAAGTGGAAATGTTTCAGTTAGATATTTTTAACAAAAATGTTTGGCTTTTTTTATTTTGAATGAATTTTATGTTGTAAATTACCTGATCATATTGTTTTGATTTATATTGCAACGTCTTTGTGCTTTAATAAAACATAAAATATACATCAGCTTTATATGCTTTGTGTTCAACAGTTGTTTGCTCTTTTTACTATAACAGCATCTTAAAATCACATGTTGTAAATTTTAGCACATAATTGAAAATGGTTGTTAAAGGCCGCACAAAATCTATTTAAGTGTCAGTATCTATTCTGAGAGTCATGGACGGACGAGGCTGTGTTTCTTTTATTAATACTGACTCTATCTTGCAGGTGACAAACAGAAACTAGATCTGCACGTAAAGCAGATTTAAAAGGCTCCAAGCATCCAATGCAAACTGAAGCCAAAAGTTAACTGACGCAGGCCAACCAACAGAGTGATGATATCACTTAATTGGGTTCATACAAGTGGTTTAATACATGTTTGTTTTTCATACTTGGGATGACTGAAAAGGCTTAAAAAACAAGACTGGATGAAAACTTAGTATGTGGCTGGACAGCGTCTTTGTAAGGTGTGTAAATGTTGTTAATGTGGGTAGTCAGTGGTCAAGTTGATATTTGACACTGAAGTAGCAAATTAAATTACATTACATTATTATTTGCAATCCTGTTAAATTTGTGCTCTCTCTCTCAAATATGATACCTGCCATTTTAAAAGAAATTTTACAAATCAATCAAGTGGCAGTTTGTTGTGAAGATAGTTACACACCACTTAAGTTATCGAAAAAGCACTCAGTGAACTATTTCTCTGTCTCCCACAATATACGTCACCAACGTTAACATGGCTGTGACCGTTTCTTTTGTTCCTTGTTCCATGTGGGAAAAATGATTAAAAGAAGTAAGAGTAACACTTTCTTTAAAGCCTGTCTCTATGATGCATTTTAACACATTATGAATATATAAAACACATTATAACACATTATGCATTACAGGTGGTTATGGTTATAAGTAGGGCTTTAACCCTATCTGTAACTGTGATTGTGATTATACAGGCACATTATAACACATTAAAAGTATGTTATAAGTATGCATGTTCATAATTAAGTATAGATGCATGTTTTAAATAAAATGTTGCCAAAGTAAGAATCCTTACGAGCATGGGCATGTCGAGAGCTGCAGAGTGCGTGGGTCTAGTCTTTCTAAAGCCGTATTTTCAAAGTCTTGTACTTCAGCAGTTGTTTGAAAACAGCAACGTTCTTGATTTCCAGATTCATCTTTTACATTGATGAACATCATATCTGAAACTGGCCGTACAATTTAAATGGAATTTTAAAAATTGTCTCTTTCCATTGCTTACAGCTCAAGTTTTTTTTTCCAAAATCAGGTCTCATATGGGCCGGAAGTAGAAGGGTGGGACACGACCTGAAGAGCTTCACCTTGTTTTATGATGATTAACCAATGGTTATTGAGTTAGGGCCAATTTATCATAATAAGTCCTGCTTATCTGCTGAGATATTTGTAGTTTTTTGACTGCCATTGATAAGTTACAGGCTAATAGACATGTCAGGCTGTCTTTATCCCATGAAGCCATATAGGCCTACCAACTTAACTTGGTGTTCAGATTTGAAAAATTTGAAAAAGAGGCCTAGATGTCAACATTTTCCCAGTTTACGCTAATTAGCACAGAACCTTCACATTGGCTCTTTATGGTCCAAGACGGTTTTTTTGGTTGAGGACTGTCTGTTGAAATTGTGTGGAAAATTTAAAGTCAGTAGGACTTAGTGCGTTTTCACAGGTTTGTTTATAAAACGGTGTTTTTCTTCTTTATATTATAGCACCACCATGTGGCCTGGGTGGCCCATATTATATCCTATTTATTTATTTTTTCATTTATCTACGGGAGGCTTTTGCAAACCATTTCCAGCTATTGGTCCGAATTTCATGTTTCTAGCTCATTCCAGCTTAAGGAAGCCTAATTTGAGCAAATAATAATGAATGAATAATTATAATTAACCAGCACAAACTGAGCAAGAGTTCATGACAGGGATAAAGGAACAAAGCAATGTCACAGGAGAAAAGGTGGAGGGAGGAGACACATATGGCGAGCCGTTTTAACATTTATATCTGTTATACATATCCAGACCAGCTATTAAATGTTGAAAGGGCTCGCCTTAACAAAGGGGAGCTGAACCTGGAAAGCCAGAAACAGGGAGCTGGGTCCCGCCCTCTGCCTGATACGTTCCTGCTGACTAGAAGCACATGACCAGGCGTGTTTACACCTGCAGTGCCAGAAACACACATCTCGCCCACAGTCACTGACTGCCCCTCTGGCAGCCTGTTATTTAAACTGCGATAAGAAGCAACATTGTCGTGAGAGGTTTTTTGTCTAGCGGACGCACACACATACTTGGTAAGTTAGCTTCATTAGCAAGGTTTTTGTTTTTCCTTCAGTCTGTGATGAGTGGACGCTGTCAGCTCTTCCGTAGCAGCAGCTGCTAGCTTAGCATGCTAACGTGCCTCGGTCGGTTGTCTCGCTGCTGCTGCATCACCACCCAACCAGGTTACAGCTACCTATTGAATTTTAACACTACAAAAGACATGAAGCTATGGGTTTTACTTAGCTAACGTTAAACTACAAAGTGTGTTTGTTTGTAAGAGTAACGTCATCGTCATTTAGCGTAAAGTAAACGTTACTGGACGAGGTAGCTACAGTAACGTTACTTGGTAATCGTGTTAATGACAGGTAAAGGGGCTTAGACAGGTGGCTTACCCGTAACAGCCTTAGTGTTTTAAAGCAAATTCGGATTATTGTAAAGGGTAACTGTAACTTTAGGTTTTAGACAGTAATGTTGTCTTAGTATTTGCTTCATCAAAGGTGTCACAGAGGTTGAGATGGACCGAAATCGCATCATCATCGGGACTGTGGTTGTCAGTGTCAGTCATGTGAATTAGAGTTTAAAAATAAAGAAAAGAAATGTATAGCAACCAAAAACACAGAGTCCTCTGTGTTAACAAAACAAAAAAGCAGCAATTCGTCACTAAAGGCAAAACCAGCAATTCTTTTTACATTTTAATTTGAAAAATGACTGAAACTTAATCG
>JAQFJB010000024.1:19115298-19125526 GCA_029874875.1 Naso minor
CGCGGGCCAGGGGGTATTAGGTGTGAGGTGGAGCGGGAGAAACAGTATGGGTGCAGGGACATAAAAACAAAACCGACATGAGTTATCAATTCTTAAAACTTGGCTTTTAGTGACATAAAATACTCATAAAAATTACATGGGTGCAACCTAAAACATAATAATGCAGGAATTAAACCTTTTTCCTCTTTTGGTCACTGTGTTAGGCGATCGGTTAAAACCTCAACCGAGTCTGTATAAGGACTCACCAAGTTATATGTTAGCAACAGCTGCTGTGTCTGCAACAAATAACCCAGCATTTTTCAAATGATAACAGCAGTCAGGAGGAGCATCAAGGCATCAAGAGCAAGAGACACTTTTTTTGAGGTGTGATGGAAAACTCCTGAAATATTCCTGTTGTGCACGAACGTGGTGCTGCACTGTAATGTTAATGCAGCAGGTGCAAGCGATAGCTTTCATAAGTGTGCAAAGTTTCATAACTTGATCATCATCTGAAGCAGCAGCAGCATCTGAGTTACATGGCTTTTTTGACATTTAGACCTAAATCTTGGCTCTACGGCACCAACCTAGAAACCGAATTTGTTGACACAGATTCACAAAGAAACCGACACTGAACTGACTCTACTCAGGATTCAGAAAATCACAAACTCACAGAGACCAGTGGTCATAAAATGCGTGTAACTCAGGTGCTGGTGATTACTAATATTTACTCATGAATTATATATAAATACTCATTACTGTGCATCACTTCATTTGCGTGCAACAGGAACCTTGTGGGAAGTTTCTGATCTCACCTTGTACACACACGTTAGACTGTTTACTACATGTATGCTAATTTTTAGAGCCCCTTTTTTGAGTTGGGTCACAGCAAGTCCACTAGTTGGTGGTTGTTCAGCAAATGATGCTGACTCAGGTGTCATTACATGACCTTTACTGGTCCTTTGTCATGTCAGCAAAGTGGTCACGTAAGGAGGATTTGTCAAGGCAGACCTTTTACATGAATCATGTCCTCCCAGCTGTGGCTGTGAAAGGTTTGGTCTGGTGTTTGGTGTTCTCCTGCATTTATCTGCTTTGGGGGTTTGTAAGTTTATGGATTTGTACAATGAGAGGATGCAGCACTTTTTTGGGTACAAGAGCAATTTTGAATGATTGTTGTGCCTGCCCTGAATGGAGACATGACTCACAATCTCCTCCCGTGAATGACTATTTGTCATCTACAGAGAAAATGACCAGATTGGGGTCGCATGATCACACCTAAAGCGGTTATTTTTACTGAATGGAGATACTAGATTTACTAGCTTTGAAAGCTAAGAAGTGGACCTTTGTTCTTCGAATATTTCCACCTCATACTGTTCTTAAAGGGCTAAAATGAACATCCATACTCAGATTTTGATAAAGTGGGATTAGATTAGTGATGAAGTCACAGTATAAAACCAGCTCGGGTGTTAGTTGGAAACATGTCAACAGGGAGATTAGAGGTAACTAGCTGATGTTATTCTGTCTTACACACACACCCACAGTCTTAAGGAACGCACTCCCATGCATGGCCTCACCCAAGTGCACCCCAGTGGGTGCACTCAATGGGTCTGCTGTACTCCGGCCATGACAACCATATGATACAATTCCACGTCATCTTCCTCATCACTTGACCTGCCAAGGCCAATCAGACAGCGGGGACTTAAATCAAAATCTGCTGGAGGGCAACAAAGCAGGACTTTGCTTCTTGGCTGAGAAGCAGGTATTATACAATGGAGTTATGTCCAAGTCATAATCAAATAACACTGTCAGACATGAGCGATGTCTAGTTACTAAAAGTAGGTACTTTTTTTAGTTTTTTACAGGCTGCAGCAGCCCTCTCTCCTTGATGCGGCTTTTTGTAAAGCTTGTAATGCAAAAACAAAATCCAGGTAGAAAAATCACCCCATCTTGTGTTTGTAACAAAACATTATAGTCAATTACACGTAGTCTGTTCTGAACAGTGTTGCTATAGGCAGGCATTTTAAACCTGAATTGAGTACAGTTACAAAAAGCAGTCCAATGTTGAAGATGATTACCTTGGGGATACAGAGGTCAGCTGATCAGAGGGATGGAGGATCCTGCAGGTGGTGAAGGTGTACGTCGAGCTAGTATGGGACATACACTTTCCTGGGAAATTAACTAGAGGAGAGGAGAAGGAGAGGAAAAGAAGAAAAGAACAAAGGAGACAAATGTTAAGTACTAAGACAAAGGGTAACAAATCGTACTGTAAACAACAACAGTGGAGAAGAAACAGGCCATGATCAAAGTAAACAGTAAGCCCCAAGCAAAAGCATCGGCATATTAGTTCCTAAATTTATGAGATATTAAAGTGATGATGGGGTGTGTTGACTGTAAAGAAATGACAAACTGCTGCCATGCATGGACACTAGCAGAGCCTGGAGAAAAAGTCAGAGAAAATCTTATGTCATGTGCTCTTTGTCACAAATGCGTCGCATCAAAAATAAAAACCTAGAAGCTCTTAAAGAACAGTTAAATCCCGGGGAAACATAATTTCCTCAAATTCCTGCTAGTCAAGAAAGTGGGTTGCTAATTCACTTTAAAGGTATATTCAAGTATTGGTTCTATGATAGGTTTTTCAAGTCTGTTTTAAAACTGTTACATTAGGATCCAATATGGACATTCATACAAGTTTTGCTTGCCAATCATTTTTCTTATTCACACGGCCCACTGAAGGCTTCAGACAAATTAAAGCCTACGTGTAAACTCTTTTGATGAGTCACTCCATAAAAACTACGTATAAGCAACAGAAATAAAAAATGATACTTTGCTTTCGTGCGCCTGAAGAATTTTGTTATGCCACAGACACCATAAGATGTTGTTGTGCAATATGTTTGAGAAATAAATACTCATTATAACGTTGGCATGGAGATATTTAGAACACATGGTATTTGTGACAATTAAACGACAGTCTTTGCAGATTGCGCTCAACTAAAAGCAAAAGACTTAAAGCATAAAAATTAAAACAGACAGAATTCCCTGGTTAACATGGATAAGAATGAAACTCTTACTGCAAAGCATAAGGTGAAAATCTGCACGACTTTCGTTGCTGTCGACTGAGGAAAATTTGAGAAGCACAGAGCGCAATTTTTGTTTGTAGTAAATAAAGCGTGTAAAACCAATAGAGAGTGGTGTGTGTTGCTAAAATCTAAGACTGATACAGTAGCAAACATCTCATATCATCATTTATGAAGTGTCATTTTGATCATGCCTATTCCGCATGGTATAGTAACCACATAACTAAATATAATTATGACAGACTGCAGGTAATGCAAAATATTATTCTGTATTTATTAAGTACATTCCCCTGAACTTTGATTAGTTGTGATCATTTAGAAAGGAGCAAAGGGTAGAGTGTTGGACGCAAGTGTTCTCACTTTAACATATTTTATGTTGGATGTTTTTTGTATGCAATTCATAACTACATATCACATCATACAGTGTGTACAAAGCTTCATGTCAACTCTTATATTAACCTGCCTGGGTGTCATGTGTTCATGTGACTTGGACAGCTGCATTAATAACACCCGAAATCCCGAAATACACGTATGTGCCCGCATACTGGACCCAGCCTGTGTGCTTGTGCGGTACACCGGAGATTCAGAGTGCTGATTGCTAGAACAATAAGTGCCAAAATATTTTCTGAACTAAAGTTATGGTAGAACAATAAAGGACACCCCGAAGTTCTGGACGTGACAAGATGTGCTGAAGAGGATAGGCATCAAGCTGAAGACTGAAAAACAAGTCTGATTGGATGAAATTGGTTGAAAGGAACTGTGGCAGTGACAGAAGGCGCGAAATGAGAAGGAGGATGTAAACTGAGGTGAATAAAAGAACAAAAAAAATGTACTCTACTCTGATGGGGTTCGATGGCTGCACGCACATGGACTGCCGGTGGGACGGGTGCAGGTGTGTACACATGAGGGTGACTGTGCAGGACGGGACGTCACATTGGGGTTGTGAGATGTCCTGTAAATGCCTTCCCCAATCCCTCCCCTTCCCACCCCTAGTCTTCACCCCCCTCCCCTTTATCCCCATGCTCCAGGGTTAGAAGGGATGGTGGATGCAGTGCAGTGACCTCAGCTAAGTGCTCCCTCACCCAGCATGCGGTCCATTGTGGCGGCCTGTAACGCCTGGAGCTCCTTGAGGTCCACGTGTCCATTCATCTCAGAAGAAGGAAGGGGGGAAAAAGAAGGGGAGGGTCTGGAGAAGGACGGGGTCACATTTGCAACATGTCCATCTTGTGCTTCCATCACCTCTCCAGCCTTGCACATTTCTCCTTGCAGTGTTTCTGACTGGCCATTTTCATCTATGTCTCCGTTTTTGTTGCAGCAGACAGAGGGTGAAGAGGTAGAGCGAGGCAGATCCATGAGAGCAGGGCTCTCTCCTGACAAGCCGGTGAACGAGTCGCACGAAAGTTCGTCCTCCTCTGGTTGGTCCAGTTGCCAGCTGTCTTCCTGTTCCTGCTCGTGCGCTAAAGAGCGGAAGCCCTTTGTGACCACACCGGGCCGATGATCCAGCAGAGCACCCATGTGTGGTTGAGCCAACTGCTGCCATGCATGGAGAGTAGCAGAGCCTGGAGAGGAAGTCAGACACACACTCATGTTATGTGAGACTGTGTTAATATGTCACGAATGCACCTTATCAAACAGTAAACTAAAGGCACTTAAAACGCCTTTTTATAGTGACATTAAAAACACTTTGGTGGTGACAGCGATAATCACGGGAGCTGTTTGTAAAGTTAAATTTAGCTGTGCACACCAACTCACAGTAGGTGAGGAAGGCAGACCACAGTAACACTCAGTAACAGTGCTTCCTGGACTTAATATGACAGTGGACTCATCCAGCGTCATATAATGCATCTAAAAATAGATCACTACACTGTAAGATAATATATCATCTTTTCTGAAAATGTTATTTAATTTAATTGTTTAATAATAGATGAAAACATATTTTAGCTGATTACTGGCAATATCCTTATTTATTATGTGTCCTTGCACCAAGCAAAATGGTCTCATTTCTAGCCCAATGATTGGTTGTTCTCTAATGACACATGAAGGTCAGTACAAAAACTCATAACCCGAACAGAAAAAGGAGAGAAAGGGGAAGGTGAGAGAATTAGTGAGATTTTATTCAAGAAATCATCAAGAAAGAAACCAGACACGTTGAACAGAAAGAGAATTAAAGTGCAAAAACAAGACAAAACCAAAATGAGGGGGAAAAAAGTTAAACATAAGAGGAGTGAAAAGGATGGCACAAATGTAGCAGAAAAATCTGTCTCTACACTAATGTGTCATACAGTAAGAATATTGTCAAATCCAGAATATTTGCTCATTTCTGGACTGTTGCCTTTTAAAAGGGCACAGGGATATGACAGGAGGATTATGAAGGCAGAACACTGTCACGCAAATCTGAGGCTTCTAAGAAGTAGCAAACAAATCTGCCACAGATCCTAAATATCTGTTACAACCAACCATCATTAGACTTGAAATTGTACATTGCCACATATATAACACGACATCGTATTGCAGTACATTTCATTTTCTGTCCTTTACAGTGTTACCATGCAGGTAGTGTAACTGAGTCTGAACACTAGGTGGAGCCATTAAACAGGAAGTACCAGTTTTAAATTACCAGAACGTCCACTTGAGAAGGACAAAGATTGTATACAAGTGATGAATGCTTTGAGGCCACACATAAAACATGTACAATTTAAAACAGATTTACAGTTGTTGCTTTTTTTTTGGACACCTCATCAATGTTAATCTGTTACGGCATCACTGTGTCGAGAAATATCTGACAGCAAATGCATCAACTATTTAACTCTACTAACTCCACAACCAATACAGTATGGGAATAAATATTAATTAGAAAAAGAAAAGATCTTCTATTGAAAAAAAAATTCATTAGAAAACAGTGTTTTAAAAAGTATATGAGCCATTTAAAACACCTCATACTGACTCAGTCACTGCAAAACAACAGTGTAAAGTGCTCATTATTTGTAATGTCAAGGGGTGCTTATGGCTTTGAGACAAATTACATGTTTCAAACTAGCAGCACGCGGCAAGCTGTCTGATCTTCTACACTTCAAACCAGCAGCGTGCACGTGTGTGTCTGAAGTAAAAGGAGTGCTGCAGATTTAAACTGCCCTCCTGTTGTTCCAACAACTCCAGCAGGCCGGCGACTAAAGCTAACGGAGCTCTGAGGGGAGGCTGTGAGCTCGGTGGGCTGCTTGGCTCCAATAAACTGGAGCTCCTCTGCAGGGTCTTAGAACCCTGAGAGGCACCCAGACTGTTTTTGAATGAACTGTAGTTATGAAAAATCAGATACTGACTGTGCTGCTGATTCTGAGTGGCTTGCCTTTGGTTGTGTGATTGGGTCTGACTCGTCTGAGTGTACCGCTTGGGAGTATACAGAACTACACAATTTGAATTCCTTTGGCTTTGATTCTGGTGCTGAGGATTAGAAGACTTGTGTCTCTGAGAGGAATAATCACCTTCGAGCGGCTTTACAATTTGCAGCTTCTCCGGCAGGTAGGATCTGGCTGTGAACGAGTATCCCGACCAGATGCTTCCGAGGGAAGGGTGCGAGCACAGCGACAGCAGGCTCTCTGTCGGTGTCCCAGGGCCTCCGCTACTTCCCCCGCCTCCCTTTTCTTCCTCTTTAGCCAGATAAGCCAGCTTTCTCTCTCTCTCCTCCTCGAAGAAGCGTTTTTCTGAGAGGTAGTTGTCGCGGCGGAGAGACAGACGCCGCAGGGCTGCCTGCAGGTCCTTGCTGCCCGGGGTCCCTGGGGTGCCGGGGGGCCGCTTGTTAGAGTCCTCTGACCTGTGGAGTGGGACATAATTGACATTGCTGATTTCACTGAAGATATTTACAAGCAGAATGCCTCTCTCTCTCTCTCTTTCTCAGTTTTCTCATTTTATGATGCTCAGCTGGCTCATGTTGTGTTAGATACTCATAAAAAGTCAAGAGCTAATAACTGAAACCTAAACTTTTGCTAGTTGGTCACAAAGCACCGAAACATTAACCACAAAGTAAAGAAAGACACCAATAAACACAGCAATATATGTAAGATTTGCATGAGTAACTGGCCTCCTCGGACTGAATAGAGAAAATTAAGTAGAAACCAGAAATAACAGCAATGAAAAAACTACATAGAATAAAATAAGATGTTTCCAATAAAAAAGAGCTAAAAATTAAAGTATAAAAATATAAATGTAATCTGTCCGTACCCATCGTCTGGACACTCAAGGATACTGCTCTTCCTGTTGTCCAGGATGATCCCACTTCCCATCTCACTACCATATATGGAGCTGGAGCGCGGCGTGCCCACCCTGCTGGAGCGTGCAGAGGTGAGGCATGATGTCTGATTGGAGCCTGGGATGTTGAGCGGGGAGGGTGCTTGTGATAAACGCTGCTGGCGCATCAGGTTCAGGTTTTTCACTGTCTGGAACACTCGCTTTGGTTGCAGTCTGGAGAAACAAGATCACATAAATTTGAAATTGAGGGTTTTGACGAATCAAACCTGAACAATTTGCTGTAAAATCAGATCACGTCAGTATCAACCCTTTGTCCGCATTTTCTTTTAGGCTGAATATCTTGATACCTCTGCTCTTCTACGTCCGGATCATCCATTTGAAGTTCTTTCCTCATGGTGCCCTCTATTTCTGCCGCCAGAGAGTCCTACAGGTGAGAGCGAAAAATGCACAAGGAATATGAAGCTGCTGGGACTGTGGACATGCTGTGATGCTGGCAGACATGTTCGGGAATATAAGCCTACCATGGGGAACAGACCCAGAGAATGGAAACGCCTCGGCGTGCTGAGTGGTAGAGTTTTATTTCTCAGGTTCTTCAGCTCCTCCTGAGCCTCATGAAGCATCTCCATGCACTCCGCATACTTATCTTGTAACTCTCGCAACTGGAGGAAGGGAAAAGAAAGATGAGACAGGAAGAAACTGAGAAAAATACTACATGTGACCATGTTATACCAACTGTGCATGTGTAGTTTAGTTTTCAGTCATGAAAAGAACATTGTAAAAAAAAGTTTTAACCTCTAATATGGTGGTTATTTTTTGCTTGTTTGTATTTCTCCTATTGAAATACATCAACAATAAATGAATAGATTAAATTTAATTTTAATTTAGATTAAATTTGTGTAGGGCCCTGCACACTAAGAAACAGGATTTGGTCCAAGGCAGGTTCTTCCTCCAGCTATTTGTTTTAAGAATCTACCACTGCAGAAAATACATCAATGAAGTCACAGTCAGCAGGTTGTAGATGGCCTAACCTCAGCAGTGAGTTGTCGCTGGGCGTCCTTGGCGGCTCCTAGGTGCTGAGTCAGCTCCTCGTTCTCCACTGCATACTAAAAACACGCCACACGAAATAGGAGAACAGATATGAAAAACACTGTACACAGTGTATTCAGTCTGTGTTACTTTCCAATGCACACAGCCATTTATAAGTCACATTTACAGTAAATATTTGACCATCAGAATGAGAGATAACGGGGGTATTTTGTACCAGCTTGGCCTTCTTCTGGAGATCCACTATCTGGGAGAGGAGGTGTGTGATCTCCTCCTGCTGTCTGGAGGCGTCGTCAGTCTTCCTGGCCAGCTCTTCGGCCAGAGAGGAAATCTGCAGGTTGGAATTACCTGGAAGCATCAAGAGGCGTTCATCAAAAGTGAAAATCTGCAGAATAAAACCTGCCTTACCGCCTTCAGAGAGAGTCAAGATAGATGGCAGGCATAACAGGGAGCATAATATGAGTGAAGTCAGTTTCATACTCACGTAGTTCTTTAACACAGTCATTGACAAGTTGCTGCTCTTTTTCCTCGTAGGAGATTGTTTCTGTCTCCAAATGACTGGCCTGGAAAACAAAGACATTATTTTTTATTTCAATATGAAACTTCTTAAGATAACCAAAAGCTAATGCTTAGACCATAACACATTCCAATGAAAACAAACACTGTTGTTGGCAATAAATGGAGTTTAACGCATTTCAGGATTTTTTTTTTGTTTTGTTGGGATGACAGGTGCAAATTACTGTAGCTGTCGAGTGGAGCTGACCTCAGCTTTTGACATTTACAATTATTTTGTTGATGTCAGTCTTGATTATTGCTACTGACAATAAATAAAAATGGCTGGCATGACAGCTCCTTAAAAATAAAGGCAAAACACCTCGATTGCCCCCTTGTGGCTGACTGCGGAATAGGTCATTAAACCTGCCCCTTTGTGCTAAAGGGGACACAGGCCAAATTAAAAAATTGAAATACATTTAAAAGAAATTTTCCCCAAAGATGGTTTCTCTCTATCTTTGATAGTTCTTGTAACATCTGTCTGTGTTCATCTTTATCTATGCTGTAGAATAAATACAATAAAAGTGAATCTATTTCTTATCTTTTTTTTCTAATTTTTACTATTTTTGGTACAAACATTTATGTTCAATGGAAAATGGGAATGTACTTTGATAAGTAATCCATGCAATAATATATTAACCTTAAAAAATCTGTTAAATGTATGTGGAAAAGTATTGATCATTTGTAAAAATATTGTGTGTCAGTTTGCTGATGTGTGACTGTGAACCTCAGAGCGCAATGATTTGTTTTCTTCCTCCAAATCTTTGAGTTTCTTCTGCAAGGAGTCCAGAGGGAAGAAAGTTGGAGTTGTCACATTGGTTTCACGGGGACGCACACTGTAAACACACACACACACAAGAGAGAAACATATGAATCAGGCGGTCAATCAATCATCAATTACTATGCTATAATACATGTGAAATACCCTTTTTATGCAGTGGTAGGAAGAGTCTCTGCAGTGTTGAGTGTGTTATTCGTCTACGACTCACATTTTACACATTATTTTTTCTTTCATATGCCATTAGATATTAACATTAATTACTTTTTTCCTAATTAAAAAAAAAAAAGATTATATTATGAGCTGTCTGAAATTATTGGTCATCTTCTGATCTCACAATTTACAAAAGCTGTAGTGTAGAGCGGGAGTTCCCAAACTTTTCAGCCTGCAACTCCCAAAATAACGGTGCCAGAGATTTGGGACCCCCATCAAGTCTGGAGGTGGCATGTAACGTTGTGCACAGCCACGCAAACACACTATTAGGCCTACATGGGCAATAATACAACACAAAAAAACAACAGCCTAACAGCCATAACATTATTTAAAAGCAATTTAAGAAAGT
>JAQFJB010000024.1:19145156-19156560 GCA_029874875.1 Naso minor
GAGCAAGAATGTTCAAGTTCAAATGCAAGAACAGACCACTCTCACTCTGTCACTCTGACTGAGCAATAAAAACACCAGCATGTGCACGAGACAAAGTCAGAAAGTGTCCAAATCAGATCAGGGCACTTTGTAGAATCACACAGATTCAAGTCAACGCTAGATAAAGCAGAAGCTCTTGGTCAAAACACAACTTGCCTGCTGCCTAAAGAACAGCTGACTGACACTTCACGTCCCAACACTTCATGTGTAGCATAAGAGCAGTTAAACTGGACTGAGGTAACCAAAGACAGGACAGCACATTGGCTTTTCAAACCCACCACACACAGTAGTTCTTTAGATAATCTTAAAAAATTGTTTTGAAACAGAATAAGTCAAATTCAAGTGCAGCACCTCTTTTGTCAAACATGGCTGCCTCCAACTATTACAGTACAGTGATACTACTTGCAGTCGAGTGACAGTTTAAGAGCCAAGTTGAGAATGCACTGTAGAAATATCAACTTTTAACCTTTAAAAACAATTGAACAGAGACAACTTACTTAAATTTAAATGAACTCTAAAAAAAACCCCAAACATAAAAGTTTATATTTTCAAGCCATTTTTCTTCAAAATTTAAATAGTTAACTTGTGAGGGCAAAACTCTGAAGACCCCTTAACTACACAAGTCCAACTGACAGAGACAGGAAGACAGAGTGAAAGACAAACAAAGGGAAGACACAGAGTTAGAGGCAGCGAGTGAACACTATGCAGATGTTAGGCAGGCAGTCATAAACTTTGACAAGAGTCCAGCCGAAACGGGAAGAAAACCACCCTGTGCACGGTGTACTCACTCATGGTGCCTGAAGCCCGACAACCACCAACTCTCCTGCCCTCCAATCACATTTTCCACTGGACCAGGACAGGGCAAGGTCGCAAGAAATAACACAGCGAGGACAGAGAGACAGAAACAGTGTGAGAGACAGGAAGAACGAGAGAGAGAGAGAGAGAGAGAGGGTGCTCAAAGTTTTAGAGGACAGCAGTGGGTGTTAGAGACAGAGAAAGAGAAAGAGGGAGAGAGGGAGAGAGGGGAGAGGGAGGAGTGAAGAGAGGAGACCCGAGCCAAACTGGTTCGTCATGCCTGACATGCCTGTGACGATATTCACACAGACCGCCCCCCGCTCGCCCCCCTCTCTTTCTCTCCCTCACTCTGACAGCTAACAAACCCAGCTTGACTTTTCCTACGAGCTGCACCAACTAAACACACTCTTCTTCACTTCCTCTCCTGCTTTAGCATGAACACATTGTAAGTAACAGCGGTCCTGATTGTATTTCTCGCCACTCCAGCAGACAGTTCCTCAAACTCTCACACCAAAGAGACACGGGCCTGATGAAGATACTATGTGATTATGAAGAGTTTAGGCAAGTGTGAAGCATTCATAACTACAAGAGAACAGGTCATGAAACAGATTTAGCCCTGTTACAGTAATCATGCAACACGAGCAAAGCTCCAGCTGAAGAAGTGCCAATACTCGCCCATTGTGTTGTTCATGTAATCCTACAGATGCCTGTGTGTTTGGCACTAAATGGCACCTGATATGAATGAATCTGTTGCTAAGCTTGTGTATAAACGTTTTATACTAATCAGTTTAGAATTCCTAGTTGGCAATTGTCCTGTCGCACTGAGCTGTACAACAACAAGTTTAGACAGTACAAAGTAATGATCCAAGGGTTTATTTTAGACGTGTTAATACCAGTTTTTCTTGGTAATTCTGAGCAGAATGTGCACTTGATTGAATTGATGTCTGGTAAATAAAAAGAAAAAAAAAAAATTCAGAGAAATAATCCGACTCTGGTGAAAAGTTACTCTGGAGATAAGCAACAATTTCAGATTTTTGCATCACTCTCTCCTCGGAGTTATTCAGCTGCTTCACAGATTTCTGGAGAGAGGATGTTTTCAATGGGCTCATTTCATCTTCAAACACTTTTTGATTCAACTGATCTAACTTTTGAAAAATCACATTTGGAAAGTTTGAATTCAGCACTGTTTGTATTTTGGGAAAGAGCGGGTACATGCTGCTCTCAGGATACTCAGTGTACCCTCCATGACAAACGTGAATTAAAGAATGTCCCAAATAGGATAGAAATATCATCTACTAACACTCAGAAACCGTTTCCTCCATTGCAAACATTCAACCAAATACTTCAGTGAAGCACAACCATGTCCAGAATTAGACTACAGCTGAAAGCCACCGCTGGTCGCAGAGGGTTACGCACATGAAATACGGGAGAGCACGTCAGCATGGTCAAATATCACTGGCAGCCGACAAGATCTCCTGTCCCGATGTGTTCAAATGTCACCAAGCCTGTAAATCTTAGTGTGTAGTGTGTGTGTGTAACATCCTTCACTAATGTGATAAGGTGCTATTTGTAACATTTTGGCACCAATCACAGTACAATTCCTTAAACCTGACTTTGTTGAGAGTGGCTAACGTGGTCAAATCTGCTTCAAATTTTTTTTGACCCAATCTTAATCAGTGGATCGGAATATAAAATGTAGTGATTATAATTTGTTTTCTGAGTGTCACCCAGTCAGCCCAAGTTCAGTTTCACGTCTTTCAGTCAACATTACTTATGCTGCCATACAATCATAGAATGTTTTTAACTAGACATCATCAACCCTGTATGAAAGTGCAGAGTTCTCATTTCACCTTCATGTAGGAACTGGACTTTAACTGGGGCCAAAATATTACACATAGCACCTTTAACCTGCCCAAAAATAAATACCTCTAATCCTGAAGGTCAGAGTTTGCCTGGCACAGTCTCTTGATTCATCAGTTATTTCCAAGGGGCAGTACCAACGGGCGCAGACAAAATTGCAACTGGATAGACATACAACCAATCAGAGCTGTCTTTTCCCTGGCGCTCCAGGTGAGCCACCGCCATCATTGTTTTGTGAGGAATTTCGGGCTCTGGGGGACCAAAAACCCCTCGTTATTTAAAACTAAGCAATATTAAATAAAAGAACTGTTCCAACCAGACAGATGACAACCTTCGAGACGCGGCAAGTACTGTTTTTTTGTGATTACTACACATAGGGAATAATAGAAGCCTTTAGTAGGAGTCATTCTACCGTTCCATGCGGTGACGACCTGGGAAGCAACAGCCTCGGTACAACACAACACAACATGTTTAAAAAAAAAAAAAATCAGACAAAAGCATGAAAACTGACCTAAATAGCAAATATCACAACAAAATATAACAACATCTATGTGATTATTTTACAGCTTGTGGAAAAGTACCGTTAGCTGCCTGCATGTCAGCTACTGCTATTGGCTAAAACCACTAAATACAAAGTGGCAGATATGACAGCATTGCTTTTTAGGTTACAACTGCTAACAACAAGAGGTGCTGTTTGTGTGATTTCAATACTTCATAAAAATGTCAATGTAAAATGTTTAACTAGATTACAATACGAAAATTATCTGACAAGTTGGAAGAGGCAGTTTTTTTATTCTTGACACAAGTTTTAGAGCTCCTGTTTTGTAGAGTAACACATGTGAGGAGGAAACAAAGGAGGCATGGACAGGACAGGACATGTGGCCGTACCAGATATGTAAACATGCAACGTCACATGCCAACAACAGCCCTTTCATGAGCCAGACTAACAAAGACAAACTCAATTTTTTCAACATATTATATTTGGTTGCAAAGTATTATTTAATATTTCAGAAATTATAATGCAGTCTTCCAAAAAGGTTTCTGCAATTACCACACTAATGCAGCCGAGCCTGTTTTGACAAGTATGCAGCCAGCCAGTCTCCTTATCGACTTTTCATGTACAAAAACACTGTATCCATGGCAACACATTGAGTTGTGTGTGGGAAATCTGACAGAGCCCAAGTTCACTCCTACAAAGACCACACTCCTCACAAAAAGTGAGCAACACTGACAGACGGGCTGCTTATTATTATTTGGCTCTGTCTCTGCTTTGTGTGTGTGTGTGTGTGTGTGATACTGCAAACAGATAACAAGGACGAAGAACATTACAGAACAATGGATGTTTTTTGCATGTCGTGATTGGATCAGAGGCAGAGAGCAGACACAGCAATTTGGATTCTTCTCCATTCGTCCACTTACATAACTTCGCTCAAGCTCCCTGTCTCCTCTCTGTTTGTTCCTGATCTAACTCTCCTCACCAACCACCCCATAATTTCACCATTACTCAACCCTTTACATCACTGCTGGCTGGTAACCACGGAGAATTAACCTCACACCCAGGAACTGCTCCATGGCAATGAGCTGCTCTATTCAGCTCTTTGTGTTCATTGTGTTCATCCTCTGGACTTGGTGAAATCACCCACACACACACACACACACACACACACACACACACACACACACACACACACACACACACACACACACACAAAACACACAAAACACACGAAACACACGAAACACACACACACACGCCCTCTCTCAGTGAGGAAGTATTCAACTAAGAGAGCTGGGCAGGAAGACGTGACAGACAGAGAAGGACAAGAGACAGAGAGACTGAAGAAAGAAAGAATTTAAAATGTAACAAGTTAAAGATCTAACTTCAAATGGAAAGTTTGGTTTGTTAGTAATCCTAACACACCAGCAGATGGCAGCACTGCCCTGATCTCCTCCACTGTCTTGCCCTAAAATAACCCTTCAGTGTTGAAGACACATGATTACAGCAGGTTTAACCACAACATTGATGCACTTATGTCACCAGCCTGCTTCTGTCCAGTTTGTCTGACTGATAAAGGCTGAAATCAAAAGAATTAAATGTTGTTTATGTTCTTAATCTTTGACATGAACAAATAAACTATTTAAAGTTCAGAACTAGGGCTGCAACTAACAATCATTTTCATTATCGATTAACCGTTAATTTCATTTTTGTCCAAACAACAGCCCAAAGCACAAAGACTCCGTTTATTATCATAAGTGAAACAGAAAAGCAGCAAATCCTCACATTTAAGAGGTTAAACCAGCAATTTTTTCATCTGAAAAATGACTGAAACGATTAACCAATTATCAAAATAGTTGGCAATTAATTTTCTATTGATCGATTAATCAACTGCTCGATTAATCGTTGCAGTTCTATTCAGAGCACTGTCACAGAACACCTGATTTAAAATTAGATTAGAGGAAAACAATCTTAAGATTTGAAGCAACAAGCAATGCTTGTGAACCTGGAATCTAAATATAGTTTCAGCACTGGAGAAGGAGAAAAGAGGAGTGACTGTAATGCAAAGCAGTTCATCTGTGCGCTTATTTGGTGAAAAATGATTTTACATTTTTACACATTAGAGTTTGATAGTCTCAAACAATGGAAAAAAAAGCATATGCTGTGATAAAACAAAAATTTCTCTGCAGCTTCAAAAAACACACGAACAGATAAGCATTGAAAAGCCTTCGCAGGGTTACCAGAGCTGATGTCTTCTACATTACACACTGCACACTGCGGTGCTCCTTACAGTTGTCCACCAGCTGCTTACCTAAGCAATGTTCAGCAGCATGCATTAGGAAGCCATTAAAGCACTGATCCAATGAAAGTGTAAGTTAGCACTCCCTCCCCGCTAAAATCTACAAGTACGCACAACATTCAAGTGGTCAGCTTTCCTCAAGTTGGTGAACTGACAACTCTAATGCCCTTGTGTAGTTATCCATCTGTATATGTTGGCCCTGTGATGGACTGATGACCTTTCCAGTGTGTACCCTGCCACTTGTTCAATACATACTGGGGTTGGATCCAGCTCTGCAGGACTCTGTTAAGATACATTTGTTTGAAAACTCAAGAGATGAATGGATGAACAGCAGAGCCAATTATCTGAGTGTTTAGGGTGAGAGAGTCTATGTGAAGCTTGGTGGCTTTATAGGATAAAGGGCATTTGTTGATAATACAAGGAACTGATTTCAGCGTCTAGGGTGTGACAACATGCTCTATAGGAAACTGTAGGAAGGGCCTTTTCCTGTTGTTTGTGTGTGTAAGAAACTATAATCTTTGAACTGACTCTTGAGCCTAGTGCTGTACGAGTGCTCGAGCACCCGAACAGCAAGTTGACTGGCTCATAGCCAGCTCTCTTTCCCCTCCTCTGGGCCTTTCTGTATCATTCCTCTCCACAGGGTTCTAAACTGCTTGCTTAACGGCAGCTTAGCACTGTTGCACTCAACGGCTTTCTCCACAAGTTTCATTGCATAGCAAGAGACACAAGATAATATGTGAAACTCATCTCCTGGAATATAGAGAGCACTTCATAGGATAATTAAAAAGGGTACTGGAAAAGTATACAATCCAAATGACTTTGTAAGAATGAAAAATACAATAAAAGAGAAAGCAAGAAAGATTGTTAGGGAAATCTATGAACCATTTTGTAAATGTTTGATGTAATTTAGCAAACGAGATTGTGAATCAGAGGAAAAAGGACGATGCATATTAAAATATTGTTCATAAAAACTCCCACTATCTATCATGGAGGTTGATGAAAATGAAAAACTTGATGTTATTAAAAAAGAATAAAAATTAGACTCCAATCGATATGTCACGATATGTCGCTAATAGAATTTTTTAATGAAATGTTTACTAAAACTATTTCCACATAGCTGCATCTATTTCATACAGATATATATCCCAGCCAAATGAAAACAACAAATTTCATTCCTCTATTAAAGTCAAGACACCTATTCCCCGATTACAGACCATTTTCTCTACAAATTTTACAAAAACTATCTGTGCATATGCTTGACAAATTTATAGAAAACCACAATTTATTAAGTGACTATCAGCATGGCTTCATTGCAAAAAAGTCCACCTCAAAGACAGTTATGGAGCTGGTGGAGGAAATAATAACTGCAATGGACAGCAATGACTACATTGTAGGGCCATTTATAGACTTAAAAAAACATTAAAAACTACTGATCTTAGCTTATTATCATAGAAACTGAGGGGATATCATATTTGAGAGAAAGCATATTAAAGGCTAAAAAGCTACACTGATGAAAGATATCAATAACTTCAAATTAATGTCTCATCAGATATGGGGAAGGTTATTTGTGGGGTTCCACAAGGTTCAGTGCTTGGCGCTAAACTGTTTATACAGTATAAAAATTAGACTGGAAAGTGTCTAAATGTAAAAAAACAAAACAAAAAACAATCAATAAATATGGCTGAAAATACTTCTGCATGCTGCACTCGGAAGAGTTTAGAGTAGAGTTGTTCCAATACTGAGACGAGTATTGGAAAATGCTGCCAATACTACAGAAAAAGCTGGTTTCAGTATGGGCGAGTAGTCTGTGCACCAATCAGATACCATGCAATTCATTAGCTGCAAAATGGTACCTAGTTTCTTTCCTATTAGCTCAGTTAGCTTTGACTGATGTTACATAACTGAAATGAATTTTTCTTTGTCGGTCTAAAACAGTACTCAGGAAGTTTCACTGTGCTGCCACCAACAACTACTAGGTCGACAAAGGAGAGAGCTGACAGAGCTGGAAAATGTCTGCATTCGGCAATACTTGACACTGGAAAGCCAAAGGAGATGTATAAGAAAAAAAATTTCATGCGCTGGTAATTGGATCGGTACTCTGTGTCAGCCTAACACAAGTTTGGGTATCGGTATCGATGTCGTGAAAAAAAAAATGGTTGTGGAACATCTCTAATTTAGAGTGGCTTTAGAATAAAGTAAAAGGGAAGTGAAAGTTTTAAGAAATGGGCTGATATTAATAAGTTATGTAAACTAGAAAGAGTGTGTGAAAATACATTTCTGGGTATGGTAATTGACTAAATAAACTGAACTAAAATAAAATTAGTTATAACCATGTATTTGTCCTCCATAGTTTCAGCTCTGTCCAGTACTGTGACTCTAAAAGATTTGTCAACAGTTTTAAGGTTGGGCAGTCTCGACTGCTGCATAATTAGCACCGCAAAAAGTCCACTGAATCAATATACATTTATCTTTTATGTGTTACGACTTCAGTTGTTAAAAGCGTCTGCCACATACTTGCTCCACACGGGCTCATTCAGACTGGAAAGAGAAAGGAGACGAGCCACAGCACAACTAAATTCTCACCACTGGAGACGAGACACTGGAGTCCCTCTGTACCCTTGGAGAGAAGAATGAGTGGTGAAGAAAAAAAGGGGGAAAGGGAGATGAGTGAAAGAGTTGACAGAGACGGTCCACTGGGAGCTCTTCCCACAGACGGGCTTCTACACAGAGCTGAGGTCCCCTGGAGCTGCTTTTTACTGACAGGATGTGACATTAGAGAAGGGTCACAGAGAGGGACTGTTTCTCACAGCTCCACATGCCTCACTCTCACCATCATCTTCTTCAGTCTGCAACAGTTTCCAGCTTATTCCACAACCAGCAGCGATTGGGGGCTGTTATTACGGTAAACTTTTAAATAGGTTTACTCTGATGTAGAACTTCTTTGATGCATAGCTCTGTTTTATTGACTCAGATTTAAAATGAGAGCGTTTGTGACAAGTGGATTATATATTTATGCACATAGTGCTTATTCAACATGGCCAAATGGATTCCGGTAAGTTTTGTCTACTTATGGTTGTAACGTATGCATGCAACATTACCAGTAATGGTCTCTGCATCTCTGTAGGTGAGATCCTGAAGTGAAGCCTGCAGATGTGCTTCACTGACATACTCCTCCTCTTCCTCCTCTTCGCTGACCAATCGGAGCCCTGGATCGTGGAGCCGAGCTGTGTGTTCAGGAGACTGTTTAGGGGCTGGGGCAGAGGAGCAGGTGTGGGAAGGCAAAGTCTTCGGGTCCAGCTTGGCGCCGAGTGGTTACCGCTTTAAAACACAACCAGCCATGGACAAAACGTGGACTTGCCAAAACACAGATGGGACAAAACCGAGTCAGATTTGGCTTGAATGCATTATGAAACTGGAGAGGACAAAACTGGTCAGGACGTCTCCAGCACTCGGCAGCAGGGAGTAGCAGAACCAGAACGTCACACTTGGATGTTTAGAGGTTTTCACTACATATCTGGAAGAGAAAAGGGACAGACAGCAAAAAACAGGAGAAGACTTAATTTGAATGCTATGATAGCATTACAGAAAAACAATCTATCACAAGCTCTTGCATTACGTACTATAGCATATGAACAAATGCTTTTATGTTACATTTACTTAATAAAAATATTATCTAATTGAGACCCTTATTTTGTCACTAAGATAAACAGCAGCATTTACAGACATCAGTTTTTAGTTGTATGATCTAATACAATCCAGTTAAACAGCACTGCAATACATCCTATCTTTGGGAAACTTCAAAAGTTAGTTGTGTTTGTTGACAGCTGTGTTTGAAGCCAATAATGATAGTTGTTTGTGGTACTGAATAGCATAAGACCGAGTGGTGTGTCTCTTAGTTCAAGCAGCAACTAAGTATTATTTTTACCATCAAATAATCTGCCAATATTTTTTTGATTAATTTATTAATTGTCAGTCTATAAAATGCAAAAAGAAAAAAAAAAAGTGAAAAAACAACCCCTTGCGACTCACGAGTCCAAGGTGAAAATCTTACAATGCCTTGTTGTCTTGTCTCACTTAAGAGCCTGGAAACAGATAATGTTTGCCCCTTTTACCATTTTGGGGGAAAAAAAACAAAAAAACCCTACTTATCCATTAGTGCAAGACAGGTGTGAATACAGTCACCTAAAGCACACAGCAGGCATCAAACTGTTGCAGCAGGTCTAGGGGTGGGAATCTCTGGACACCTAACAATTTGATTCCAGGTTCCAACGATTACTGATGCATTTTGAATTGATGCATCTTGATTTTACACAGCTTACAAGAAGCATGGGTCTCGTTCAGTTCCCTTTCCGTCAGTTCTGTAGAGGCTTGTTTCTTTCTTGTTTTCTTATTGCTCCCTGTAAACTGTCCAGGTGCGTGGCGTGCTGCATTTTGGTTTTCTGCCTTTTTCGCTCCAGCAATTTTACGTTATTTAAAATTTAGATCATGATTTTTGGACATTTTTAAATCAATTGAGAATCGTCTTTATCCGAATCTCGATGCATCTAAGAATCGATTTTTCTTCCCCACCGCTACGTAGATCTAATGTAGCAGAGAATACAATAAGAGATCATATAGACAAAGTAAACAATGAAGCTGTTGGAAATTGCATTAGAATACTGGTATGATTGAATTATATTTGGATCTAAGTGTAGTGAGTGGCTCAGCCCTAAAAAAAAAAAGCAAATAATTGATACTGAATGATTTAAAATAACC
This sequence comes from Naso minor, assembly GCA_029874875.1. Taxonomy (NCBI): domain Eukaryota; kingdom Metazoa; phylum Chordata; class Actinopteri; order Acanthuriformes; family Acanthuridae; genus Naso; species Naso minor. The sequence goes on from JAQFJB010000024.1 coordinate 19,155,401, forward strand.
CAACTCATGAGCTAAAGGGTGGATGAAGTTCAACACAATCATATGACAGAGCAGGCTGGCAGCCCAGTACTGAAGAGGAACTTTCTATTAATAGTGAACTCTTCAAAAGAAACACACACACACACACACCCGTCAAGACAAGCTGCTTGATATGTAATGCTCGACTCACCCCCTAGCATCATTAAAAACACATCCTCATCTACTTTTTGTATTCTGTCTAGTTTCCATATTTCCTTTTTTCCTTGCTGTATTCATCTCCCCTCACCTTTTTCATTTTCCACCACAGCCTCTTATTGGATATACTGAGTCAGATTCCAGTGCCTTGTAGGAAAGAGTATTTAGGTCACTCAGTTTCCATTATTTGGGACATCCAAACATCTAAACACTGTTGCTAAGGACAACAAACCATACAGTCACTGCAGAGCACGACAGGCTGCAGTGACCTTCAGGTCAGGACCTGAAACATCCTCATGACCGAAAGGTGGGTACCAGGCTGGCAAAATTAATGGGAAGATTTTTAGGGTTTAAAAACTCAGTTTTTTCTTCATAGTGTCCAAACGCTGCTGCAGTCAAAGGGGCTGACTTATAATTTACATAAAGCATAATGACAAATTTCTGCAGCTCTTTAAAACAGAAACACTTTATAAGCAATGCACTGAACGGAAAATTGTAGTAATGCTCACCAAACATTACTATATTTGTATGTTACAGTTCAACAGTGCCGGCATTAACAATAGCAGCAGATCTGCCACTTTGTTATGGCCACAACAGTCTCACCCTGTACTGTCCTTCAGCGGTACTCACAATGACAGGGCTGGGTCCAGCTTAGAGGAAGTGAAAGCACAAGAACACAATAATCAGTGTGATTTCTCTCTTAGGGGCAAGGTGTGGTTTTCAACTTTCTCTTGATGTTTTCTTTTCTTGACATTCCAATTTTAAAAGTCTTTGTTCAGTTCATGTTAAGTTTTATATACAATGATTTTATTTTTAGTCTTTAGCCAAATAAGGTGGAATGTTAATTAGTAAGTATGTTATTAGTATTATTAGCGTATGATCATCTGAATATAAGAATCATTTTTATTACGTTACATTGGATTGAGTGTTGCACCGCCAAGATTCAACAGCATCCCAGAGAGCACAAACTAAACACTGGCTGTCAA
>JAQFJB010000024.1:19187873-19200833 GCA_029874875.1 Naso minor
ATTAGCCTCTGGTTATTATCTGGTTAATTTAAATTTCATGGAAATGTATGTATTCATAAGTGTTGTCCCTCTGAAAATAAAAACATAAATGTTAGTCCAGTAAAAACTAGATAATCAGTTTTCAAACAGTTGGACTATACCACTGTGTTACATCTGTATGGTGTATTAAAAAATACTATAAGTAGTTCAGCCAGGACCAAAACATATGTATTCACATCTGCAGTAAGTAAAATTGGCAGTATGGCTCTGCTCTGGTAGCTCCCTGCCCTTTCATGAGCATGCATGGAGAGCCTAAGGCAGGGAGAGCCACAGAAAATCCCTATGTGGTACAGAACAGAGGAGTTATCAATGACAATACAATGACACTGATTAAGTCAGACCTAGCATAAAAGGAGAAGTTGGGGTGGAGGTGGGTTCCAAAGTGGCTTGCAGAGGAAACAGCAGAACGGGCAGGCTAAAGCTGTTTAAATAAACCTCTGACAATTGGCTAAACCTTTAGCAAATTGTATGGGTAGCAGGTGATCAGCTGGTCATTAGCTGAATTACTTTGTGGCCTGCCTCAACTACGCTCAATTTAATTGACCGTAGTAAGAGATGCTCCTCACTCTCTGCTATTGAGAAATCTTCACTGGGATTTCTAGATCTTGTCGTTAAGTTCGTTTCAGTTAAAATGAACTGATTTAACCATTGTTTCAAAGTCAAAATATATTATTCAAAAGTGCTTGTCTGTCTTACAGGATGATCCTATAGTTCATCACATGGCCGCAAAAGCCTTTGAGAACCTCTCCACTACTGGCTCTGGCCCCTCCCAATACCTAGTGACCCCAGAGATAGGCTCAGCCCTGTGGTACCTCTTCACTCACTCCACTGTGGAGGCTGTCAGAGTTACTGCCATCTCTGTAAGTTCACATACATGAAAATACTCACTCATACACACTTACATATGTGTGTTACTGTGAACAGATACATATGCACATACTAGTGTCTCTGTGAAACCTACAAACAAATAGAAAACACACAAAAACAGCTAAACATGTTGATATGCCTCTCCTAATGACCTCCAATATTGAAAATGAATGACCTTTTAATACTAAATGACAGCAAATGACTTGTTTCATATCTGGCAACTTAGTTTTACCTTCACATATCTTGGGCTACAGGTACATCTATGAACTGAGCACTATGCAACCTTTGATATAATAAATGTCCCATTGCCAGACTGTCAGTCATGTTAACTTCCTTCTTTATTGCACAGACAAATAGCATTTTAACCATTGCGCTCTTGCTTCTTTTTTTAAGGGTGCTTACAGCTCAGGGAATCTAAGTTCAGCATGATATTACAAGGAGATGGAGAACCAATCCATAAATGACATGACATAAAGTACCTCAGTGTGTTCATGTATGTTCATCTGTCTGCCTCTACTGTATGACTTCAGTCTCTTTCTAGGCTAACCCGGGTGGCCCCCGCAGTCTTTCTGGCAGTGATGGAAACCTGTGGCCCTGCTGCTGTCTTAGAAGGTGTGAGTGGCGCAGGGGCTAGGGTCCAGCAGCACCTGCTCACAGCCATGGCCACTTCCCTCCTCTCCTCACGCATCCAAACACATCGTGTTACACAGAACAAGGTGTGAGGCTTTCATGTACATCCACACAAGAATTTAAGAACAGATTACAGAATGCTTAACATAAACACAGATAGAAACCCAGACATGAACAACCATACCATTCTGTTGTTTATTGATTTTATTGAAATTGCTCTAGAGAACTTCTACAGGAGATTTAGGTGGTAAAATCCCTCTGGGAAGGGTTTGACTTTTAGAGATGTTTCCAGGAGAAAGTAACTAATAGGGAGGTTTATACACAACCAAGAAGTTAAAGCAACATGAGAGAAGAATAAAACTGGCTTCAAATTCTCTAAATCTTTACATCGTGCTTTCTCTCTCAACCTCTTTTTCAGTCTGTATCTCTTTCTTTCTTCTGTACAGTTCATGAACTAATGGTGAACTGTGCATAAACTAGTTTGTCAGGAATTACATATTTAATTTTTCATAAGACAGCCCATCTAGTGTGTATGCGAAGTGCTAATCTTGGTAAGGCAGAGGGGCTAAAATTGATTTGAAGGTTTTTAAGTTGGAGTCTAGCATTGGTAATTGACTCTGAACTGAATTTATTTGCATTGAGCATTTCCAATTTAACACCAGAATACAAACTTGGTTCTTCAACTCTGCTCTAATTATACACTGATATGCATTCACCTCCCCCTCCCCCCTTTCTCTCTCCCCTGGCACAAAGACAGACAGTCCAATAGTTTGTTTACACAGTGCTCTGTTGGAGTGTGTGTGTTTGTGTGCAGGCATGTTACTGAGTGAGTGAATGTAAGTGTTTGTGTGTGTGTTTGTGTGTGTGTGTGTGTGCGTGTGCACATGCACATGTGCTAATTTGTAGAGTGTGTCAGTATCTGGGCTAATTGGCTGAATGAACACGCTGCAGCCTTCTACTTCAGCAAAGCATTATGGGTAGTAGGGAGGGACTTATCAGCTAGGCACACACTGCTGGGCTTTGAAATTAATTAACTCGGTGTGTCACCCCATAAACACATGTGCATGCACATTCTCTCAACACACAGAGAAACGCACAGCCAGAAGTGTGTGGTGTTGGTGATAATGATAATGGTAATGAAGGCTGGCCGGTCCCAAATTTTTTCGACCAGTTACTGTCGCTGAGTTTATGTTGAGTGAATGGCTGTACAACGTAGCTGTAGGCTTACACATTCGTGTGTATGTGAATGAGTGTTTGTGTGTGTGATAATGTTGAGTCAAGCCTGGTTAAGTATTTGCCAGTTTGGTTGTAACATTTAACAATGTAACTTCTTATCTATTTTCTGTACATTTTTGGATATATTGCTTTACTGAGTTTAGATAGGGTTGTCATAAGATAAATATGGAACAGAGCATTATCTACAGAGTTCAGATATTTTTTTTCCTCTATGCCCTGAATCAACCTTGTTACCAGGGATGTAAACACATATACTTTGAGGTTATACTTTGCAGTCTTAAAAATGCTCCATGTAGCTGACTTATATTTAAATTGCAAAGTATAATGTATATATAAAGTAAATATATATAGAGTATGTAATGTATGTATACAGTAGAATGTACACCAGCACTAACATTCACAAGCATCTGAGAGGACTTTCATCATATTTAATTTGTGTGTTTGTGTCTTTTAGGATCTGGTGTTGAAGTTGCTGCGCTATCTAGAGAGTCCATCTACAGTAACAAGAGCCAAAACATTACTACTACTACTGCTGCTAATACAGGACAACACCCAGACACTGCTTTACTGTTGTCAACATAGGTAAATAAACACTCACCCACAGCCACACACAGGCACTCACAGGCATCAACAAGGTCGCTCTTTCAGTAATATTTACTTGAAACATCCTCTTAGCCATATTACATACAAACATTTGATTATCTGACTATCTGAGCAGCAACTAAAAAGTAGTTTACATTTTGGCGGTTTTAAAGCATTGTGAAGCAAACCTTAAGGTTTGCCTGAGAGTAAGTAAATATGTGTATGTTCACAGAAGCAGCTTTGGATTGATGAAAATTCATGTAACAAACCAGACATAAGATCATTGGTTGATTTTTAATGTTGACAAGGCTGCAAGTTTTAACTATAATTATTTGGGCTTGATTTAAGGAAATGATTTTTTGATTTCAAACGATCAGCAATTGAATGATTCAATATCGATTAACAAACTTCTGCTTTGGAAATATTAATATATGGTCATGTCAGACAGTCTGAAAATAAAACTTGCCAAATGCTGAACTTTATAGATTTTCTGTTTGCCGTATAATACAGGATGGTTACTTACCACATGGTTGGGTACATGTTTGTACCAAAATAATCATGTCATAGAAGAATTATGCTTAAGTCTATTCTGAATAATAATTTCAGTTGTCAAGTGACTCCAGTCCCGTGCTGTCTGTCTGTGCTGATGACCAGTTTCACACACACAAGGACAGCAGGCTTCATCATGCATTCAGTGCACTTCATAAACTCTGAAATCTACATTGCCTTTTATTGTGAAGCCTGTTGGTGCTGACAGGCGCTTCATGGTGCATTCAAAAGCATGTCGTAAACTGAGAAATATAATATATATATTAAAATTGAACATTTCTCATTTTCTTTTCTTAAAATATGCAGTTCTTTCAGTTCAGAATTGTTAATAATTAGATTCTAAAAACATAATTATCCTATTCACCTCTGCATAGGCATATATGAACAACATCTCAAAAAGAGTTTTATTCAATTTTTATTGTAAACATGAATATTTTTAATCATGCATTCGGTAAGAGGTTTCTTTGTACAATTTACAACATAAGCTCTCTCAGAATCTCTGTCATATCCAGTCAATATTGGTATTGTGACTGAAATATTAATTATGACCTTGTGAACCAGATGGGAATAAATCTGGGAAATCAGTGGTGATACCTGGCACTAAGTTAGTTACAGTCTTTTTTTTACTGCACTTTACTGTAACCAGTAGGTGATTTGTCTAATTAATTTTCTTGTAAGCCTAACCCCTAACACTACAGTAGAAATTATATCCGTTCTAATTTCTCCTCCAAAATATTTTGTTAGAGATATGTCTTGGTCTGGGAGGTGTTTTCAGATCATTTGTAATCATACAGATATTACAGGAATTGTACAGGCAGCAGCATGTCTCCCAGATCCTCTCACTCTTCTGTGACCACATTTTTCTTCTTGTCGAAAGAGTCATGAAGGTGACACTGCTCTGTAGAGTATAAAGGCTACAATGTAAGATAGAATTGAATACTTAGAGTATATATTTTAGGAAATATTATGTATCTAAGATAAAACTGACAAAATTGCAGGACAGAGTTAAAAGGACACAATTAGAAATCCATCTGCTACTTCAGCACTGTGGACAGTGCTGTGGATTTATCAAACAGTTAGCTAGTGATATTTGCAAGCCATGGTTGGCACCATAGTTTCTAACTTACACAAACTTCAGTCTTCAGGATCAATGAATCAAGCAGAGTAGAATAAAATGTTCAACTAAACAACCCCTCTGCATCTTCATTGTCTCTGCTACTAAGACATGGAGAGAGGGATGGTATCACCTACTGACTGTAACATGTGGGTCCTGTTTGAAAGGGAATTGTTTGTGTAACTACTTTTACTTCATAGTATAACCCCTGCAGCCTCCTGCTGTATGACTCTACTGAGATTTGGACAAGTGAAGCTTACTCATATCTCCACTCAGCCTGTCAGACCACTGGCTAATTAGTTTCTCTGGAATGTAGCTTCCCATGTTTACACATAGACTGAACTGTCAGAGAACAAAAAACTAGCATTTGTGAATTCCATTTCAGGATGGGATTCCCTTTTAATTATTTAGCTGTAGCTGAGAGTTCTGCTACCCTGCTTCACTATAGCTTAAACTACATGCTCGCTCCAGTATACACAGAGAAATCCAAAATTGTGCTCTTTGTTGTTGTATTTCATGATATTATTTATTTGAAAGAAATTTTGATTCCTACCAACCACCATATCAGTTGCTTTACATGGATAATTTGTGTATATTGAACAATATCAGCCAAGCAGTCCTGTTGGCCCAAGAGTCGTTCTATGTGACACTGACTAGTGTGTTTTATTTTTAGAAAAGGAAGATGGCTGCCTGCAGTCAGTTTAAGAGCTTTGGCTATGAAGTGTACTGTAGCCTATTCAAAGACTACACCCCCAGTAATTTACTCATTCTGAAAACACTTTTTACTAGTAAAGTGACCTGTGTCCACACTGCCATTTTCAGGTTTTTAAGAGTTAAAGATCTCTTACCACTTCACTGTCATACTGCAAAGCAGCTGACCATGTTGAACATGCATACATCATTGTTTTTCTTAATATTGAGGCTGTGATAAAACAGCTTGAATATACATTCATGTGACTCAGTCTGGACATGTTATCAAACAAACTGAGTTAATAATTTATTAGATTATAAAACCAACAAATTTGGGCATGCATGCTTTTATGGAGTTCAAGTTCTGATACAAGCAGTCAGAGTGTACTTTTTGCACTCTGTCTAACCTTTTTGTTAACTAGCACAGCAGCCATGGGAATGATAATGTAAATGTACGTACTCTGGACGTTCAGTTTGTGCTGCTGTGTGTTGTAACTTCACTGGAACTTCAAATGGTTCATTAGCTGGTTGTCCTGTTTTTCAACCCACACTAACTTGCAATGCAGCTGTGAATGTGCATAGCCAACAAGATCAGATGCAAATGCATTACATACTGTACCACACTGTATACACAACCAGGTCCCCTGGTACTATGACCAGTCAGAATTTCAGTTTGAAAAAGATGCCCTAGATTACTGCAACTATGGATCTTTGTAACTCTCTCTCCTCTCTCAATATTTCTCTTTTTCTCAGTACGTTTGCTTTCTTTTGTATTGAATTGCTTCTCTCGGACTCTTTAGCTTTGTCATTCTGACACTCCTTTCTTTCTCAAGTATTGCTCTCTGACACTTTACATGTGTGTACAGCCAGATTAAATTTTACACAAGAGTATGGTTATGTGTGGGTAGAGTAAGGTATGCAGACACACTCGGCTATTAACATTATTTGTAATGTTTTTTTAAACCACCAAAAATCTGGATGCACCACTTCTTTACCTTTCCAATCCATCCAGGCCAATTTTATTTCTATAGCACATTTAAAAACAACAGAGTTGACCAAAGTGCTGTTCATCAATAAATAGACAAAAACATAGAATAAATACACAAAAAACAGACAGGACAGAAAACAAAGTAAAACAAGAGACAATAAAACCACAATATAAAAGCTCAGACTGACAACTCTCATACATAGTCCACGAATGCAGTGGAGAATAAGTGGGTTTTTAATCGAGATTTAAACACAAGCAATGGCTCTGTCTCCCCATTGTTTCAACCTCGATGTAGGGACAACAAGGAGAGATTTGTCAACAGACCTTAGTGACCGTGATGGTATATATGGTTGTAAAAGTTCTGTAAGGTAAGGTGGAGCCAAACCATTGAGAGCTTTGTACGCAAACAATAAAATTTTAAATTTGATTTCAAATTTTATTGTTTGACCTTTGTTTGACTATTGTTTGACCTTGACCTATTGTTTGACCTTTGATGGACATATAGTGGCTAAGTCACACCCTTTCCAGTGGACTCCATGGGACCTAATTTCAGAAAAAATAGGAACGGTAGTCAATGGAAAGAGAAGAATTATTTTTTGATCATGTTTAAGTTGTACAGCCAATCTCAATTATGTTCGTCGATTTTAAAGCTAGTTTTTGCAAGTCAAGAAAGTCGCAGAAACTGAGCTCAAGTTACAGCCATGCTAGCGTTGGTCGATGTATATTGTGTCAGACGACAGAAGTACTTCCCTGAGCAGTTTCACAAAAACTAAGATGTACTTAACTATTTTCACAACAAACTGCTACTTTATTTATTTGTAAAATTATCTTTGAAAATGACAAATCATTTTCAATTTACTATTTAAAAGGAATCAAAAAATTATTTGTCTCTGACTACTGTACAGAATTTTTTTAAATAATCAAAAGCTTCCATGGCTCGCAAGTAGAAGGGCAGGACTGAGGAGAAGCTCACTCATGTCAGTGTTAATACAAGTCAATAAGTGTTGTAGTTGTTTTACATTATTGTACACGTTTGTACCTAGTGGGTTGATACCTAAAATATGACAAAACTAAGTATCCTCAAAAATGTCATTTGCATGATAAATTCTCTTGCTTTTTGAGTGTAGTATTGTTGAGCATCATGTCCACCTGTGCAATTCACAAAGGAAATAAAGGAGCTACCTCATATAGAAGTAATTAAAAGAAATTAGTCATAGACAGATCAACGAATATCTTTGAAAACAAAATGAAGAAACTTTGGGAAAAGAAACTGTTTCCAAATTAAACTGGCAGTAGCATTCCAAATTTGCAGTTACCTTCTGCTACACTAATTGTCTAAACTCTACAGTGTAAAGAATAGCTTGTTGAAGCAATACAAATCACTTTATGTCTGTGCCTTAAAAAACTGGGACACGGACACAGTCTGCAGTAGGAAATGAAAATTTCCCAAGTACCCTATTTAGAATATTTTAGACTGAACAATTTTCTCTGATATTACAGCCCTATGCCAAAGCATCCTATAGTTTGTCTCATGCTAAATTAGCTTTACTTTTTTATGTTTAGATATGAGAATAACTCAACTGGCTGAATGTCTGAACACAACACACAAGCACACACACGCACACACACACATACACACACACATACAATTTCTATCTCTCCTTTCAGTTCTCTCTCCCTCCGTTCAGTGTGTTGAAGCTGTCAGAGCTGACCTGCCTGTCTCTCTCCCACTGAGCACTCTGCATGATTCAACCGCACACACAGACACACGTCTTTTCCTCAGTCCTTCCCTCACCCAGTCACGTTGTGTTTAATTAGCTCCTCAGTGGCATGAAAATGTGTGTGTGTGTGTGTGTTTTGTGTGTCTTTGTTTTTGTCTGTATGAGATAAACTTGTGCAGGCCTCACTGAGAAAGTGTCAAGATTGCCATTGGGAGTGGAGTATGATGGCTTTCAACAGAGGCAGTCCCATACACACGCACACAGTGTGTGTGCCACTTGTAGGGCCACTTGTAGGTCAGTTGTGTGTGAGTCTCCCACAGTGACTGACAGAGAGGTGGCAGGTTTGTCTCTCTTTATTTAGCAATTGGGAAAAATTGCTGCAAGCGTACAGAGGATCACACAGGCAGAAGTCTAGCAGGGAGACAATTTAGCAGACAGACAGGAGGAGGCCATGGAGCCAATAAGACATACAGACATGTACTATAAATGGAATGATACATTGATAAGCATTTTGTTTTAGATTTTTTTTTGCATAATATTCAAGGCCATTGAGTCATCAGATAATGTTGTCATTGGTGCTGTTGAAGAGAGATTTATGCTTGAACCACGTTAAAGCCAAAAGTTCAACCCATCATCCAATTTCAACCGCATATTCTGTTTCTGAACGCACTTTTATCACTTGTACCTCGATAGACAGGCTAAGGACTACATCATCAGCAGCTAATTCTTACTTAATAATGTCTTACAGTATTAAAGATTTGACTTCATCAGAATTTGTAAAACAAGCTTATCAAGTGCAAAAGTTCAGCAAACAAGCTAATTTTTAGAGACAGTAGCAGCTTGGCTCTGAGGGAGGCAGACTCGAGTTGTCCTTCAGCTGGTTTGTCCACCTTTTTAAAAATAATAATAATAAAAGCTAAATTATCCTAATGATTAGTTACTTTCCATAAAATTTTGTACAGTCATTCATGGTACCCAGAAGATGAAACCAAAAACTTTGGTCGTTCCTTGACTTTTCATCTAGCACCAAATACAGGTTGGCCTTTGTAGGTTTAAGTAAAATGTCTCCACAAGTGTTTCCAAACACATTCAAATTGCCCACAAGACAAACTGGGTGAATTTTTAATTTTTTACTGAGCTGCATCATCAGGTCAACGTGAGGGGTTATTGAATGACCTAATAATCCTAACCCTACGACTCTGAGCTGCACTTTGTGGTTTTTTTTTTTTAATTTTATTTCGGGCATGTTCAAATAATCAGAGTTCATCACACACAATTTCAGTTTTACAATACAGCACATGGCCGAAAAGGGTACAGGAGAAGCTAATAGCTTATCAGAGTCCCGCCCCTATTTCCCACAAAATACATCGATTCACTCATTCAATAGAGCTGGCTTTGAGTCATTGAAAGAGTAATTTGTTGACGGTCCCTAAGTGAAAGCCCTGTCTTGCTGTGGAGAGTTCACCATCACACACTGCCAACAGCAGTTCAAAGTGACGCTGCTGGATCGGGAGCGAATGTCGAATATCCAACTTCAGCGCGGTCCTCGGGTAAACGCAGTCTTGAATTCCTCCAAGAATCGGGCTGAATTACTACTCCCGAGGTAGCTGATCATTTATTTCACTTTAATAATACTGTGTGTGTGAGTGTACAACGTAACTCTAGGTCATACCTTATAACAGCTCAACTTCGTTGGCAGTGCTTAACTCGAAAGTTCCCTCGCAGCACCCTAGCAACAAGAATATAGGCATCATTGGCAGCATAAATTACAAATGAAAAGAAATGTGTTGAAATAAAACATCAACTTTACAACTTGAACTTACGTTTCTCTGGACGCGACGCAAACGGTCAACAAAGCAAAGAGCGAGGCAGCTAACATGCAAATAATTGCTGCATCATCTCGTCAGCTGCTTGTGCGCCAGCGCCCTCTAGAGGCTGAGCTCCCAAACAGCCTGTCTCACTCTATACAGCAAGCAGGGGAAGCGGGACTAATAGAAAACACGATTTATTAACCCTATTACTTCTAGGGACAATTTATTATTCACTGAATATTGGTAGGATCATATCCATAGTCTCTACCCAAACCTATGTCCTTGCATAAATTGTTGACTAACTTACCTAGCCATTAGTTCCTCATTTTTTCCTTGAAAACTACTCTAATTTTGTGGTTCTTCTTGTAAAGTGTGACCAGAAAACTAAACAGTCTCCAGACAAGCGAGTTAGCACAGTTTCAGAGATTATCACATCTGTAAACCACGTCACAGTTACGCACACTGGGCATGCGCATGCCGGTGTAAACGACGCAAAGGGCTGGTTGGCTGCTCACTCAGAAAAGAACCAAACAACAGCAGTAACGTGAAAGTCAAACCAAAGATAACGAGCTCCACATGAGTATGAGGTAACATGGTCCATGGTAGCAGACAGCCGAGTTACAGTGAGTGAGTTAGGGATTGTGTTTATAGATGTAAATGCTAATCTCAATCTCTCTGCCATTTCCTCCTGGTTAACGTTAACCGTCCTCAAGGCATACAAACTTGTAAGCATACTTATAATTTCGTTAGTTTGTAATTTTTAGTGTTGTTTCTTATGAAACAAAGATAGGTTTGTACTTATGAGATGTGAGTTAAAATAAGTACAAAACGTATCTTTCAAATATACAGTATGTTGAATGAATGCTTGGATAACATAGACAATGTGTAGCTAAATTAAGTAAGTTAGTCGTCACAAGATCTCATCGTCACGCTGTGTAGTTTGAATACTAAAGAGTAATTAAACCCCTGAGCCACTTTTTTCATCTGAAAAACTATGCTAATAAGTATTTAGTAGTGTTTATGATTGATTCAGGTCTAAAATAATTGAATTGAATTCAAATCAACTGAATTTTACACATTAAATTTGGATGTGCTTAGCGACTGCCCTCTACTGGTTGAAGCATGGTTATTGCAAAAAAAAAAAATTCCTATTGGTTGATCAGGGGATTCGTGAGGTGTCTGGTGGTCACTTTTGTCACCAACCAAGCCCCACCCCTAACTGCTCAGGATTCAGAGGACTGTGGCTAGAGAAGACACACCCAGTCACTCTAAAGGTGCGCTCAGAAAGCAATGAATGCCATGAACACCACAAAATGCAAAGTCAGTAGGCCCTAGCTATGTTTACATGTGCAAAATTTCTTGAGTCCGATCAAAATCTTAAGTGATTAGAGATTCCAAATCTTTACATGAATGCTCAAGTGTTCTGATCATGACGTGTGCATACAAATACATGCATCAAGTGTTTAATCAGAATAAACCATTAGGAAATGCGCAGAGTTAGAGCAGCAGAAGAAGAAGAAGAAGCTTTACATCCTTCTGGATGGAGAACTTCCACAACTGATACTGTGCAGAAATGATTATTAAATCGGCCGTGGTTAATGATAGAAAGGGGCAAACCCCTCTTCCTCCTGGTGCTACCTGCTAACGTTAACCGTGGCTGACATGAAGCTGTGCGACATAACATAACCGTGTCTGTGCATTTAAACCGATGTGCTCTCAGGTTAAAGCTCATACCTCCAATGTCACGTGCCAAGTTAAAGAGTAATATACATAAAAAATTAGAATACACTGGTTTTATAATGTAATGTAGAAAAGACTGCAGAGGAGATACCTGCACACTGATATAACTCTACTAGAAAACCTCTAAAAGGTCCACAGACCGAGATCAGTGCAAAAAGAGTCTATTTATTTAAGACAGTTGTGCACAGACACAGACACAGATTCCTGTCAGATGTGATCAGTCAATCAGCTGATGTCACTGTTTGGGTAAGTGAGGTATAGAAGCATGACTACCACATCACAATGACCTGTCATACAACTACAACTCTATTTACGACATCCTCAAACACCACAATATGATAGATGAACACAAGATACAAATGTTCAAAAACACAACTATGCACAGGATGACAGACAGAAACATGGACTCACAGAAATACTGAGACTGAGTGATGGATGCATGCCCACTGACAGAGGTACTGACAGACTGGTCTGTCTTGCATGAACTCTGAAAGACAACAGCCCATTTTCACAATGCAGTTGCACGTTCAGTTGCAATTTGAGCGATATTGATGCTTGAAACTTTCTCGAGTTCTTGAGCCACTCAGCCAAATAACTTCACCCTTGACACTACACTTGCTTGGGCCCTCTGCGATGCCCCCAGGTTGATGGGATGAACTGCAGTTGTAATTTGTGAAGGCGACACGTACACACATACTCACACAGTTATTTCTTGCTTCAATAGTATGATAAAGTTGTCAATGTTTCATTTTAGAGTTTAGTAGTTTCACGGTGACAATAAAATGTGCTGTGTGAATGTTTGTCACTCTGTGTGTCTCTGTTCTAGGGAACAGGAAAACCAGCAGTGATTAGTGAATAATGGGTGGTATCCTCTGGAAGATCAAGTCCAAGGGCATGAACTGATGTGCAAAAATATGACTTCTCATAATTCCCTCATACAAACCGAAGCCCTAAATGTGACTGCGAGTGTGTTATTGGCCACTCTGTATGGGT
>JAQFJB010000024.1:19241201-19251853 GCA_029874875.1 Naso minor
CTCCTCTTGTCTCCTCTCCTCACCCCTCATCTCCTCTCTCTCCTCTCTCTCCTCTCCCTCTCCAGCAGATGAAAGCAGAGATCAGCTCAAGCCTTTGAAGTGGCTGAGACTGGCACACTCCCACTGGTTTAGCGGTAGGAGGAGGGGAGCAGAGGTTTTAGGAGAAAGGGCAGGAGATGAAAGGAGTTATGAGGAGAGAGAAGAGGAGAGGAAGGGTGGGGAGGAGGGAGGGTTTAATTGAGAGGATGAGAGGAGTTGGGGCAGAGAGAGGAGACGGAAGAAGAGTAGGAGTTATTATGAGTTTCTGGGCTGAGATCCTAACCCAAATGATGTCATTCAGCCTTTACCATGGCAACCTGAGGAATGCCTTTTCAAACCAAGTGTTAAAGGAGGGGAGGAGCGTCACTCACAGTCCTCGGTCCACAAGAAAGCCTTGAGGCCTAAAACCTGATTCTTATGGCTGCGTTCACTCAAACATGAAGCCATCAGTTGCACAGCCCACGTCTCCTCAGACTACTACACAACTTCCCTGCAGACACTCGGCTCTCAAAATTGTTGGATTCAGCTGCATTGTTTGAAGGATTTTACCAAAGCCCCAACATTAATCACCTAAAACTGTACCGAACAGCTAGTACTGCTTACACGGATAGTTTAGGTGTTTTTGGAGTAGGGTTGTATTCAGGGTCTCATTCATAGTCAGTGTCAATCTTCATTAGATTGCCACAGCCACGCCCCCAGTTTGGAGAAGCAGCAGGAGTACCAATGAAGGAAGCTAAGTGATGTACTACAAGGGAAAGAAATAGCAGCAAAATGCATTTTTATCCACCTAGAATAGGCTCACAAAATAAAAATCTAAATTAATTTAAGTGTTTACTGTATTCAGAATACTTTCACCACTTTACCTTGCTATCAGCCTCAATGCTTTCCTCAAAAAACCATCAGACTCCTTTAACAAAAACTGGTTTTTACCTCAGTACACAGGAGTTGCCGATCTACCCGTCTCAATCAGTCAGTTTGTTTTTGTTATGCTGCTCAGTCCGGATTTAAAATAACAAGCCACACAATTACACAAACAATCCAGTTGAGGAAGTGATAGAACAAGTGATAGTGGCAAACATCAATTTAAGACACAAAAAAGTGCTGGTGTAAGCTGAGTGTGAGGCTAATGGTGCTTCTCTAAAAGTCATTTACTGTAATCTAAAACCAATTATTTCATTTCCTGCTATCCTGTTCCATGCAGCTGTTGAGTGTCAGTTTGGCACTGTGAAAGTTCGTCCTAAAACTTTTATGGATCTAATTTATGCAATCCAAATGCACAAACTTTCAAGGATTTCTTAGGCCTCTGGGAGCTGTGTTAATTAGGTTAATTAGGTAGGTTTTAATCAACTAAGGGGGTGGGCTTCTGCCGGCCTGGCTGTCAGGCTGCCCTCAAAGACACCTGGGAGGAAGAGAGGAGGGGAGGAGGGTGAGGGTGGGAGATAAGAGAGGCAGAGAAAGAAGTAAATTACAGACAGCCTGAAGGGTCCTTAGCACATTGGATGTGTTCACTAATCCACAGTGTTTTAAATGTATGTATGCTTTTATTTTATTTAGGTTACAGCCATGAAATAACTATTAACCAGGATTGGAACTGGAACTATTGAATGGCAACAGCATAAATATGAAATCATGAAAAAAGAACAACAGAAAGAACTTGTAGAAGAAAATAGCATATTTAGAGGACAGAGATAAGTATCAGCCAACAGAAAGGCACCTGACCACAACCACTGACAGAAACACCAACACAGCACCAGACAGGAGTTTCAGCTCAGCACAGGAACTGCAGAGCCAGTTGACACAGCACGGCTCACCTGACAATATAACTAGAGCAGTCTGACCCCTCATGACTACTCTTCAGAACATTCAGCTACAACTTGGCTAATATGACATGAGGCATAAATACTTTCCACAACCTAATGTTAATCCAGTTCAATCATTCTACGTCCACAAGTTAACAATTTAAAACAAAGACATTGCAACTACAACACATCAAGCACTGACAGATTTTATAGAGACCATCAAACGTGTACAAAGTAGAGTCACGAGTGCAGTTAACATGACACGAGGTCACTGAGATCTTTGAGTTATGGGTTTTTGTTAAGTTTGCAACTGCTTTATGTGGACAAGTCAACAAATAATGATAACACAAAAATCAGACAGCTTCACATCTGTCAGTGCAGCCATGCACAAAATATGTCAAAGGCCTGATGTTTAGGATAACAAGGAAATTCAGATGGCACAGCGAATGATCGGACAGGATAGTTAGAAGAGGCATAGGTTCCCACCTCATGATCACATCTACATCAGTCTGCCCAATGCTAAACCTTTTCCTAATGTACATGTGGGTGGTAGTCTAGAATAACAGACATTAATTCCATATTCAGAATTAATTAAGTGCTGTATTTTTCTGTGAGTCAAAGGAACACGAGACATATGGAGTCAAAAGACTAGAAATATGTACATTACATAACTGTTGCGATTTTCGCTTTTTGCTTTTATTAGATGCAACATATTAGTGTTTGACAGAAAACAAGGTAAGACAGAGAGGGTACTGCATGCTGTAGAGATCCTCAGCTGGAATCAAAGCATGGATGATGTGGTTATGTTTTATGCCTCTTAACCGTGAAGCACTAAGTGAGCTCCATCATTTGAAAATGTCTAATTCTTTGTCATGAGGTAAGTAACCAAACTGTGGCACGGTGAGTGACTTTTCTTTTGCCTGTCCCAGGTGTCATGTCGATGTGGTTCCACTTGCTGCTGAAATCCTCCAAGAGATCTCCGGATCCTAAAAGCTTTAATCTTCAAACCAGAGCCATTTCAACACTTCAGAACTTTAAAGATACTTAGGATTGGTAGTCTGCTTTTTAGACTTTCTCCCCATCTTCAGGTAACCTTTTCTCAACCCTCAGCAAGAGGACTGTTCTTCAAAATGTTATCAGTTTTAGAAATAGATGTCTAGTTTTTCCTTTGTTTTATTTATGTCTTTTTTTTTTAAGGGAAAAAAGTGGACTGGATGTAAACAGTAATGTAATATGTGTGGTTGTGACTGATTAAACTCAAATATTTTTGGTGTTTGTATGAACTAGTTGTGAACAGCTGCTGAGACAGACTCCTGAAAGCATTGAGACGTATGAAACTGGTATCAGAGCACTCAGTGTAGTCCCTCTACGTGACTCTCATGTAATTTACAAACTGCATCAGTGAGTAATAAATATTGCTGTGTCAAGAAAATAATTTGACAGCTCAGTCAAAACATCCATTAATTGTCCATCAGACTGCACAGGATTACAGCATGAGAGTTAATTCAGACCGTCACAGGCGTCAGAGCGCTGGCCTCTGGGTTTATCCAGACACTTCCAGTCAGCATAAATGGACGACTTCATCTCATTAGTTAACACGTCTAGCATCATATGTGTCTTTAATTTGACGTGATCACAAAATTATACTTTGCCCAATGGCGACTGCAGCTATGAGCAACACACTGCTCAGGAGCTTCCAGTAAAATTTGTTTCTGTACAAGGAATTATGCCGTACAAATGGAGAACGTGTTGCAGATGTGCTTTGTAATTTTCTACAAAGGCAGACTGATGTTACAGTGGCAGTGGCACAGAAATGGTAAATATTAGGTGAAGTCCGAGTCATAGTAGTTGTAATTTTATACATTCTGCTTATGTCAGGTGTACCTGACATCTACCAAAAGATTCCTCAGTGGGCTGTGAAAATTGGAAATTGTCCCATGGAATGTTGGTCAGAGGCTGGATGAGGGCAACAGGAAGTGAAGGTGAGGCAAAGTATGGATCTTAATGCAAAGGTTGGGTTCCATATTGGGGGAAAAAGGCCTCTGACCCTGTCCTTTGTTCAACATCAAAAAAATTAAATCATGGAGATCCAGTATAGTCACTTCTTCCAGGCTTTTAGTTCATCACTCCAGCTTATCATTTCAAATGTAAATTTTACTAATCTTACTAAAGCTGTACCAAACATTACCACCACTAACTGGTTGTGTATTATCCAAGTCATGGTACCTGCATTGCATGGTCTCCACAGGTGGACATAGACACTTTACAGATGGTTGATTCGAACCTTTCAACTAAAACTGAGTCACAACTGTGTTGTAGTCGTTACCTTTGCTGTCTGAAATTTCTTCAGCATATACCAACTGTTTTAATTCTGCCCTATAGCTAGTATTCAAAGTGTACTTGTACAGAGAAACATGCCTTTAATCATTTTGTGGTACCTCTCTGGCAGCATGGTCGCCAATCAAAGACTTGTTTTTAAGTTGTGAGATACAGCTAGGTGCGTAACTATGTGCAAACATGTTAAGTGCAAGTATAACACTGGTCACAGCTCTGTTTTTGTGGAGATTTGCTGCAAGTTTTCCTTAGAGTTAGGTTACACTCTCAAATCCAGTAGTAAAGATTTCATTCTCAGGGCCATTAACATTGTCCAAGTAAATGAAAGGCCAGACCACAACAGAAGTTTAGTTTTATGAAAAAAAACCCAAAAACATTCATATAAAAAAAACCTTGTGAATTGGTCTTAACTGTACATGCAAACAGTCTTCACTGAATTTCTATCATATCCCAAAGTACCTGTTGAGTGAGGCTGTGGGATACTCAAGACCTTGACAGAAAAAAAAATCTTGTGCAATTTATGTCCTCTTGAATTGAAGGTGTTGATGAAATGAGACGTGGAGGCAGCCAGGTGAAATGACAGTCCATTTTATTGTTTAGAACACAGCAGGCTACAGCAACCAGCTCCTCCCACTACCCCACCCCACAGTAACAGCAGACCATTAAGAGCCCTCCTCCACCCCCATCCTTCAACAGCCACACCCATTCAGCTAGGTCAGCTACACCCCCTTTGGAACAGCAGGGACACATCAGTGTCCACCTTTAAAGCAAGAAAATAGCTTGATATTTGGACCATGATTTCCAATTCATGTTTTTTTTTATACAAAAGCTACACAATGTTACACTTGATCATCAGAATACAATTCAACTGATTTACTTTAGTGTTTGGACACCATTAAAATGTCATCAGTTTCTTTACTTGGATGGAGCATTACCACTAAAAAAAACTCAACACTACCAGAGACTTAAAATACAAGGGACTGCAAAAACAAGAGATGAGTATCATAATTCAGAATAATGAAAAAGCAAGCTAGAATCAGTTTGTACCATTACAGACTTGAGGAAAAACTGAATAAAAAAGTAAAACAACCAAAAGTAAAAATGAAAAACAAATTACATAAAAAGGGTTTTATTAAAAATCAACTGTTGAGATCAAAATCTGTGTGTCAAGTCAGCCCTCCGTCAGGCTGAGAGACCAGAACAGAACCGCACTTAAATCTAGTTTGTCCCAATGGAGTTCCCATAGACAGGAAACTCTGCTTGCTGTTGAGTCGTCTTCAGGCACTTTCTGAAACCCCGCCTCCTCCATATGGGCGAATCACGATGCAGGTTCATCCAGATCACATGATACAGCTGCGAAGGGAGGGAGAGAGTGTGGAAAAAGAATGGAATGAGGGGAAAAACGGGAGGTGAGTGGAAGGAGACAGGGCACAGGCGTTGGTTAAGACCACACACACAGATCAAACCCCATGTAACATCACACACACCACTTCACACAACTTTGCAATTAGGAGCAGTCTGAACATGCAGCAGCCGCTGTGAGTGACTCCACTCGGCTCTCCCCCTCAGACCTTTCATCCAGACAGAAAACCTCCCACCGTGCTTTAACTTCAGCAAAAACTGGCTCTCCTTCATCTCCACTAACACATCTCTGCTCAGTATGAAGATATTCTTACCTAGTAGAAAGTGTAGTGTAATGTTGGTCTTGGTATTTACAGGTCGGTATCGAACCAGGCCAGTTGGTTGGAGTCGCCAGGTGGTAGGCCCTCTATCAGTTCCTGGGCGTGTCCCAGGTCAGGCAGCCCCTCTACAGGAGGGTATTCCTGGCCAGGGTGGTGGCCGCCCAGATCATGGTCCATCATGGGCTCCATACCCATCGTGTCCCCTCCGTAACCTCCCGAATGGAAGGAACGGTAGCTTGGGTCTGGGAGAGGGAGGAGTGGATGGAGGGGAGGCAGGGGAAGCAGAGCAGTTGTTAGAAGCATGTTAACAAACCAAGCGGTCACACAGTAGTATGATCATTCAAGCGTAACACTACAAAGCAACACAGCACACTGTCCATCCTCGAGCAGACAGAACTGCCAGTGACCTCTGTTTGAACCACAGCTGTTACAGCCTTTGAACTGAATTTAGCTTCACTGTTCAGTTTGGTTCCGTCTGCAGCACAGTGAGCAACCTTGAGTCTTTTTATTCATTTGGCTGGCCAAGAACCAATTAAAGCTGTTAGTGCTGGAGGAATGGAGAACAGTGGAAATGAAAATAAATACCCGTCAACACTCGCCCCTTAACCTGTTGATTGGAACACAGTCCAAAGACCAGGTACATCGTTAACATTTAGACGGCCAGCTGCATCATCCTGACTGGCAGCAGGGATTAAATCAATCTCTATCCTCGAATTGTAGGCATCAGTGCACATCACCACTTTCTTAATTTGCCTGTGTATAACAACTTTAACAGCCAATCCTGTAATAAGCATTAATAACAATGGCCTGATGGCACTCTGTCACTGGATTTTGACAAAATTTGGTTGATTGGGGCAGAGGATGTTCATGGAGAAAGCAATGACTGTCCAATTAGTGGGGGGAAAAATGTGCTGGAATTTTGGTTTGGGGTTTTTTTTTGTCTTGCATTTGTGACGTCCTCATTCCCTCCCCTGTGTCTCCTGCGAGCCTCCCAGCCATCCAGAGGTGAGGAGGTGACCTACCTTCCTGTCTGTAGCCCAGAGGCTCTCCCTGTGCTCCAATATCCAGACCCAAGTCTCCAGTCTGCAGAGCAACACAGAAGAATGATCAGGGTGGCTGCAGGTTCATCACATCCACAGGTATTTACAGTAACTTTATCTGCAGTGCACAAGCATTTGAGCTTGTGTACAAATAAACTGATTATCAATCTAAGTTTATACTCAGTGCTTCATACCTCGTTCCAGGCCATTGGCTCTGTCCTGAAGAGCGAGCTGGTGAGTTCTACAGAGAGGCGTTTCTTGTAGTCTTGGGGTTTGTCCTCTGACATACGGAACAAAACTGCTGCAGCGTAGGTGGCTGAGGATGGAGGGTTCAGAGGTTAATCAAACCACACAACCAAGCAATGTCATATCAATCAGAGAACAGATGAACATTAACACTGTTGTAGTTTCCCTCATCTACATCTATTTAATCCATGAAAAAGTTCTGAAAAAGAAAAAGTTCAATTTTAAGGGCCAGCGTTTTCTCCTATCACAAGGGCTCATTGTTGGACTGGCGCTTATAAACATCTGTGTGGTCATTATGTGAAAGATGGCAGTATGTAAATGAGCGATTTTATGCACATACCAACTCCTTCGTTGCGGCTGTGCAATAGCTCTGTGAGTGGGGCGGTGGCTCCCTCAGCCTCGATGGCCTCAGCAGCCTCTTTATCCTGGGCCAGTTCACACAGGACGCCTGCTGCTACACGCTGGATGTTCTCAATGGGAGAATACAACAGCTGCATGGACAAACACAGGCGAGCTGCTTAGGAACAATTTGTCAACCTTCACAGCACTATCATGATCAGCAAGGATGCAGCAAGGTGTCAGAATAAATTTCACTTTTAAGCATCCTGCAACAAGTGTTTTAAAAAGTACTTGGACATGATTCTCAAACTGGCATTTCTAGTATCTATAGTTCCTCAATCCAAAATGACACGTGAATAAATTTAACAGTTTAGACTTCCCGAAATCTTGTGCAAATTTTACAGCTGATAATCAACATTCTGCATATTACATTTATATGACTATCAAAATGCATTGTCATGAGGTGAACTTTTCCTGATACCTGTACAAAGAGTGGAATGGTGTTGAGTCCTCTGATGACTATTCTGTTGTGGACGTCTCTGGCCAGGATGTGAAGTGCTCCTGTGCAGCCCTCTACAATTTCCTCCATACGAACTCCCTCCTAAAAAAAAGAAAAGAGAGACAGAAAAAAAATCAGTTAGCTGAGTTCTGAGTTTAAACTGTGAGGAGACCTTTAGCAGGTAGTTGGGGAAACTCGCTGATCTCAGGTGGTCATCTTTTTAACGTGACCACCTGATAATGCAGCAAGACTGGGCAGTACTAAATCTGGCATCTTTTCTAGGTCAGCTTTAAATTACACTGGGCATTGGGTGCGTATCTCATTAATTATGTCGTGCTGGTGTTTCTTGTGGAGTTGTGTGTTCACTTAAGTGTTAAAAAAAGTGTGTGCGCGCTCTCACCACAAACTGCTGCTGCGTGCCGCCCATGCTGGTGCGTCTCTGTGTGTCTTGGTGTGCTCTGACCAGCAGCTGAACCAGTCTGGGGATGGCCCCCTGTTCTCTCAGAGGAGCGTGGTTTGCAGGGCACAGAGCCAGGTTACGAATCAGACCGACTGTAGCCTGTTGGACCAACATATTTATATCAGTTATGCCCATTTCAAATTACATGAATGTCAAACAGCCATCAATCATACCTGATAAGAAATCACAGCCAAATGTTTTCAAGTGTACATTTGTATTCACAAAATTTTAAAATGAACTATTATCAGGCATTTTCCAATTGTGAAGTCCTTCCTACTGAAAGACTCAGTAGGTTGACTTTGTAAGTTGAGACAAGCTTTGCCTCAATCCTGTGACAAGAGCAAAACAATGCTTACACAAACTTAATTCTCCATTGTCTGTTAGAGCAAATACACTGCAATACATTAGAGACGCCTGCTTGTCACTCAGGAGTATACTGCAGCTTTTAAAAAGCTTTCATCAGTTTATATAAAGCAATCAATTGATTGTTGGCCGTGGTATAATAACCATATATAATGGCGATGACATCTAACTCCTTTACACAATTCACTCTGCCTGTGAGTAGCTCCGGCTTGCTTCTGTCGTATCTAGGAAACACAGGAGACATTTACAGGTACATTTCACAGTTCGATTTAAAACTGTTAAAAAATGGAAACGTCTAACATTAACTCCGATCTCCGTGGTGGCCAAACTATGAAGAGTAGACTGAGTTTTGTACATCTCAAAGAGAAATTAAAATTTTAAGTTGCCTCTCGGCTTTTCAGGTCTCTGCCGTTGTCCACTTCTGCAGCATCAGTTGAACTACAGCACCGTTGTGTTTTGTCCCAGCAGCTGTACTGAACATAAGGCATCACACCTTATGATTTCATATGACAAAAGTTAATTATCTGACTGCTGACACAGGTTATGTATTATGCTGGGCTGACCACAGTGGTACCAGGCAGGCTAGGTTACATCAAGCTATTGGGGCAGCAGCAGGCTAAGTTAAATCTGAAAGATAGCATGTTGCATAGCAACCACTTTCCCCTTTGTGCAGGCTGCCAAGAACTGTGTCTTTGCAAGAACAATGGCTTATAAATCAACATGTTAATAAAATGGTTTAAGTCTATACTTAACACATTGCCATACTTGGTAACTGTTCTTATGAAAGCAGTAGCTGTGAATATATCATTAAATATCATTAAATGTGTTGTCAGCTCAATATAAAAATGTGCCTTAGCTTTGAAAAAATACAATATGCCAAGGCCTGTAGTGAGCTATTGCTTAATTTTAAATTAACCTGGGTCTAAAACAAGCAAAATGTGCTTCAGATGCAAAATTCGCTTCAAATTTACCAGCAGTAAGGAACTGCATTCTCAACAACTAAACACTCAGAGCTGAAAGACCAAAAAAAATAAATAAATAACCCAAAAAAAAGGCTATTAGTGTTCCACTTCTCCACAGAAGTAATTCTGCGCATTTATAGCCAGATTTGACCCTTTGAGTCAAGAGTCCAAGTGTGGTCAAGAGTAAACTGATTTTCACAAGGAAATCAGCAGTTAGAGGAGTTGCTTTGTTGGCTGACTGCTGCTGGCGAGTCAGTTTATGAGTCTGAGCATACCTTAATGAGCGGCCAGTGTGATGGCGGATGCAGTAATTTGACGACCACGGGTAGGCCATAGTGCAGTCTGACGGCATTCTGTGCCATCTCAGCGTCCTGGTGTCGAGATGTGAGGTGACGCAGGGCACAAATAGCTGGTTCTGTGATGTCCTCTCTGTCTCCAGCCCGAAGAACTGTGCGAACCAGCGCCTCAATACCTCCAACCTGACAACAAACAAGATGATGCAACAAACAAGTTGACAGATTACAGATTCAGTACACAAATCGTTCAAAATCCAAAAGAATTAATTCAGCAAATGAAATTATATTTAATTGCCGAGTACCACATTTCAATCAACCCATGCAGTACAGAGAGCGAAAGGAGACAATGGATCAGTCATTATTCAATCAACGTATATTTAAGAGATTCTCACGCGGAAGTGAAGTCCTTGTCCATGGAGGTTTTTCAGTTCCACATGCATGACGGTAGATTTCACCCCAAGTAACATGGAAACCGATTATGACTTCAGACTTCTCACAACTTTTTTTTCCTCAGAGGTCAGAAGCTATGAAATGTTATAAAGATGTCTTTTGTTTCCTTTAAACAATTTAAACAATCACAAAATGCAAGTTAA
>JAQFJB010000024.1:19356108-19375261 GCA_029874875.1 Naso minor
GTGTCTGATGCATCCAAGCCTGTGTGGAGGGAGGCTGCTCTGTTTGATGCCATCATTACTGATCGTAGGTCCATAGTTTGCTTCAACAGACAACGATTAACACGTAAACCTGCTGAGTGTGAAAAAATGTGCTAAATGTGTTGATAGCTTTGTACAATGACCTTTTTCTTTTCTTGTTTGTGATTCGTCTGTTCTCTTTGACGTCAGCTCCGTACGGTATCCGTGAGTCCACAAGGAGAACAGGCTCCCACAAAGACATTATTAAACCCCCTGCGGGCATGTAAGTTCACATGATACTCCGTGACTTAAAGGATTACTTCAACCATTTTGGACCTTACATCCTATTTGTAGAAGGGTTTCCCATGGACCTGGAACATACAGACAGTATTTTCACTGATTGGTCCAGTGTTGAGCTTTGTACACTTTTTCTGCACACTCTCGCCAAGCTATAATGGACATACATTAAGCAAATGTTAAAGTGTTGGAAAAACAACGATAAATGTATTTTTCTGAAGTGGTGAAGCTCATGGTGTATTCCGAGTCTCAGTAAGCTGTCC
The DNA here is from genome assembly GCA_029874875.1 of Naso minor. Lineage (NCBI taxonomy): Eukaryota > Metazoa > Chordata > Actinopteri > Acanthuriformes > Acanthuridae > Naso > Naso minor. Next base: position 19,356,666 of record JAQFJB010000024.1, read on the forward strand.
TGTGAACTGTATCGCTTGCCGTGGCGTGGACGTAAGCATTCCCTTTCTACGTCATAGCAAGAGTGCAGAAGCTTAAAATGCGGTCAGCAAATAGTTCCGGTTCAAATGCAACTGAAAGTATAGAGATCAGGAGAGAAGAGAGGATACGAATATACCATGAGCTTCCCCGTCTTGAAACGCGTTTATGATTGATCAACGTACGTCGAAAATCACAGTGAGAGGTCGCAAGAAAATTGTAGAAAGCTCCATACTGGGCCGATCATTGAAATTATTGTCTGTATTAGGGGTTTCAGCAACTACTCGACTAGTCAACTGCCTTTACCACTAGTTGATGCTGTAGGCAACAGGCAACTAGTTGTGGACAAAATGGTCTTGAACGGCTTATTTTGTTCTTTTGTTTAGAAGAGCCACATTTGTAGGCTTTTTATTTTCTTGTCAAGTTTATAAAATGTAATCCCGCTTAGTTTAAGATGTTACAGTAAAATACTTGAGGCATCTGCAAAACAGAATACAATTTTCATTGTTCAGAAGAATCCCTCTTTGTGTGTGTCTTCGTTACAAAACAACTGGTCCGCTACTGTTTTGAAAACTTAGCAACTAGTAAAAATTGGTAATCGTGAAACCCCCAGTCTGTTTGTTCCAGGTCCATGAGAAACACCCCACGAAGGGAGTCTAAGATCCCAAATAGTGAAGTTACCCTTCAAGCATGAAAAGGATCTTGATTTATTGAAATATCAGTAAGGCCTTATATTACTCTGGACAGCCCTCTGTTTGTAGATTTTCTTTCCAACCTATTCTCCAGCAGGTTATTTCGCTGCTGAGTTTGTTGCCTCTACTCTGCGCAGTCTTTGCTTGAAATAAAAACTTTCAGGCTCCTGGCCCTCCATGGCTCATGGTCAGTCACTTTGAGGAGGGGAATATACCGATACCACAAAGTATCACACCACTTTATCTAAACAAGGACACCAAGTATTGATCTTTTATCATACAAATTATTTAATCGCAGATGTAAAGTAATTTTTTGTTCTAGAATTATAAAATAGATTTGCTTTGCAATCCACTAGATGGTGCTGAGGTGTTTTTATTCTAGTGAGGTCATTTAAGGTCATGCTTAGTGGGCTAGGTCAGTGTGTCTGCTTTACAATCCCAGTTTTCTGCTATAAACACGATTGAGGTGAGATTAACAGACTGAAAACTGAATCCTAACTGAAAAACAGATGGTGACAAAGTTTTCATCTGGGGACATAATTTGCTGTTGAAAAAGTGTAAGAAGCTGCAATATATTAAAACATGTCTCAACACTCAGCATATCGCAAAAAGTCTAAAATCCCAATATTGTATGGAGATTCTATTACGTCATGAAATTACCACCGTCATTGTCCACTCCTGGTCTCTCAGTTAGTTTTCTTTTACATACAAAGTTTTCCTAGGCATCATTTTAACTCACTGATAACTGTGCCTAACTAAGTAGTAACTTAAGTAAAAAAATTTAAATTTTTTGCTTGTTATGTTTTGTTGCTTTGGTCTAAACCTGTTTGTGTTTTTTGATTTTTCTGCCCAGCTACGTGGAGTCCCACGTCCCCGTCTCACAGGCGTACCACCTGAGTGACATCTTCACCGATCTGCTAAAGTTCTCCGCCCACCGCCTGGTCATGGGCGGGAGGCTGGTCTACTGGCTGCCTGTCTACAGACCGGAGTGAGTATAGACTTGTTGTACAGTGTTGCTATAGTCACCTTTTCAAATATGAGAAACTTGAACCTGTCACAGTATCCATCACTGATTTCTGTTATTTGAACAGTCAAACTGGATGTGTGACAAATTGTTGTTATTTAAAAATATGTGTAGGGTGATTTTTTTTTATTTTATTTTTTTTTTATGGTAGATTTGAAATGTGTTTTGTCCTCATAGGCTTTGATTGACAGCTCTGCTTAAATGCTGCTTCACTTCAGGTAACAGTGTGCATCAATAGGGGGCAGACTAATACCATAAACCAGAAGTGCACAATACAGGCTTTTCTTGAGCCCAGCTTTTCAATCTGTTACAGATCTAATGAATTCCGTTAAACAACAACATAAAGCAACACATTAGTGTTGTGTAAACATAATTACATTTCATAAAATCTAATTACTTTATACAATGAAATTTGGCTCTGTGAATGAATTGAGCACAGGCGTAGATGAATGTCTGTTTTAATGTGTTTTGACAAACGAGTTAATGTGCTATTAAAACTTTGCAGTGTGTTTGCAGCTCTTTTAGTGTGGGTCCAGTAGACTGGCACACCAAAGCCTTTTCCACCAAACATTTCCACTTGGGTTTTTAAACTTACAGCGTTTCTCCGTAGCATTATTCCATTCCCGCTCCTATAAAACATCAGCCTGTGTGTGCAGCCACCTGCGTGAATGACAGTGTTTATACAGAGAAGTATACAGGTGTGTTGAGGTTTTCCTGCCAAAACAGCTGGGTTACAGTAAACCACAACTGACAGCTCCTTCATATGTTGGCTCTATTAGACGGCTCTTCTGAAACACAGTTGTTCATTGTTAAATGTTCTGCACTTTAGCAGAAAGTGAAGTGCTGACTCGGAGTGCAGGTGTTTGACTGTAAAGGTATGAACCACAACAGACGGCGGCGGCAGCAACGGACTTTTGGGAAGGGAAAGATCTGGGACTTTTTAAATTTTAAGACCGGAGAAGAGATGAGATAATCACACGTCCTCTAGTTTTCAGTATGTGTGTGCGAGAGAAAGCAGAGGCACAAACACACCTTGCAAACCTGTGGACCTTTGCTCATAGTCCTGTGAGTGTGTGGTTGTGTGTGTGTGTGTGTGTGTGTGTGTGTGTGTGTGTGTGTGTGTGTGTGTGTGTGAGCGTGTGAGCGTGTGCATCCCTGCTATATGCATGAATGTGTGTGGTCTTGTGTATGAGCCCATGCATACATGTGTGTCATCATGTTCACACATTTGTCTTTGCTACTCATCTACCGGTGCTTGACTCTGTGCCTGTTTCTGTGCCAAAATAAACGTCTGAGGCCAGGCGAGGCAGATATGTGAACTATCTGCCTCTGCACTCTACAGGCAGACCTGTGTGTGTGTGTGTGTGTGTGTTTTTGTGTATGCTGTCATGTGTGTTTTTGGATATATGCGTTTGTGTGTGTAAGCCCAGACATAGCCTGTCTCCTGGGCCTAATCTGGGACTCTACAGGGGAGATATCAAGTTTCTGTCACCCCCACGTAAGTCTGTATCTGCGCTCATGGCTGCAATAGAAACAGTGGGGCTTGTGTGCGTCAGCCTGCCTCATGAGAATGGGAAGGCTGCGTGTGTGTGTGTGTGTGTGTGTGTTTGAGTGTGATGACAGGTGACACAAAGTTCTGTCAGCAAAAGATGGCGTCTAGACCAGGTCAGACCCTTTAAACTCTCTTCCCTTTTTCCCCTTAAAAAATAAATGAGGAAAACGTATCAAGATAGATGATGTAATATCAGTCATCACAACCATAAAGTGACCTAATTACAACATAAACAAGTGAAGCGTAGAAATAAAGTGGCTGTATTGTCAATAGTGAGGGAATACATGCGTCATTGATAAAGTATAAATTATCCATGTTTACACTTTCAGGTCATCATTTTTCACGTAGCATAAGTTTATGGACACGTTGGCAAATTGCTCGTTTTGTGGTTGTGCCAATTTTTCCTTGAGGCCTCCGTCCACTGCTTCAGTGTTTTTGCATGCTGTGAAATTGAGAACATTTACGTGAATGAGCTGTTTTTTTAAAATATTATGTGACAAAAATATACTTAAAAAAATGTATTTGATGCATCTTAAATCATGTTTTGAGTAAATCTCATATAGCTGTGAGTCCTGTGTGATAATTACCTCCCACTTCCCTAACAGCTGTTGTTACATCAGATTATATTAGATAAGCCTTTATTGAATCCCTGTGGAGAATTCTTTTTTTTTGAGAAAACACAGTGATGTTTCAGCACTCATGCCTAATTAAACTACAGTTAACATGCATCACACACACACACACACACACTTTAGATCTTTAAACACCACAATTCACACAAGGAATATAGCACAGATGCCCCACACCAAATTATAATGCACTACATGCACTACACCAAGCTGTATTGTGCCCCCCCAACCCCCAGCAAACAGCCATAAGATCTTCATGTAATGTGTCATAAAGAAAGTGGATTTTTTTACATTCACAAAACAATTGCTTTTAACAGTTCATTTAAAAAGACAGACAAAAGAAAAGACAACCCCTGCCTCTGCTTAGACCTCTGCACCAGCTCAACAGGTAGAGCTCTCCACTAATGACCCCTGATTGGCAGGAGAGAATTATTGCTTGGCTGCATCACTGCTCGTCTCCATGACGACCAAACATCCCGTTGCTGCTGAGGCCCACAGGTGGCCATGGCAACAGGGCAGACAAACAGTGACGTGCAAATCTGGCTTTGAGTCGGCACTGTTGCTGCCGCTGTGATGGTGGTTGTGAGAAAGTGCTACTGACACAAATATGCAAACACATACATCATCCGCTGTTAATAGGCCCTAACCTGGCCTGGCTGGTGATGACAGAGCCAGCAGTCGACCTGTCAGGTCAGAGTCACTTTTTCCACCTTCATCTTTGCACAAAGTGAGCCACCTTAGCTGGGCTTAAACTGCACTGGTCAAATACGTAGCGATTTCAATTGGGGAGACATAAGAAAAAAAGAGACAAAATAGGACGTTCTTCATTTTTAAAAGGGCCTTAAACATTCCTCTCATGTGTCTCAAGTATTTATACTGTATCTTATGCTTAGATAAGGGAAATTATGGATGCACCAGATTTATCGTTGCCTGTAGGTTATTGGCAGATAATCTAAAATCTACGCTGTGGATTATTTACAGAGCTAATATTACAAAGTCAAATTCCTTTTATTGAATTAAAAAGTGCAGCATCTGTTCACTTTAACAGTAGGTGGTGATATGTACCGTAACACATGGAAGAAGAAAAACAAGCACAACACACTGTTGTTGCACTCTTAATGTCAGACTGCTGCGCCCTGGTAGAGCCATGCTGTGTAGACGAGAGCCAAACATGCCGGTGTGGAGGTTTTTTACAGTTTCAGACCAAAAAAAAAAAAAAAAAACCAACTTTCCAATTTGCATCAATATTTCATAAGTTGTGTTGTGTTGGAGAGGAAGGACAAGTAGTGTCAGTAGAATTGATTAGATCATAGACTTGTAATATCAAATCATCCATCTTTGCTCTCAGTGCCTTAGCCTTTCTTACCCTCAGGTTTGCATAAAGTGCAGGTTTTGAACTAAAAAAACCCCAAAACAATAATGTGAACTTATCGGGAAGCATTTGGTGTCAATGTAAGAAGCAGATTATAATTGGTATCGTCTTTTTTTTGCTACTTTTTGGAGACTGATGTGTAACTGTGAGTGTCTCGTTTTCAGATATTGTGAAGAGATGCTACCTCTTCATCCAAGTCTGCGGCTCATCAGCAACTGCGAGCAGACGCTCTCCAGCCACACCTCACGACGCCTCATCACCATGGAGAAGATCAAGGAGCCTGAGGTACGTGCGTACGTTTTTGAGTGTGCAAGTTAGGCTTGGAGCTGAAATGACTACTCGATTAATGGGTAAGTCGATCATCAAAAAATTACGTGGCAGCTATTTTGGCATTTGATTCTTTTCAAGAAAAAATGACAAACTTTCTGTTTCCATTTTGTTTATTTTTCTTTACGTTACTAAACTGGAATTCTTAGAACAGACCTGGTTTAAGTCTGTTGGTTAGAAAATTTGAATAAATCACCTTAAAACTACTTATGCGATATATTAATTACAAATATAATTGGATCAAGGTCTGCATTTTAGCTTACAGTGCTGTGATGACTTTTTAAAAATTTGATAATTCAAGGATCATTTCAGTTCTTTAATACATTTTTGTTTTCATGACTGTATTTTTACTTACAGTGCATTTTTTCTGTTCTTTTCTCTGATATGTGTATGGCCCAAACAATGACTAGATAATCAAGTTCTATGCATCAACAACTTGTTATTGTTTCATAGTTGTGTAAAGTGGTTGCTAGGCTTGGGGGTTATCTTCCCTCTACGCTGATGTCTTCCTTCCTACCTTCGTACCATGGTGTATGGTACATGACAATATTTGTGTTAATAAACAACACTTAAAAGCTGATCCTCTGTTGCTAGAAGTCATTGTAGCACAAATAACATTATCAAGCCTACAGTGCTGTGTGTCCCATATGCATGTCACCTACTTAAACAAGTCTCACTGGATTTAATCACAGTCAACAGAATAATAAATAGATAGAAAGTAAATTTCCTTCTCCAATTTATTCTTGCTGGAGGCCTCAGTGACATCTGTAATTGCAGCAGAGGTTTGAAGTGCCTGCTTTAGTCACTACTTTCTTAAGGGAAAAAACACACACCGCTTTGCCGCTGCTTTGCTGGCTAACCTCAATCAAAACCAAAATATTTCTTAAAAAAAAAAAAAGATGATGATAAGAGATGTAATATACTTTTTTACTAGTCCTGTATGCATCTGTATTTTTGACAGTATTGAAAATCATACCTCTAGGATTTCTAAATATACAGTAAAACAGTATAACTTCATACTGCCCAGGCCTTGTGGTTGCATAGTGGTGAGCGACATCATAGCTACAACGTACCAACCTGTGTGTGCTGCAGCTTTTGTTTACTGTTTTTATGTGTGAGCATGAACAGCAACACAGATATCACTCAGTAAAATAAATGCATGCGTGTGCCCGTTCTTTTTCGCTCTTTATGTGTAGTTTATGATATTGTTTGCATCTGTAACCATGCAAGTATGTGTCATGTTCATGTATGTAGTTTGAGCTTGTGCATGTTTCTTACATGTCAACCTAATGGAAGTGATGGTGTCTCTCTGTCTGTCTGGCCAAATCCTCACCATCTGGCTATGATTGGCTCATTTCTTTTATACTGGAACCCCTAAATGGCTTAATCACACATCATATGGAAAACAATCCATCTTTGGATCTGGCATCCATTGCGTTTCAAAACCCCAAATTGCTCCCATAAAAGTCCTTGTATGACACGCACACAAAAACACAGAGTTGTTTGATCTTATCTGACTGGTATCTGTCTGAGGTCACAGTTTTTCCTTTCCACACACACCTTAGTTTTCACCTGTCTGTTCTCAGTCACCATGTTTCGTAGGTCGGTGTGTGTGTGTGAGAGCTCCTAAGCGTGTTTGTATGCCTTTGATTCATGTGCATGTGTCCACACAGTTTCCTGTGTTTTGACAATAAAGGGACCAGCCTAATTGCTGTAACGCTTTCTGTTTAACCAGCTCAGAAAAATCTCTTTGAAACCACACATTTTCTTATTTATGGGGTGTGATATAATGTCTTTGGTGACCATAAATTACTTATTTGCCCAATTTAACGCTAAATGTATGTAACCCTCCACCTTTACGGTTGTTGGCAAAGCTGAGTGGTTATTTCCACCATGTTCAGTTGTTTATGGCTCTCTATCCTTATTAATTTGGGGTCATGGTTATGTTGTCACTCTTGTTACCCGGACTTTTCCCTCAGAGAGGTCATGGAAACCGTTTCCAGGTTGCTTGGCAGCGCGAGCAAGCAAAAGAGAGGTGTCGCTGACAAATTACAGGGCCCAACATCGGAGTCATCACTTCCAACTCAACTCACCTCATTATTCGTCTTTCCAGCATCTCTCTTCAACCCTCCGTTGAGCGGTGGCTTCCTTACAGCCAAGACAAACTGTTTAACTAAAGGGATTCATAACAGTTCATATATATTGTTATTATACATGAGTACTGTCCTGTTCTAACATGCAAATATGGGAAAAGAATGAAAGTAAACCTTGTGATTTCAATGTTTTACTAACAAGTAGGTAAGAGCCGCTTCTTTGACTTGAATGATGGAAAGCTGTTCCCAACTTTTGCATCTAATAACACTAAACTGATATTGTCTTGTTACATTTGTAGGTTTAACACGTGTTCAATATATGCGTGTTTTGGGGAGAAAAGCATAACTGGCAGCTGCCTGTATTTATTTTCCTTTATTTTTCTCGTAACACTTTTTAACAAGCTGTAAATTTGGTTAGCAGGATGTATCAGTAGGCTCATTATTAAAAAAAACTGGAGGGTGAAAAATAAATACATGTATTCCAGTTTATATTCCATTATGTATAACGCAGCTAAATACCGCTAATGAGGGAAAACAGGAAGCATTTTATGGCAGTGTGTTTAGGTAAATTCAGCACAATAATCTCTAAATTTGTCTCTAACTAGGAATTAGACGGTTTGGCTCATCTGACAGACCCACGCTTCAGCCCCTATCAGGGTCACAACGCCTTCAGAGAGAAGTATTTCAGTGGACTTAACAAGAGATGCAGCAAGGAAGACAACAAATCCAATGTTGATGAAAAGTAAACGACTGGGTGCAGACGAAAGAAATTCTCTCCGGAGTATCGTGAGAGAATAGAAAAAACAAAATCAGGACGTGGTTGTCAGTGGACTCAAAGAGGAAAACAAACTGATAATTTATTTGTTATAGTTTGTTATAATTTTTTAAAAATCTTTTTCACTATTTTAATGATTATTTGTATGCCTGTACTTACTGTGTTGCAAATAAATGGATAAAATACAAGTAACCTGTCTGAAGTGCTGTCTTTTAAAATTACTGCAAACGTGCAGTGGACTAACTGATCTAAATGCTGTTTCTGTTTCTATTTTACAAAAGAACTGAAAAAAAGGGCTCATGGTGTGCAGCATTGAACAGGCACTCCAGTGATCGAAATAACACTTTTTCAGACTGGGGACAGATTGACAAAAAATGAAAGGTTAGATTTGAATAAGTGTCTCATAGAGCTGGAGCCTAAACTTCCCAAAATGCAGCTTGAAAGTGTGTTTTATTGCTTGCTCAATGCTTGGCAAAACATGTCTTTAAAACTCCACATCCCCTGTTGGTAACACAAGCTGTTAAATTTGACAGTTTTCCTTTATATCACAATAGAAATAACATGAGAATCACTGTCGTTATGAAAGACAAAAGGCTCAAATATTCTCATTTAAGAGGACAAAATAAATGCCTAAATATTATCAGCACCTCTTTTGCAATAACCACTGCCTTTTTGTGTGTGTGTGTGTGTGTTAGATTGTCCTGGATTAACTTTTATTTCGACAGGTTTACTTGACAAATTCAGTTTTTAAAAAAAAATCTATTTAAAAGCTAAGTATATTTCATGTAGAGCCATTTAAAGTCCTGCTGTATCTCCGACAAAGGGAGCATGTTTAGGCCTGAGAGGCCTCCCCGTGCAGGCAAGCGCCCAAATGACAGGGCGTCCCCACCTCACCGCACACCACTACAGTTAGTCAGCAGCTTTTGTTGTTTTCCAACCACAGTTTACATGCAGCCGGGCTCATTATTCATCTCCTGAGAGCGGTGCAGCAGGCCTTTATGTACATTACCCCTTGGCTCTGTTTATCACTTGGGCCCCTGCCTTTCCACCACACTTCCCCAAGTTCCAGGCACCATCACATGATACCCGGCTCGCCATCGTTTGCGGTGCGTGTTGTTTACAGTTCCCACAGTGTCTATCATCATCAAGGAAAAGTCGATTCTGCAAGACAGTTAGAGACCTTTCCTTTTTTTAATTTAATTTTATTTTTTTTTACTTATCACTTCTGTCCTCTCTTGATATTTCCTCACTTGTCACACGTAAATGAGTAATGTGTTTGCCACAGCAGACCTGTGGAAGATAGTAGTTTTAATGCAGTCCCTATTACTGTGTTTGAGGAGCTTTTTCTCTGCCACAGTGGGATAATAAACCATGTTCTCCGAGCCCTCTGTCTCCAATGATGCAGACTATAATTTGGGAGTGCTGGGGGATTTCTCTCTATATGACATAATACTGTCCAGCCGTTGTGGAAACACAGTTTGTGTGTTAATGTGTATATTTGTAAGATCTGGTTTTGCTTTAAGTTGGACTCTTACTGCAGTTTCCTGTGCCTGATTCAGTGGCACATAAATGATTTGAGACCTAAATGTTTAGAAAATATTTAAATCTCCATACTTATGAAGTCATATTTATATTAAAATGGCTATATTTCTCCTCCATTCTCTGCAAATCTTTTATCACTCACCTCTACCAGTTCTTCCAGCCTCCCCTTCACCTCCTCAGCCGCTTCACCTCTGCCCTCTCCACTTCTCTCCTCTGTCATCTACAGACCTCTTTTACAGGGGAACTCCCTGTAGGAGGAGAGGGCCCATGGTTTGGAACGATGGCTCCTGATTAAACTGACCTTCAGACTGCTGAATCAGCTAATACACTACCACATAGACCAAGACATCATTTATAAATAATTCTAAGCTTAAACTAAAATCAGCTGCTAACCTAAAAAAGAGCTCAGAAAAACATCATTTAAGAAGAGGATCATCCAAAATGCTTGCAGTTTGCAAAATTATCCTAACTCCATGGAACTCACTTGTTTTCACAAGATGATGCGCACTCATCACTACTGACATCTTTTCCAGGACAGAGGAAAAGGACAAGAAACACCAAAAGAACCCACACCACAACTGGTAGACCTACCATAAAGGAATACTTTAATATTTGAGAAAATGAGAAGTTTCAGGCCCTGTTCAGACTGCCAGCCCAAGTCTGATTTTTGGCAGTTCCAAATTGCATCTTGATTGATTTTTTTAATAGTCTGAACACCAAAAAATACAACATGACATCTGATTTTTGCAAATCAGATCCAAGCTACATTTTGAGGTGGTTCCAAATCCAAATGGATGCATCCTGAGTCTGAGCGCTCTGCTCATTCAAATCAGATATTAGATTGTCTTTTGGGTCACACCATGAATATTTGGCGCCTTGGGAGTGTCTTGTCGGAAAGATGGGGTGCTAGACAAAAATTTCAAAAAAATTTGCATGCCACCTCTCATCATGAAGTGTCCCAAGGACGACACGCTACATCAGTCACTGCTTTGTAGCTGGCGCCAAAGCTCTCGCTGCACTGTGAAGCCCACTGTGACTGCAGGGCTGAACGTCATAATGTTCATCAGTCTCTTCTGTCCCTGAGTCTGTGTTGTAAAGCGGGGAAGTTCAGCACTGCCACTTGACAGTGCAAGTGTTCGGGTGGCAAGATAATCCATCTCTGTTTTTCCTTTCATTGAACTTTCGTGTTGGAAAGCTGCATCATCAGTGCATGTAGTGACGCTTACGCTGTTATCACAGTAACCAATGCAGGTAGGTCAGTGCAGAGCGGTGATGCCTTATCTAGCTAACCGGCTGCAAGCTGTGGCTTCATGTTTATGGTAGAAAACACGACAGAGGTATTAACCTCCTCATCTAACTCTTTGCACGAAAGCAAGTAAGTGTATTCCGAAAATGTTTAACTGTTACTGTAGAAGAAGGTCACTGACGCACAGCACACACACTCCCCTCTCAAAACCTTTGCAAGGCATCCTCGCAGTCAGAGGGAAGGATGTATCTATCATGATGTCCTTATCGGATATGATGAAATATGCTTCATACCTCTGGCAGCCATCTGATTAATGGCAGGTGTTTGGACACTAACACATAGATCCACCTTTAACTTAGGTGTGTGGGGCACTTGATGTCATGGGTTTGGATGTGAGACTGTGTGGGTGGATGTGTTTTAGGAGGCAAGGTGGTCAGTGTGTGAGAGAGAGAGAGAAATTTCATAGCGCGCAGATGGTACTCAGCGGTGTCTAGGCTTCATACACACACCCGCGCACATGTGAGTTACTGAACATATGTGGCACAGGTGCAGTGCACCTGTCCGTAGCCAGGGGAGTTTGGACACCTGCAGATCCTCCACCCCTTCTCGCCTTGCCTTCCCTGCCCTTAGGTCACCCGCTGCCCTCGCTCACCCAGGGAAGCCTGCTGCTGCCCCTCAGCTGTTGATTGAGGTAAGGTGAGAGCTCTTATCTCAAAGTCTGGGAGGGGAAGCTCAGCAGAGGACAAGCAATTATAAGGCTACAAATCACAGCAGGGATCCCATCTCACACAGCTGTGTGAAACTCAAACCATGCTCAGAATAAAGATGAGGAAAAAGAAGAGGAGTGGGAAGGAGCACTCAGAGAAGAGGCCAGAGACAAATATCTTGACATAAGTTTTCCTGTCGTATTATAATCAAAAATGTAGCAAGTGTAGTGCATCTTTTTCCAGCATTGTTGAATTAAGTGCCACTAGATGACAGCCTTGAGCAGAGGAAACATCCTCCAAAATGATAGCCAGAGTTCCTGTGTGAGCTGTGTGTACTGTACTCCAGCCTACAGACTATTTGCCATATATACAATCAATGCTGTGCAGTTTGTAAACAAACAGTTCAGGGGCTAAGCTTTTGAAGTGATAGAGCTGTGGTTGAGAAAGTGCAGAGCCGCTCTGAACACACAACATCCTCTTTAAAGATACTCGCCTGGAAGTGGTAAGGGTTGTTGGCCCAGGAAGTGAAGGGGGTGAGTGAACGGCTAGTCACACAACTTCATCATCCTTCTTTCACCTATTCACGGCCCGTTTGCATTGACTGTGTTCAACTGTTATATCATCACGCAAGGTTTTATTGCAGAGAAAAGCTTGAGAAAATTAATGGAGGAATTTGTTTTTTAGCACATCAAGCCCTATCATAAGGTTATTTGTGATCATATACAATGATCAATAGCAATATTATGAAGAACAGTGCAGTCTTCAGAGCTCAAGCTCATTGCTTATGTCACCGCTTGCCTCCGCAACGGATTAGCACGGGCACTAAGAGTCATTTAACAAACACAATGAACGTTCATTTTCAAAGACGGGAAACTCACAGAGTGGTCAGTGGTGTCCCCTGATGTTCTGATGCAAAAATCATTGCATAGTATGCTTTGCATCAAGTTTTATATTTTATAAAGTCCATTGAGTTGTGACATGGCCTAGAAATTTAGATATTCCTCGGCTGCTGCGAACCAAAGTTGGATTGTTTTGGAATCACCAACATCAGTGGACACTGTTGACCACTCCATGAGTTTCTTGTCTTTAAAAATGAGCATTTATTGTGTTTTTTGAAGGATTGTCTCAGTGCCCATGCCAATCCGTTGTGGAAACTAGTAGAGATGTCAACAATGAGCTTGAGTTCTCAAGACTGCACCGTTCTTCATAATGTTGCTATTGACCATTGTATATGATGGTAAATAACATTCTGATAGGGCTTAATGTGCTAAAACTCGAACTTCTCCTTTAAGCGTGCTTTCCTTTAAATAAACCTCCAGATATCCCACTCTGTGGTTTGTTTTCCTGTTATTTTTCTAACATGTGACCCTTAAAGGGTCAGTCACTGAGACATGTCATTAGAAAAGCATTGCAGCAAAACCACTGTTTTCCTATTGTACAGCGCTCCTGCTGGGCGCTCCTCTCTTGCTGCTTCATATGCATTATTTAGTGGTTTTTGGGTGCCCATAAAAGTTAAAATAATTTTCAACTTTTCAGTTTAAGGTGCAGAGTCACACCGCACGTCTGCGGCACTTTTGGCTGAAGCAGCAAATTAAGTCAAGTGGGAGGCGGGCTTTACTGCTCACCATTTCCTTCCTGTGTTGTTGCTGGGGAAACAGTAGCCAAAACAATAGGATAATGGCAAGCAATGATGAGAAGATAATACTGGCTATTATTTTCCAACACAGTTTTGGAGCGGCTGCGCCTGGTGCGACGTTGCCCAGTGTGATTGACCCTTAAGTCCTCCAGAGCACTTCACACATGCATTGTTTATTTTGTAAAATTACATGTTTGTCTGTGTCTGGATGTATTTATGGGGTCATCACACTTGTGCAACTGTAAAGAGGAAGTAAAAAATGTGCTTGTAGGAGAGAATAGCAGGGAGCAAAGAGCCAAAGACAAACAGTCACTGGGTGTATTTGGATGGGCACACATGTGCCTTATTTTGTGTTTATACTGTTTGTGTGTATGTGTGGGTTCTTGCTTTTGTCAGTGCTGTTCTTCATTAATGACATGAAACCGCTGGATGGCTCCCTCACGCCCTTTTTTAATGACTCTTAACTGCCAAGTGGGTACACACACATTCAACCACATGGCCAAGATGGCAAACATGGCGGTTGTGACACATTTCCTCTTCTGCTTTGCAAGGGTCATAAAGCACTAATGTCTCTAACTGGCCTAATGTAAGAAACCAGTTAGGATGTAGCCATTATAATAAAACTTTTCAGCAATTCATACATTTTCCATGAGCTTCCCATTCAGGGTTGGAAGTCTTTCCCAGCCTTCATTTCATTGAAGACATGGAAACAGCCTGGACAGGTTAGTAGTCAGTCACAGAGCAAACACAGACACACCGCTGCATGCTGAAATTCACACTAATGAGCAAATTTGAGTCTCCAGTCTCACCAGACTTGCATGTATTTGCAAAGTGGGAGGAAACTGGAGCTGCCAAAGGAAATAACTGAACAAGGGAAAAAAGCCACAGAAAGGAAAAATCAATATCCTCTGTGCTTTACATGATATATCTAGTTTGCAGCCGTTTTAAAAATCACGCTTATGCACTTAATGGCAAGCACGTCTCTCCAGAACTTCGTCTGAGCATTGAATGCAATCGTCCATATGCAAAAGTGACAACAAAGTCCAATTCTTTTATTTCTTTTACTTCCCAAAGTTGCATCTTTATCTCTTCAAGCTTCAGCCCACTTTGCATGGTCCATGCACCCCCCACACGTTCCCTCTCTCTGAGAAATTCATCTTTCAAGCTGAGCTGTTCTGCTTCTCAGCGGTGAGGAGTGCTGGTCTGTGCTGGGTTTGAATTTCAGCGATGCACCTCAGTGCCTCTTGAGAGGGTCTGATTTAGGTGTAGGGGTACTGAGTGTGTGCGTGTGTGTATTACAGGCAGTTATGTGTCCGTAAGCATCCCTAGAAATGTACTTTGTCGAACACAGCGACTGCTCACGGCTGTTTAGCTGAGTGGAATGTGTGATCCATGAGGGTGTACGTTAGTCAGGGCCAGGATACACGCATGACGCTAAAATGTTTTGTCCTCTGGGACCAGCGGAGACTCTTTCACCCCTGCCACCTGAATCTGTGAAGTGCCTCTTCGCCACCAACACACTCACATCCATCATTTTTACGTGGATTTCTGAGGACCAGCTGAGACCAGTTCACCTGCATGCCTACTCGTCTGGCTGTGTTTCTCTGTGTCAATTTATCTCTATGTGAACAATGTACTTTCCAATGTACTACAATGTACAACTTTTTCTATCACCACTTTTGTCTTTTCTTTTTGCTCTCATATTTTTCGCTGTAATTCTAAAGACATGTCAAGTTCTGTCATCTAGTTTGACAATAAAGGAATAATTCAGTGTTTTGGAAAATGTGTTTTTTTGGGGCGGAGAGTTGGACAAGAAGATGAATGCCAGTTTCATATTTGTCCATTAAATTAAGCTAGGTGAAGAAAGTGGTTAGCTTAGCTTAGC
This sequence comes from Naso minor, assembly GCA_029874875.1. Classification (NCBI taxonomy): domain Eukaryota; kingdom Metazoa; phylum Chordata; class Actinopteri; order Acanthuriformes; family Acanthuridae; genus Naso; species Naso minor. Next base: position 19,372,162 of record JAQFJB010000024.1, read on the forward strand.
ATTAATACTGAAAACAGGGGGAAATGGCTGGCCTTATTCCAACGGTCTACCTGCCTGCACCTGTATAACTCATTAATTACATGTTAAAGTTATAACTGTTTGTTTCAGTAGTGCAAAAAACATTATTTATCAGCCGCAATTTAGGATTTTACAGGCAATCATGTGCTGGACAATTTCTTGCAACCTCACAGTAACAACATGACTTGTTTTAACACTTTAGTCATTTGCAAATTAAACAGATGAAACCTTACAGGTTAATTAGTGAGCATTAGAGCTGTTGGTACACAGGCAGATTGTTTTTTTCTTTTCTATCTTTGGATGGACCACCTGTGTGCTATTTCCCTCCATCTTTGTGCTAGCTAGCTAGCTGACTGCCTTTATATTTACTGAGCATAAAGGAGAAATACAGCAGAACCTGATTTATATTTCGTGTTTACGGCTTAGCCCCCGTGTAGCTGCGGGCCCTACGCCGAAGTTTGACATACACCTCCCAAGAAATGTAACTACACATCGCAGCGACATGGACCACGACTATGACTGGTTTCGCTTGGTAGATTTGCATCTCCAAAATTCACTCTCCCTCTCAAACGGTTCAATGGTTGTATAGACCATCCCCTCCGATGTCTTTTCTCCCGTGTCTGTCATGTCTTCATTGCAATTCCTGATGTAAAAGTATCTCATATTCTGTGTTTATCAGCTCCAACTCCAAAACGCTTACTCACTCAGCTGCACTCACCATTGTTTATGGTACCGAAGAACACATCCATGAAGTCAACACAGACCTAACTGTAGAACGATACCGACATGCCGGCGCACAGGTATAAATGCTCTAAATGGCGTTTGCCACTAGCGTAGCTTACAGTGTGTAGGCTCTACATGCAGCCAACTCAGAAGCATAAAGCTTTACTCAAAAACATGCAAATGTCATAACATGTTGAACTAATAAACACGAATGCAGACAGTAATGCATGGACAATACAAATGAAAAATATTCACAATCAAATATATTTCATGCTACAAAAAAGAGAAACCCACCTCCTTATATGAAAACTTGTCCTCAGTAACATAATTAGATTTTTTCAGAGTATTTTTTTCTGATCTGATCATCAGCTCAAATAAAAGTGCTTGGACAAAACACTTTTCTAACTTCATTTTCCTGTCCGCTGTGTGGCCAAAAACGACCCCGCCAGTATCTGACAGTGTGGAACTCAAACCAAATAAACCCTGTAGATTTGAGTTAGTGCTTGTTCTTGTTGATACAGCTTTTTGGTTTGGCTCAGGCCAGGACTAACACTAACTTTTATCCATGTAGCATTCAGAGCTGCCCGGAGCTGTAACAGCTTTGACTTATGTTGCAAGACAGCAAGGAAAACTACAGTATAATCCAGGTAAAATGTTCCTGAATTGTATATAAGTTGTCTTTTAACACAGACAATATACAATACAGGAAGCCTCAAGCTTTAATTGTTTATGAAGTTTTATGGGGAGAGATACTTCACCACAAGTATTTTGCGAAATGTGTTTAGGTCCTCTTTAGTTTCCCCTCTGAGCGGCAACAGACGCAGTGCTGAAGGAAGAGGATTCTTGAGGCATTTTAAATGGTTGACATAAAATTAGGGGCAATGGTCAGATTAACACAAAAACAATACATTCTCCAACAAACCACAACAAATGATGTTTATTTTTGTCCTTTTCTTCTCTTGCTGTTTTTAAACCATGTTACTCTGCTACCTCTTCTTGCTGTAAAATCGTAAACAATTTGCAGACTGCAAAGTACTCTGCTGGTGGCTCAGGGGTTGCTTGCCGGGATATCCAGTTCACATAAAATGCACTTTTTTTTTCTGCTAGTTTCTTAAGTTTCTGATTCTCCAAACTGTGGTGGCAAATGTGGATAAGACTGCAAATAACAAAAACCCTGATGCACAAAGCCTAAATTACTCTTTCACCTGGATATCAAAATGTGGATGTAGGTGGCATTTTACAGTCTAAAGTGCGTAATGTGAGGCTGGTGGGAGATTGGTTTCATTTGTTTACTTTGTTTGTTTGGATATTGCATGATGAAAAGTTTGTTGCTGTTGTTTTTTATTTCATTCTTGCATAGCTTTTGTTGAGCATTTTGAGGTTTTATAAGTCTAAATAAATAAAATGTGTGTTTGTGAAAGCTTCTGCGTGTGCATGCAGGAGCATGTGTTTGTGTGCATGTGTGTTTGTGTGTGAGTGATTTTGACTATCTGTACGATTTATAGGATGGGGGCTTTCCAGACCATCTCTCTCTCTGCTTGCAAATTTTTCCCCCAGCTGCCCTCATTGAATTCTGCACTCTTTTTGTTCTCTTTCCCCCTTTGAATGCTTTTTACCTTTTTACCTGCCAGCTCATGCAATGACTCAGCAAATGACATAAAACAGCAACCAGCCCCAAAAGTGTAAAAACCAGTCTGTTCAATTATGGTTTGATTTGAAGGTGTACCTTAGACATTCTTTGAAGCCCAGGGTTTTACACATGTAAACTCATGTAAAGCAAAAATCTTTCAGATGTATAAAAATGATTTTTACACAGTGGCAAATATGCATGGAATAAATTTGTCTTTTATTATTACTTATAAAATGTTTTCAATGCAGGCATTGCATTGTGTTTAAAGCACTTGTTTGTTGAAATTAGACTATATATTATTTCTGCAGACACCTCAAAACACAAAACTTGGACATTAACATTTTGCCTTTACTGCTTTAAATATTTTTTAAAAGTCAGGTTCTTTTTCATTTTTTGGAAAAACTCTGTTAGACCAAATCGGTTTAGAGCTGACTTTCATTTGATCTGTATACTCTAATTTCAACTGACATTTACTTGGAGTTCTCTCATTGTTCTTTCGGAGGGCTCCAGCCACCTGAACACTTTAAAGTTTGCAATGGTTCCTCTGAGAACTGAGCCAGATGGTTCCTGGTTCCAGCTACACAGCAGGATGTTGAGAGTGATATCACGAAGGTCCAAAAACAGTTAACGGATGTTCACATGAAAGCACTCAGTCATTCATTTTGACGGGATCTTGGAACCATATTTTGATAAGATTCTTTTTTTTTTTTTTTTTTAAGTGTTTGTATA
>JAQFJB010000024.1:19436667-19447455 GCA_029874875.1 Naso minor
CAAGTCAGTGTCTGCGCTGCCACAGGGACAGATAAAGGTCCATCCACTTGATAGCACACTAGAGGAGTCAATAGTCCCCACTTGAACTTTACAGTAAGCACATTCCTGTTCTTCCTTCTGTTCATCTTTTATTTTTTCCCTCTAAACCCTCAGCCCTGTGGCATGCCCGGCTGTATAGATTAAAGAACCTTGATTGTCGGGAATAAGAGGGATCACTGGGATAGAGGAGAGCCATAAATTGCTGCATACACATACCTTCCCCAAGTTGACTTCAGTCTGATACCACCACAAAGCAGGACTGTGTACCTCAATGCAGTAAATAACACAAGCGGTTTGTCATTTGATAGAGGGCCTGAGTGTTAGAGGCATGGTACACAATAACATTTTGACATATTTTGTCAAGATAGGGTTGTAGTTGCAGTGGTCTAACCCAAGTTGGGATTAAGCATGTCACTTGTTATCAAAATAACAGATGCGGTGAACCTTGTACTATGAAATGGGTGAATGTTCCTTCTGTTTTCCTAGAATTCTTTACTTATTTCCCCAAAAGACTGACTAATTAAGTGCAATTATTGTGAAGAGTGAAAGTGCAAACTTAAGAGTTGCATTTTGATCACAGTCTGATAAAGTTCCGCATTAAATTCTCTAAAAATAACTTTATCTTTGTTTTATAGTTTGATGTGTTGTGAGTTACATTATCCCAAATGTTTGCAACGATGTTCGAATATTTTATTCACATTTACATTTTATTCAATGTAATGGCGCTTTTCATTTTGTCTCCTGTCACTAACTTCAGAGCTAACAGCAGTCAGAGAGTGAGGAAAGGAGTCACAAACATGACTAAATGTAATTTCATCAAACTGTGTTGCTTGTTTTCATATTGTGCAGTTGGATGCAAATGTAGCCACATCTATTTTGTATATCATGTCCTTCAGGAAAAAGACAAACAAAAAACAATGAGCTCAGTGTCCCAAATAGCTATTTATCTCCCTCCAGCTCTAAGTGGCAGAGCAGCCGGGGCAGCACTATCAGACGGGCACTCTTGACCCCGCATGGCTCAGCTCGAGAACCAGCTCCTCTGGCCAATATTAAGAACAGCTTAGACCACTTTAGTCTGCTGCAACAGAGGAGGTGAGGACCGAAGGGTTGCAACAAGAATACCGGGTTATACATCAATAACATCAAGTATGTATTTTGAAAATATTTGCTCCTTTTCTAAAGAGATGAGGATATTTAAAAACAACAGGATGAGCAAATGAGTAAATGTCGGAAAGTGGAGATTAAGATTTGCACTGTTGGATATTCCACAGTTACAGTACTCGTACACCTCTTCAGTTGGTTCTCATTGCTTATTACAACTCATCCCGGTTTGTTCATTCACCATCTGAATTTCTTCTTTTGTATTCTTTTCCTATGTAATTGTTTCAATCCGTCTTTCTTCTCTGCCCCCTGTACTATCTTCTATCTGACCCTTTTCCCTCTCACTGCCTCTTCCTCCTCTCTCTCTCTCTCTCTCTCTCAGCTCACTATCCTGACACCTCACCATCAGGGAGCTGCGCTAATCTCTTTGACCTGCCACATCCTCCACAGGCTCTTCCGCCAGCTTAAGTAGAGGCTCTAATACAGCGTGTGTGTGTGTGTGTGTGTGTCTGTTGGGGAGTCTGTGGTGGGCAGTTTGTTGATGTTGTGATGTGTCTTTCTGTAATTGTAGTGGCCTGTTCGCTGCCTGTCAGGGTCACTGAGCTGTTGGTCATGTAAGCAGCATCGGGAAAAGAGCAGACAGTTCTGTCTTTGAAAAAGACACGGGGCACACACAGGGAAATCCACTCTAATTAATAATAACAACAACACAATGGTTAAAAAATGGTCATTGGAGATTAAATAATTGCAGAAGATCTCAAATTTTCTCATTTTTCTTGATTTTTTTGTGGAACGTGTGAAATTACCTCTTTACCTATGTTATTCCTGCCATGACTTGCATTCCACTTACTATTCGTTACACATTACTCTTAAGATTATTTCTACACACCAGAGCATGTGAGCGGAGCTGAGCGGTAAAAATCTCCACTCATCACTCACGCAGCCGTCAGTTCCCATTGCTCAGTCGCTCAAAGCCCCCAGCGGTTCTGCTTAGTATCGCTCAGCGCTCAACTCAGACTTCAACCCACTCCACTGAAATTGCTCACCACTGGCTCTACACTTTCCTTTTTACGACATTATGACATTATCGTCACCTGTTTCAGGAACAGGAATAATACACCTGTATGACTTCTCAGTTCCCTTTTTAAAATACTTTGTAGAGTCCACTGAGCTGCAGCGGCCAGCAAGAGACAGAAAATAGTGTGGGTGGGTGGGGTATATTGCGCTATACACAGATGTACTTGGGCATGCTTTCATCTTCATCATGGCACTGTTGTGAATTTGGAGTGGGGTGGAGCAAGACATGAGGCAGCACTCCAGCTGTTGAAAAAACCTGCTCCTCGCTCAGTCCAAAATCGTCCGCTCACTACTCCGCTTTGCTCACATGCTCTGCTACACATTTAAAAAATCCTTTAAATTCTTAAATATCTAAAACCAACAAATTTTCACTCTCAGCTTCACACTGATGTGTGTGTCAGTGTGTGTTGTCATTTTATTCTTTTTAGTGTCTGTTTGTGACACACAAAGCATCCCAACACTCAGGCTTTCCAGCCCTTGATGTGAAGCAGTTGATGTTTTAGACAATTTTAAGTCACAAGTTCATCACGTCTCCGCCACTAAACTTATAAGTTAGGTTAAAGCGAAAAAACATCCTTTGTCGGGTTTAGGAAAAGATGACTAATTTTTGCGTTGACTTGGACCTGAACTCCATTCTCCTGGCTAAAAGTCTTGTGTGTGACCTACCACTCCCATCAGCCTCCACCTGTTTTGCTCATTGTACTTCGCCACTGGATTCAGCATTCAATATTATTGCCAATAGTTTAACATTACAAGGCACCTTCTGCTTTAAAAAGTGAAACCAAAGGGTTAGCGTCTGTATGTGATGAGCTGGGAGTGAGAACAGGTTGCTAAAACATACTTGCAGGTCTGAAGTGAGGGGGAAAAGTTAAGAAAAACCATTTGAGTTAAGAATATTTGTGTGAGCTGAGAGCAAATTCTTTGTCTCACTGATTTCTACACTTTGTCACTGGTGATAAATGAGCAGGTCACACACTTTCACCCCTAGATGAGCTAAATCTCCCTTACAAGAACATGGGTCTTACACTTTGACATTTACATACAGTACATATACACACACGTGTGGATTTATAGATACACAAACAAATGCAAAAAAATCTAGCCACAACCTTTTTCTTCACATAAACACATGTTCACACACACTTCTCACTCATTACCCAGAACTCTGTTACCCCCCAAGCCACCATCCACTGACAGGCGCTCGACCTGACTTCTCTCTGACACGTCCCCTGCGGTCAAAGGCCAGCTCAGTAGTGTGAAGAGCAGGGGGTGTTGAGGGCCCCGTGGAGCGGTTGGAGGGATCAGACTGCAGAGTGTAGTCATATTCCTTTTGGTTCCTTGTGGAGCAAAGGGCCAGGGGGACTAAAAGGGGGCACATTGTTGAAGAATACTTGTGATAATGATGTTATTTGGTACTCCCAAGGCCTGCTCAGCAGCTGTTGACAGTAATGATGTAGTGTGCGAGCTTTGTGCGTGTGTGTGTGTACGTAATTAATGATTCTCACAGCTCTCCTACATACCAGCTGCTGACTGAGGCAGGAAGTGGATGATTGATGGGAATTATTGATACCTTTCTCCCTCAAACACACACACATACATAGCAGTACCATACTGCCCAGGGTTGCTGAATCCTTGGTAGGGTTTTTAGTTTGTTGCTTTTACTCCACCTATTCACAAATGGACTAATCAGTCATTGGTGAAGGAATGTCAATACTAAACCATGTTTTAAGTTACCATCTCCCATATGCTCTTGTTTTCTCCCTTAGGCCTACTCGGCCCATAGAGTATAGGAGAAAAAACACACTGTCTGGTAGGACTTTAAGTCACTGACTTTTGACTATTCAAAATGTCTTCTTTACAAACTTAGTGTGATGCAGAGGCTCTTCTCATGAGCAAAGACTGATTCCATATGCACTGACCTTGCAAATCTTTGCATGTTATATCTTTGCAATATAAATACAAGTGCTATATTCATCTATTCTACTGTATTGTAGCAATTTTTGGAGCCAGCACCTTTACACACAGGCCAATGTGACTGCTTATTGTTTTGCGTATTTGTGACATTTTGCAATCAAGCTAATCTCTGTGAGTTAAAACTCCAAAGCATTTTTCATTTATCGGCTTATATTAAGGCAGGTATTCTGAGGGAATGCCCATACCAAATTTTGGGAAAATAAACAGTATAATTTTGTGTTATACAGTATGAGTCAGTGGATTATTAACACGTTGATTTTATTACACTTGTACTCATGTGTTACATAATCAAGTCCCTGCATCATATGAAGTGCGACCAAATCTTTAAAGACTGTTTGCGCTACGCACAAACAAAGCGCTGTAATTTGAATGTAACAGTTGCAAGCAATAACTTTTCTAAGTATTCAAGTTACATTATACATTATTACATTATACATTATAGTTACATTAACAACAAGTTACAAGATACATTTCATCATGACCTGAATCTGAGTTTCACGCATTTTTGTGATCATCGGTGCACAGCGGCAATTTCACCATGGACCTGAAGCTCTGGGTCTACAGCAGCGACTCAGAGATTGAACTTCACTTTGGGAAACAGAATGAAGTTGTAAGGAGCCATATTGACAAGTAAGGGGGGGCACAACAACTGTGTTGTTGCGAGTGCTTTGTTATATTGGAGAACCAGTTGCCATCACACCACAATTTATAGTGTTTGTGCTGAATGTTCTCCCTCAGATGCCTCAAAACATCACAGCAATACTCATCATTAACATTTTGACCATGGGGGAGAACTTCATGGGATACAATCCTGCAAATATCAAATAAAACAACAACATGCACTAGGTTTTGCTCCTGATGTGACACACCCTCCTCAGTATTGGAGACTACAGGCTCTTCTGCTGTGAAGATGGCTGTCAGTGTCTGGGTTGTAGCTGAAGACACAACTCTCATCACTGGTGACGATCATGGGCATGCTGATGGAGGTCCATGCAGACTCGGACACAATACCGCTTTTACCTGGGAGACAAGAGATTGTAAATGCTACCACTTAGCTAAAATACGAACTTATAAAAGTTATTGCTTGCATCTGTGACATGCAGATTATTGTGCAGCGCTCCATTTGTGTACAACAGAAACCATCAGAAGTTCTTGATTGCACCCCGTTGCTCCACTTATGAACATGTATTGTTCATTGTACAGCATACAATCAATTACATTTTGATTTAAATTTATGTATGTAATTACATTTATCTATTTAGCGCACTTTGCTAATATGCAAAGAAACATAATTATATTGACAGGTGAAATTGGAGAACATTAACTGTTAAACCCTTTGAACACAGCTCACATCTACAAAATTAAAAATCCATTCTGGGGCATTAGAACACTGACAGAAAGATGGAGAAAGTGAAGACACAGGATGGGAGGATGGAACACACTGGAACTGATAGAGTACAAATGAAAGACAAAAACAGTGGTAGTCTACACACATGGCTCTGCATTTGTTCTCATGCTCCTTTGCATGTGCTCATTGTGTGTGTGTGTGTGTGTGTGTGTGTGTGTGCGTGCGTGTGTGTGTTTACAGTAAAACAGGTCCTGGAACATGTGGCTGCCATTATCACCACAACTCGTGGTCAGTGCAGAGGACTCACTGCCTTTTGGGTGAGCATGTGTGTGTTTGCATAAGACCTATCCAAGCTGTGAGAGAACTCTGAATATTGCTGTTATTGTATGTAATATTATTATGCCTCAGAGATACATCATCAATTCGTGCTTCTGTTTTTGTAATGAAAGCCTGTTCTTTTACTTTTCGATGTTGCTATCACAATAGGAATGTGGGCTGCTTTCACTATTTATCCAAAAAATATCAATGGCCAGTATTGGGGATGGTAATAAACACACCCTCACACCCAATAAACTGTAAACATCCCTGAGTGAATAAAGGGAGAGTTACAGAGATGGACAAATGCAGAAAAGCTGAACATGAAAGATTAAGACGGTGTAGATGGTAGAGTTGAGGTAAGTGAGTAAAAGATTGGGACTGAGAGAAACAGAAGAAATATAAAATGATTCAAGAAGTCCTCATGCGCCTGTCTGCTCGCAGGTCATAAAGTGGAAATTTTTGGCAAGCCTGGTGGATCTGCAACATATTAATCGATGTGATAATTCACAGTGATGGGATGCACATGAAGAGTTGGCAGGAATATGGAACTTGCAGCCTCAACCTGCAGACCTGTCCAGTTTTTAATGTCCTACAGAGAGACTGGAGGAAAAATGTCTGCTTTTAGTTTTTTGTTGAGGATCACTGAATGCATAAGCTTCAGAGGCCTGGGTGGGTTGCAGATAAAAGCTCCTTCTGTACGCGAGTTTATCTCTCTGTGATGTAAAACTCTCGAAGAAGCAAAGCTGCCTAATGTCATCTTTAAAAGGGTGATTGATGCATTTATGGGAGGCGTTTCATAAAGTAGTCTTAAGAATTCAAGAAGAAGTCAATTTCACACTATGGCAATAAAATTAAACCGTAGATTTACAAAGCATAAAAATATTCTCCTTTGGCTTCACAAATTTATATCTGGTAAACCTCTGAACCCTTTTTAGGTAGTTTCTATACAGCTCATAGTTGAGACTATTGAGGGTCATAATGTCCTGTTTTGCTAGCTAGCCCAGTATTCATTAAAATTACGACAATATTGGATGACTCTAATGTCCATAGCCAGCATAGGAGGTACAGTAGTGTGTCTTCTGAGTGAGGTGGAAAGTAAAGATGATGTCATGATGGTGGACAGGTGTGTAGTGCAGGAGACTTAAGTTTGTCACCTTAAAGTGCAGCCATAATTTTATCCTGGGTTTTTGCAGAATTGTCCAGTAATGACAAGGTTGGACTGACATGCAGATAGACAATAACAACAAAACAGAAAGAGAAAAAAAAGCGATGAACTACATGAACCTCTTCAGACTGTTTCACGAAACTGCACAGTGGAATGAGTGACATGCATGTAAAAGTAGCAGAACTTACCAAACATCTGTCTCCCTGATACTCTGCATTCTTCTTCACTGTTTTGCAATTGGATCAGAGCAGTCACGATCCATGAGTATTCACTAGTTACTTCATTACTACATGATTACTCAATACTCATAAGTCCGACAACCCCCATCTCTGACCTCTGCCTTCATTTTCATCTCAACTCCACACTTGTAAAATTACATAAACCGCACTGACAAAGTCTGTCCACAGACAGAAGGACATGTTAGCAATGCTTCTGTAGTAAATGTCTCCAGGACCATATTATGACATGAAACACACACACACACACACACTGACTCAGAAGGTATAAACAATACCAGGCACAATGTTAGGGCTAGCAAAGACAAAAAAAGAGCACATCCAGGATTTGTAACACTTACTTCATACTTTTCTTCCTCAGTAGCTGCAGTACATCTGCTGCTTGTATTCTGTGTACTGTCTCTTTCTTGCATATACTGACAGGCAGTTGGTAAAATGAGACATCAAACAGAGAGGCCTGATGTTCATCTGCTATGTCCGTCTCACTGCAGCTCATTGTTTATTGCTTCATCCCAACTTTATTTACTGTTGGCTTAATTATTTCCATGTTTGATCTTTTTGAGAGATGCTGGGGGCAGTCGTTATTCTGATATATCCACGCAGTCACACACGCCAGGGCCAGAGTGTGTTCATTACATCCAATGTTACACACACGCACACACCTACACAGGGTTCTCCTGTTCACTTGCAGTGCAGGTGACAGACACCACAAGATGGATGACTGTCTGACTGTGACATCTTAAACCTGTTACCTCTGAGTGGATATTTATTTGAATTCTCCTCCCTGCTGTATCACATACAGGGGGGAATTCTCTTGAACTGCAGCAACAGAAGAGTAAATATTATGGGGAAAGCCACTGAGACATGAAATGTAGCTTTAATTACAACACTGATATATCGAGGTCAGTCTCTCAGCGCATGTGGAGAGAACTTGACCTTTCCTTTTTCTGTCCATGATTTCTAGTCTGATTTGGTGTACACACTCATTAAACTAATGTATATACTGTATTATAAATGGTACAATATGTTTGTATAAGCACAAGATGTATGGTGACGGTGAAATGGGACGCCGGGAGGCCGAATCTAAGGGAAAGCCTCAGTTGTGCAAATGAACAGGATATTAAAGAATAGTTATCTACAGAAATGACATGATTCATGACGCCTTTAATGGTTCCCTTTATCAAGTAGGTATATGAGAAAAACAGGTGTCCATGGACTAAAAGAATTGGAAATAATCAATAAATGAAATTAAATACCATCAAGACCAACACGTTTTATCTTAAAATGACTGCTGTGGTTTGAATTTGAATTTTTTTATAAATTCTGCATTAAAATGGCCTCTAAAACATGTTGGAGTCTGTTTTCGTATCAGTGTAAAGCTGATTAACCCAGGTCCAAGTAAATGTCCACTTTAAAGGGCTTTTTTCTGTACTTGCATCAAGTTGCTATTTTTGTGGCCAACATGAACCCGATTTCTCCTCAAAAACTGAGGTGAGCATAATGATACGCTCTTGCTGTGCAATTTTTCAGAGGAAACAAACATTTCCAAAATCCCACACACAGGTTTGGTGGGTGCTTTATGTATTTTATTGCATGTAAAGAGTTATTGTCCCACTGTGAATACAAAGCTATCTTATAAGTATGGAATCTTTGAAGTAGAAATGTGTTGAAATGTTTTTAAAATCTGTGCTGCAATGCCAGAGCTAGCTTTCCAAAGGCCATATCATGTTCATTATTTCTTTAACGGCAGAAATCCTGCCGTATCGGAATGCACAGGGCTCGCTACTTTCAGAGGCCACTCTCAGGCAGCTCCTTCTGGGTAGAGCTCACGCAATTATAGAAAACCAAGAAAACAAACTATGTTTTTGTCATCCTGCTGATCACAGTGGTGTCAACTTGCATTGTTGTCGGTTGCACAGAGAAGGTGAGGAGGAGGAAAGGGAAAGGAATCGTTGTGTTTCATAGTTTGCCAAAGGATATTGAGCAACATAAGCAGTGGCTGCAGGCTGCAAAAAATCCTAATCATGGACAGAACACTGCTAAGGAAGATTTGAACCTGCGAGTCTGTAGTTTCCATTTCAGACCAGAAGACTATGACAAAGAGAGGGGAAAGTACAAGAAGTTACTGAAAGCAACAACTGTTCCAACAATTGATTGTTTGGACCTGTTGGACACCGAATCACTGGGGCTGTCTTCGGCCCAGCATCCAGCAAAATGTCCTAGCAAGGTATGGCTGTCCCAATACAGAATGGAAATAGAATGTTAGTCCGCCATTTTGTCACGTTATTGTTGCTCTCACAGCAGACAAAGTTGACAAAGATACTATTTATTTTACTGTTTGCTCCTGGGAATAGGTGCCTCCCCTCTGTAAATGCAGAAGTGCAGGAAAATTGTCTCCCAGCCCCATAGTGGCAGGCAACATAGTGGAGTTCGAAGCCAGGACCTCAATATTGCACCGGCGAATGACATTTTGGTATCTATGAGTTAGGTTCATGAGAGAAAGACCCCCAGATAGAGTTTAACATAAAAATCCTTACGTAAACAATTAAAACAAGATTTTTTGAATGCCACCTTCTCATCCAGAACTGGGAAAACAAAATATAAAAAGATCCTGTGAAGTAACCAAAATTGTTCAAACTCTGGCACATTATTTTATGTTCATTTATGATTTCATTGTTTTTTATTAAAAGCAGGTTGAGGAACCTAGAGAGACTAAAGTTGTACTTTACAGCGCTGTAATGAGATTAACTTGTTCCTCCAGGTTCCTACTGTATCCAGTGCCAAGGTTACACATGATGTGGATGTGAGATCCATGCCCTGATTTGTCTGAATCCTAAGCACCACAGATTAAACTATAGAGGCATGATAACCATTACCACCTTGTCTATACTGTCAACATTAAACTCCTATCAAGGAAGGTGTTTAGTGAAATGTACGATGTGGAACTGGCACACTATCCATGGATCTATGGCTACTACTTATATCTTTGGCACAAGGAGGAAACCACTGCATATTGCACTGTGAATGTGCATTGGATAAACACATTTTTTATTTTTACTTAGGTTTCCATTTAACCTTTTTGGTGTTGTATAGTTAACTAATATTGCTCATGTTTGAAAGAACTGAATGACTTTTTAATGACACAATAAAACAAAGTATTTGTCTCATTCGTTTTAGAAAGAAGAACTGCTTGCACACAAAACAGGTCATTGTTCAGCAATGGGGAACGAGAGGGCTGTCTCGTTCCCCTGCAGGTGTGTTTTCATGTGAGGTCTTTAAGGTTTAAAAATCACAGACAGGCACACAGACTCCCCCAGCTTGCTGACAAGGCTTTACGCTGGTCCCCAATGGCTAAATAATCCCACATCCACAGGACACAATATAAACGTAGAGGTTTGAAAGTATGTCCAACATACCTCTTGTTGTCATGCTTAATTCATAATTTAATACGACATAAACCAAATGGATGAGCTGCAATAAAGATGGTATTTACTTCCCCCACTACATGCTTGTAATCCAATACTCAGAGC
>JAQFJB010000024.1:19488418-19501076 GCA_029874875.1 Naso minor
CCATGAAGAACATAAGGTTGTGTGACGGTCGTCGGCTGCAGAGCTACAAGCAAGTCACGTCACCCAGCTAAGAGACTGTGCACTTACCTGCCTCCTTCATAAGTAGCTATTGGTGTTTCTAGAGTTTTTGTGGCTAGTCAGCAACAAGTGAAACATTTTAACAAGTAAATGTTTAAAGGCAGACTAGTACCAATTGCCCTACAAGAGAAACTAAAAGTGCTAAAATTGTACAATGCTATGGTGATGTGTGCTTATTTGTATTTAGTATTGTCTTACTATGTGTGAATGACCATTCATACCAGGTGAAACAAAGTTCATATGTGAGTGGTTAAGTTATATGACATTTAAAGAGACATACCAATTGCATTTGAAAACAAGTTCATTTGTGAATGGTTAAAGGTGCAGTATTGCATTTAATGGTGTATTACACATTAAGTTAAGATATTAGACAGGTTGGTTGATTAAGTGAACTATACAATTCAGAAGTAATTTAAGATTGTCTAACATAAGTAATTTTAAGATTAAATCAAAGACAAGCTGAAACATCATTACAATAACAGACTTTTTTTGAGTTTGAACAACAAGTCAATTCTTATAGCTGAAAATTCATACATAAACAGGCTTAAAGAATAAGGATAAAAAATAAAAATAAAAAAAATAAAAAAAACGGTTAGTTCCGGATACTAAAAATGGATATGTCCAAGACAGAAGTCAGTCCGACCTTAGAAAGTAGTGAGCATTCTGCACTCTTAGAGCTGAAGTCTAAACTTCCCAATAGTGAGCTGGAAAATCAAATCCAAAAGGAGACTGCAAAGGTACGTCAACAACCTGCTCAAGAGGAAAACTTAAGAAGAAGTGAAAGAGAAAGAAAGCTCACAGAGAAGGGAAAAGTACTGCAAGATGCTAAAATTAAAAGGCTCCAAGGTCGCTTCTCGCATATCTATGCTAAGTGGAAGATTCTGGCTAAGAAGTCAAGGAAGGAGATAGAGGAAAAATCATCTCAAGAGACCCTCCAAACCCTCATCAGCAAGATAGAAGATGTTTAAAATGATGTGCAGCAGGCGTACGAGGACCTGTGCAAATGTACAATACCTGATGGAGAGACACGCCGTCGCACAGACACCTGTGACACTGTCTCAAGGCAGATAATAAAGTATGCATGGGATCGTCTCCAAGATAAAGAGGACGATCAAGAAATAGAGTGGTTTGAGACTGGTACATCACTCCTCTCAAGCAAATCCTCAAGTAGATTCTCCAGCAAATCCTCATGTCAATCCTCAAGGATAAGTGAAGCTGAGGCAGAGCTAGCAGTGAATGAAGCCATTTTGGAAGTCCAAGAACAAGTGGAACGTGAGGAAAGAGAACTGCAAAAACTGGAAGCTGAGCACAGACAAAGGGTTGCACAACAAGAAGCACAGCAAGTATTTTCCTTAAAGTTGCAGTTGGTAACTTTGGGGAAAACATCACTGACTTTTTTGTGTTCTATTGTGAAAAAATGTCATAATACCTGTCGACAGCTGTAAGTAAATGATTTGGTCGAGACTATCTCAAGATCTCTGTGTTTTTCCATGCCTCTGTATTCAGGACTGATAAAAATCCTTTCAGTTCCGTTCTATTTGCACAATCAGTGACGCTCTCTGTGCTCTCTGTCCTGATTGGCCGGTCTGTGCTTTTTAGCGAAAGGTGACATCGGTTTGAGCTGATAAGCTGTTCGTGCCGTACGCTCTGACTCTCCCCTGCCGACAGCAGAGTGTCTGCAAGCGACACCATCAGTGGACTCAAGCTTGAGCCACTCCACTGCAAATTTCCCTGCAGCCATTTCATCTTGGTTCTAACTGGATTTAAAAGAGAGAGCGGCAACAAACAAAATAAAATGCGAGCTGGAAGCAACGGCTGCAGCGGAGTTGCTTTCCAACAAGTCTCATGCTACAGCTAATGTTGGCTCATTAGCTCATGACAAAAGTTACCAACTGCAGCTTTAAAAGCATATGGGGAAGATGGAAGAGAAAGTTGTAAAACACAGCAAGTGAATATACGAGCATATGCATAACAGGTAATACGGTTAGTTGAAACAGAACAAAGAAAACAAAATGCTGAAATGAGCACAAGACTGCCCTACATTCATCATTTTCCACATAAAATCCCAGTGCTTGTTAAACTATTTTGAAGGGAAGACTAATTTTAATGATGCAGATCATTCTTTTGAAACCTTTGCTTTAAGTCTCTGACCGTAAAATTTAAAGAATGGAACTTGTTAGCATAGATTCACAGGTTAAAGCATTAGACTGCATGTGTGTGTGTGTGCTTGTTCATTTAAACACATGACATTGTGTGTCTTACCCTGTTTGCATGTGTCATCACCATACTGGTGTCCATGCTAAATAAATACCTCGCGTTGTTTGCCAAGGCGCCCAGGCACCTGTTATCCACTAACTCAACTTGCTTCAGTGTGTTTGTTACTGGGATGTGTTGCTGTGTTACGACTCCAGACGTATTTACTGCAGCGAGTATTCCTCCAAGAATGTGCATGTTCTCCGTCTGTGCTCACGTAGACTTGTCTGAGCAGCCGTAAGGTGTTCAAAATCAAATTTATGTGCTAATATTCCCATTCAGAGTCGCTATGATACAGCTGTAAACGAGGAGACAGATAATAAATAGAGACAAATAGAGATACAGCATGAAGTGTGCAGCTCACAGAGAATGAGAACCAGTGACGCTCGACCCAAACCTGTCAGTCTCATCCACGCTGCTCTGCTATATGCTGGGTTCAGCGAGGCTATGTTTTTCCATTCTCACGCAACACCTCTCTGCACACTCATAACTCTCCACTACTTAACAACCAGCACTAAAACTTCTCTGATTAAACAGCTGGGAGACAATTCCTTATACAGCCGACTGAGAGAGAGAATCAGTCTTTATGGCAGATTTTTATCCAGCCGGGCCGGGCTCTGTGGCATTTGATCTGCAGATGCTAAAAAATTCCTCTCTCAGAAATGTCTGCTCTGTCATGAGTGAACTTAAGTCAGTTGCTGTGTGACTTACGCCATGTTGTCATCACTCTCTTTGGCACAGAGGGATGTTGTGGGTGTTTGATTGATTTGCATGCACATGCTATTTCATCGTTCCTCCACCCCCTGTCTCTTCTTGCATTCCTCTTCTCTTTCTCAGCTTTCTGCTCTGTCTCCCATTCTTCCTCGCTCTCTTTGCTTGTGTCTTTGATTACATGTTGCGATTCAGAAAATGTGCCGTAATGTGAACAGCATGATTATTGCAGGGGAACTACTATTAATGTCATATATATGTTCCAGATGGTTTAGTATCTTAAAACAGTATAATGCACAGATTTTTCACAGCTAAGATAACATATTACATTTAGCGTTTTTAGAGTTTTCCAAGCCAGGTGACAGGTGACTTTCTTCGCCAAGTGTCAAACACTGTTTTTCCTGGTGAACCCTGCCACAACCGTTGCTGTAAAGCCGTTTTAAAGCCCCTGTGAAGGCAACAGACCATTAAGTGACCATAAATTTTTGGCAATGAGAGCAGGTGGAGAAAAGGCTTTTATCTCCCAGATCCAAACATACACAACATGACAGCAGGAGGGATTGAGCTGTTGTCGTCTTTAAAAAGTGATTATAGCCCGATAACTGATTTAACGCCCTATAACAAACACATTAATTAACAAATTTTATGACTTTGGACTCAACTTGACAATTTCATAAAAGACTTACAACTCAATTTGGAATTTAATACCAGTGACTCATGACTTCACTTGGACTTCTTGAGCCTTATAACTTGAAAATGCTTGAGATAATTAGCGTCACTTGGGGTCTCAGTGTATTTTATACTTTGTTTATTTACAAAGAATTTGATATAGCGGCTTAAACCTACTGCTGGCCAGAACATGTTCACACACATTCCATAAAGGAGATCAGTAACAGCGGCTGTACCTGGAACCTTTTAATTGTTTTGTTATGTTTTTACATTTGTTTGTATTTCATTTGGTCAACACAACATACCAAATCCCTATAACAGTTCATTCTGTTGTGGTACTGGTTTGTGCTGTATCCTGAGTGCAATATCAGCACTCATTTTTTGTGCCATTAGTTCAGTCACACTGGTCTCGTTTTCATCTTAAGAAGTAAATAAAAAATGCAAAAAGTAATCACAATTTGTATAAATTCAACAGACTATTACTCTGTTGTTAAAATGACATTTAATTTGGTGAGGAGTACTTAAGACACATATTCTTAGCTCAGGACTTTGAACTTGACTCGAGACTTGAGAGCAAAGACTTTAGACTTGACTTAACAATGACTTTGTCCCACCGCTGGTTGAAAGACTAGAAAAGCGTTATATTAATACAGTCCGTTTACCAAATTTGGTTTATGAGGTCACAAACACGCATGCACACACGCGCGTGCACACACGCATTTTTCTCTGTGAGTGTTCCACCTGTTTGTGATTTGAAAGTTCCAGTAAGATCCACATTGAAATGACAGTGAGTCATCTGTTAATAAGATTGGTGATATGCATAACATTCTGAGTATTGTGTCTGTGATTGCATTTGTGTGTGTGTGTGTGTGTGTGTGTGTGTGTGTGTGTGTGTGTGCTCATGGACCCCACTCCAAGGCATTTGATACCTCACCACAGTTTTTCTATTATATTAGGTTATATTTTTGTGTTTACACAGATGCATGCCTCTGATACATCTACATTGTACGAAATGTCAGGTGGTATTTCCTGGTGTGAGCAATCAGAGCCAACTTATTTCAGTCACGATGGGAAAATCTATTGCCAAACAAATCATCCAAGTACAACAAACCTGCCCATATCGTTTGCATCCAAGGACTGTCCCTCAGCGCCCGCAAGTCTGTGCTGCATTAGCCCTTCCCATCAGCCAATCCCACGTCGCATGTATGTCCATGTCCAGAGAAGGTTGCCCTTTGGCCTGCATGAGAGTTCTTCTGAGGACGTAAAGGTCCACTGATTGAAAGAATGTTCTGTGCCAAGGTTTTACAAATACTTTTACTAGTCAGGTTCCAATCAAAGTAAATTCAGACTCCTCTTGGATATCAGGCTCATTAAAATACATCAGGACTTCTGTCATTTGGGGAAACTATTTTAGGCTCCCATCCAAAGTTCAGACACTGATGTTCACACATATAAATCAACCTGACTGTGGTGGAGGACACTGAGTGATGATTGTCATAGCAAACAGTAACTTTTCACCTTTGAGGAAATATTTTTCTAATGTTCTCACCAGAAAACCTTTCAAAATAAAAGCTTTTGGACCCAACAGCAACTGATTCTCCTAGCATGACTCTAACTTGTCTGCTATCTTGTTTGTGCATTTTGACTTGTTTTCGGTATATTTACATTAAAAAAAAAAACTAATTGGCAACCTAAAGGATTAGCTTTATTTTTTGGATGGTAAAGGAGTCTTGAATGTGGACACATTTTCATCTGCTAAGACAGTTTTTGTTTTTTCTGTGTTTTCTCTTTGGCTTTATTGCTGTAACACATATTGACTAAAAGAGAAATACACTCATCAACACTGGTAAAGGAAGTCCAGGGGGTGGGGAGCCACAGCCTAAAAAGCACATAGTAGCAATGAACTTTGTCTAAATTAGGACAATTAAACAAAATGATATGATTACTTATCAGGTTTACTTCCTGTTCCAAGTACGAGGTCGAACACGTGTGAGTTATTGCTGGCATATCAAATTCCTCAGAGTAGCATTCTAAGCATACATGTAAAATATCAGATGGATCAGATGATGTAAGATGAAGTTACAACTGGCGGCCCTGCCACGGCCACACCTTACAAAAAAAAAACAAAATTCCTTGAATTACAATAGGGTCCTCATATTGCATGCTTGCACCCAAATAACAACACCTATATGATCATTTAACAGCTTGTGGAGACATCAGGTGCCTCACCTAGCCAGACTTCTTTCCACACGCACTTCACAGTAGGCAAAATGCCCCAGGCAATGTAATGACCGTTCACACGGATTAGATTTGAAAAGGCAGTGACCAGTGAGTAAGGGTTAGGGAAAATCTAATCCCCTCCCTCTGAGAATCGCTCAAAGTGGAGGCAATGCCAGACCAAGAGAATCGAGTCTACTCAGGCTAGTGGGTGGAGTCTCTGGTCCGGGCCCAGACTAATATGTCCTGTGTACGTTCACTTTTTTAACATGAAGGAGAACATTCATACATTCCAATTGTTGTACTACCTTGTGTTGTACAAGGACCTTGATATCTAAAGTCTACCACAAAAGAGAAAAAAATTCAAAAATCAGAACAGCACAAAAAGAGCACAGAAAAAAAGTGTGACATCCATTGTTTAACTGTGACCACATTCTCTTTCCCACATTAAACCAGTGGTTCTCCTAATATAACCCTACTTTAGACACACTTTAGTTGCCATGAATGGTCATTATCGAGGAAAATTTTACACTGAATGCACCTTTAAAAAAGTTTGAAGTGCGTATAATTTTTTATCTGACAAGCCAATTTAAAAAATAGTGCTCCCAGCCTCACTTTATATCATGCACCTTGTTTTACAAAATAACCATGCGGTGTCACAAACTCACTCACATAATTAGCCTACTGCTGCTTTATATGGAGGCCATTATGACCGGCTGTAAACAGCCACCATGATCAGCCGCCCCTCTCATTTGTTCAGATACAGGATCCATCATGTTTTACTGGCCTCATGTGCTTCACATACGTAGAACATGTGTGTTGTCCAGCTCCACTCGTGTTTTGTGGGAAAAAAACCTTTGGTACCTCACATCTACTTAAGGATCATATTCAGCAGAATGAAGGTATATTATCTGCACTTCATGCACTGATTTGAAAACAATTACATTCAGGGAAACATCAGAGACAAAATCATTTTACGTCAGCGTAGTTCCTGTTCATATGTTTTCTCTTGCCGATGTCCTTAAAAACATTTTCCAAACATGTGTGATTGTTTTTAGTTTTTCTTTTTTCACTGTCATTGAATCATAACATATTTTCCGACTCATTAACATCATCTGAAGTTTATGAAACTAAAAATGTTGATTGACTGCGGTGACAACAGGCTGTTGTTCTCAGTTTCTCAAAAGTTACTATACTGAATATTTATAATACTTTAACATACTGCATCATCATAACAGAATAATTCATTGCTTTATAATGATTAATCATAATATGGCACTTCTCTTTTTCCTAGTTGCTTTGAAACTTACCACTCAACAACTTATTACCCCTGCTTGAGTTGATCCATCAAAACTATACTGAATGCCAAATTACAATCAGACCAGTGCTGCATTCACAGACTTGGCTCAACAACAGGGACATTTAGAGATCATGCACCCTCCCTCATGCTCATACTTCAATCCCCCAGTTGTTGTTGTTGTTCTTATTGTACTTAACTTTATTTTATTTTCTACAGCTGCTGCAGATCACATTAGTTTGATTTACACTGTGTAGAGCACACATGTACTGTCCTACTCTGGTCATTAGCAGGAAATGAGTTTTGGCTTTAATTGTAAAACACCAGCTCTTGAATCCTGCTGTTTTATGGATCCTGGCGGTTTTTTATATGACTTTTCTTTCAAACATGGAATGAATTGTGTGTGAATAATCAACATTTGTTAATTTTTAGAGTCTCCAGCCTCTAGGAGTGGAGATTCTTTCCCTTTAAGAGGTTATTATGACAGTGTGTGTATCAAATTTAACAGAATGGGAGCTGTGACAGATATTTGTGTTTTTTATAAACATCACAGCCCTGTTGTTTGGGGTTTCTGACTTCTACAAATGTTTTAATCTCCTGTGTAGTATGTCACTTCTGGGGGAGAGTGGACACTGACAGCCTTACATCTGTTCATCTAGCTTATTCGGCATACTGCATGTCTCTGAAAACTCTGGATTTAGGTGTATTGGATGGCAGCGACTGCAATATTTCAACATTCATTGGATGTATCTCCATAAAAGATTACATAGATAGTCATGGTCCCTTAAAGGATTAATCTGGCTTTAGTGACCCCTCGTCTTCAGATTTTTAGTTTTATTCAGACAAAGGATAGGTCCAAGTTTTGTTTGTTGGTGGAAGTTGCTCTTGGCTCAGGTTGTATCAGTTAGTTTCTGTGTATGCAGTTATACATACAATTTTGACATACTGTGAATTATACCTCCTTTGCAACTAATCTGTAGATCAACCCTAAACAATGCGGAAAGGGGTTACGTTCAGGAGTGATTCTTCAAAAGTGTTCCAAGTGCTCCAGCATGATATTATGCGGTGCATTTGACAGAGTAGAGGCATCGGTCTTGTGTCTCAATGTTTGGAACATCTGAGAAGCTATTTGTTGACTGTTAAAACCACCCTGTCTCAACAGTTCCTGAAATCAACAACCGAACATCAGCCACTGGGAACTCTAGCGGAACGGATCTGGCCAACACTGAGGTTTGCTGGAAGAGAAAAAGAGTCCTAATTTTTTTCACTGGATGGAAAAATGTCTTCATTAATTTGCTTCGTAAAAAGACTAATTCTCCTTTCAGTGCGGTTCGCCGGGGTTGTTCCGCCTGGGTGAGAAACGCAGGGGTAAATTGTACTTTCACACATGTTTTAATTCAGGGTCTTTCCATTAGTGCCTCTTAGATTGAGAGGAAATTGTTCACTAGAAAAATAAAGCTCAGGCCATCTGCCTTCTTTCAACTTTCTATAGCGAGTAATGTTGAGGTTTTTTTTCGATGGCTGTTACTGGACCATATGTTCCGTAAAAAGTCGACAAAATTTTTTACAGTATTTGCATGAGTAACTAGATTTTTCTGAGAGATACAGCTATGCAAACTTTGCATAGTGATTGTGCTCTATATCTCTCACACATACTCACACCTACTCTCACGCAGGTTCTCTTTGAGGGGGATGCCTGACACGGGTCCCTGCAGAGCTGAACGATCACAGGACAAAAGTCGAGGGCAGACAGGCTGCCTGGTGTAAAGAAAGAGCAGAAAGGATTTTATCAGAGAGGAAGAAAATAGACTCCCCATGCAGATTAATAAAATAACCCCAAGGTTCTTTTATACACACACTGATCTGCACCCCCTCCTGCTCCCCTGTGACAAATAATGCACACACACACACACATACAAAGAATATCTGGGGTCTGCCTCACCTGTTGCCTGGCAACAACTGATGGGAAAAAAAGCTGGTGGTGCTCTGATGATTAAAATTTCCTGGGTAGTTGTGCTTGATCCCCACTACGCTGTCATTGTCTCTCCATAGCTTCATAAGAAACCCAACACTGGGGTAGCAAGAGAGGGAAGAGAATATAAACTTTCTCACTCTTGTCAAGGGGTGGCTGGCTTTGCTCACCGACTTTTTCTCTAATTTTTTGAGGATATAAAAGCCGAACCCAACCACCCAACTCAAGTGAACTCAGGAGTTTCCTTACTCTCCCCCCCTCCTGTAAATACTAGTCACACTGACGACATACTGGTCAGTCACGTTTTTCAAAGAGAGGCTAAAAAGAGGAGGAAATGCATCAATTGAGGTCACGGTGAGGGTCAGGCACAGAGAGCGGTGGCCTTTCTTAACAGTCCTGCGCTCAGTTTATTTAAAGTGTTGCTGTCGAGAGGGAGAGGGAAGTGGAGACACCGCTTTGGAAGGAATGTGTAGTTAATGCCACGCTCATGGCCAAATTAGTCAGGCCTGCTGAGGGGATTCCTCCTTGGGTCACTTCCACGCTGAAGCACAGCACACACACAGTATGTCACTACAGTACATCACATTCACATAAAACAGATATTTCTGTGCTTGCACATTTGAATACACATCCATAGTAAAAAAAAAATTTAAATTTAAAAAAAAAACAGGGTGAATCTCACAAGAACTCCCAGGCAGTGTAGAAAACAGACTCTTCACAAAATATTTAGGCTTGTTTGAAATGCGTGTATTTGCTTGATGAACAAAAGATGGATGAGAAGGTTGATGCCGCTCTCACATCTGTACAATAAAGCTACAGCCAGCAGCTGGTTAGCTTAGCTTAACATAAATACTGGCCAGAGAGAAATAGCCAGTCTGGCTATGTTGAATGACAGCCACAGTAAACCACAGTGTAAAACAAAAATTGGTAGTTTTACGTGCCAAACCACTGATTGGCACAGTGCAGCGACTTTCTGGAAGCTCTGCTTGTTGCCAAGCAACACGGTGACAACAACACCACAGAAATGCACAACTTCCTGCAGTTTTTGTACAGATTGCACAAAAAAAACATAAAACTTTTTCATTCATGAGTTTTAGATATGCTGGTGGACAGACTTTGTTACATTTGAAAAGACCCAGGCTAGCTGTTTCCATTATTTGTGCAAAACTAAGCTAAACAACAGTACCTGTCCACTGGTTGTAGGTTCATATCAAAGAAGACGAATAGCAAAAACAGCAAAAAGCGAGTTTCCCAAGATGTTAGACGATGTGAGGTCTATTTGTTCATATTTGAGGGTAATATAGGTCGAGATCAGTGGTAGTGAACACTCTTCAACACTTACACACACACACGCAGAACCCTTCTCTTTTGACCTTCTCTTTACAAAACTGTGACCTGCTTTTCCTCTGTGTGTGCAGCTGACCGCTCTAGCTCACACTGATTATCTGTCCTTGACTACCTTCTCAATCCCTATTACTCTGACATGATCCCCTCAATCACCCCAGTATACACACAGAAATGCAGCCCCACACATACACACACACACACACACACACACACACATTTAAGATGAGGTTGCCCCACAATACACGCACCTGTCTTATCCTTGGTTATATTAATCTAATCCCCCCTGTCTGTGTGTATAATAGAATTTCAAGAATCAATAATTATTTATGAGAACTTGACTAGATCCTGTATTTATGTATGTGTTTGTGCTTACACAAGTCTATTTTCATAACATTGTACCCCGTGTCCCCGTCTCTCTCTGCTTGCTTCATGCTGAGAGAATGTGCAGGATTGCCACTGGGATATCTGCAGCTTTAATAGATGCAACGTCAGAAAAACCTGCATATAAGGCCACAGACTGGGTCGCTATGTTTTCACAGACCCCAGTGAGGCACGCGCCATCAATTGCTGTCCACACTGAGCCCGGCCTAATTCATTAGCCGATGACAGAACAGTGGATCAACACTGTCACTGTCATCTGGGAATTTTATGAGTCATAGTCCAGGGAATGAACAGTTTGGAGATCACAGGCAGAAGCTTTGTGTTGTAGTGGTACGTTTGCTTGTCTGATGCGGCTGAGGATTAAGAGCATGATTTTCTTAATAAGGTCGAGGTAAATGGAATTATGCAATGTCATATGAATGTAACAAAGTGGACATCTGCTTGACTGAATGGTATTTGTAGCTTTAAGTGGGGATTTATAAGAGTAATTAGCTTCTGATTCACATTGAACTCCTCAAGCCGTGACATTCTCCTCAAAGGTGCCCCGTGAGTCCCTGTAAAGAAACAAATGTTTTGCTACGTTATGTTTACATTTAGTATTACTTACTAGAATACTTTCTGTGCATCCTTGAGGTCTACCAAACATGTTGAGTGCATTTCCTACCTCATAAAACATTTGCAGAGCATTGTTTACAGTCGTGTTTACTAGCTGGCACTTCTCTGCCCTTGTTGGAGCGTTAAACAAAATGGGGACCCTGTCTTAAAAATTGCACTGTTGCCTCACAGCAAGAGGGGTTGTTCGTATCCGGGTCCTTTTGCCTAACAGCAAGAAGGTCCTGGGATGAATATCTGGCTAGGGTCAGACCTTTCTGTGTGAAATTTCCATGTACTCCCCGTGTCTGTGTGGGTTCTCTCTGGGTGGGTCAGCATCCTCCCACGGTCCAAAGACATTCAGGTTACGTTAATAGGTGACTCTAAATCGCCCGTAGGGCTGAATGTGAGCGTGAAAAGTTGTTTGTCTCTATATGTCAGCCCTATTAACTGGTGACTTGCCCAGGTTGTACCCCTCCCTCGCTCGATGTTACCTGGGATTGGCTCAAGTCCCCTGCGACCCTGCAAAAAATAAGCAGTTACAGAAATAAATGAATAAATAGTAAAAGCATGCCAAGCAGCGAGGTCAGAAGAAGGAGAAAGTACAGTATTTGCAATGGAGTTAAAATATCATTCTGGATTTTTCTCATGCAGTGAAATTTTCCTTTGTCACTCCACATCAGTCATATGCAATGTTCTCGTGTCTAAATTGGGAAATAAAAATCAGAGAGATGCCACAGAACTCTGTTTCGGGTTCTTTTTAATTTGTGCCAGACTTGTGTCAGCATGGATGATGCCACACAAGCCATCTCATGCCTACTGAAAGCCGAAATTAGAGCGAGTCTAAAATAGGACTAAATGTGGAATCAGAAAAAAAAGAGAGGAAAAAAAAAAGTTGTAGTGTGCATCCATCCTTGGTCAGGAGGGTTTATGCACCTGCCCGACTTCATTTACAGGTGTCGACTGATTCTCTCACTGGACGGTCACAGGGACTGACCAAGTGACCTTAACCTTCCGCACCCCAATGCCACATACACATGCGCACACACATACACACACATACATGCACACACACACACACACACACACACACTGCTACTCTCAGGGGATGGTGGGGCCAGTTCAGACTGGGACACAAAGAC
>JAQFJB010000024.1:19546921-19561509 GCA_029874875.1 Naso minor
CATATTTTTCATCAGATATCAAAATACACATGCAAAATAGCAGAAAATAAAGTTGTAGTTGGTAATTTACCCCTCAAATAAATGTGTTTTTTCTCTTGACTTCACTTAAGTAATTTTTTCCTGTTTTTAACTTATCATCTCCGCATTCATGCACTCTTAACTGCCTGTTTAACTGGCTGTGCAGCATTTAGCCATTTTTGTGGTTGGCTACTTAAACAGCTTTTACATGGAGGACAACACTTCATATCAAGCCTCATTCAGCCTTTACTGTAAAGAGGAGTCATTTCCCTCTGGTGTGTTTCAGCTGTGATGAGATCTGTCAGTTTGATTTGTGCATGCCGTGAATACTGATACGAAGAGATATTTCATCAAAGTCAAAAAAGATTTTTTTAAAAAGACTGGATCTTGTTAATTTTGATCAGACTGATCAGATGCTGACACTAATTAAAATAACCACCGCTCTCCTCAAAGTTAAGTGCTCCTCTCCAATCTTTAAAGAATGTAGAATAATTTGTGAACCATGAGTTCTTGGTGATATCGTTAAACACCATTTCATCTCATGAATATCAGCGTCGTGCTTGCCACATTTCAAATGAATTGTGAAGTACTTGGCTTTTTATGGTGCCAAAACTGAACAAAAACATGCAGAATCCTGAAGTGCAAACTCCAGTAATCCCTGAAGATTCATTTTTAAGTACCTCGCTCCAACAACCACAGACTGCAATGCTTTTCCTGAGTGTGACACAGTTTAAATGTTGCTTCAGAGGCTGTGCAGCCTGCCAAACTGAATATCTGGGGAAGAGCTGTTGTATCGTAAACATTGTACCCACAAAAAGTAAGCCAAGGCCTCAGGTTTTTAGAGCCGCACGTCGAGATCATAAACAAACAACCAACAGACATCAGGGCATCTGTTTGTCTCCCTCCCCAGGATGCTTTGCTGCGGCTGGCGGCGGTTGTTGACGCACGCTCGCTGCGAGTGGCCCTTAGAGACAGCGTGCAGGAGCTTCTACCCAGCACGGTACTTACGCGCGCACACACACACACACACACACACACACAAACACACATTATAATACAGTTTCTCAATCAGGAGAACATAATTGACATTTCCTTGACTTATCACCAGAAAAAGCCCCTTCTTAGTATTCAGCGCACTGAAGCTCTAACCTGACATGAGACCCGAGAGCAGGAACCTGAGCTGCTGAAAATGGATGAGGCTCATCACTCATTAATTTAATAAGGATCTGAATGATATTTTAGATAAATTTACAAGTGTATGCGTGTGTTTCATTCCAGGAGTGTGTATGCCTCTACATGCTGGAGGGAGACTTGAGGCTGTCGTGTGACGACCCGCCACATGAACTGCCACAGGAGGGAAAGATCAGGTGTGTACTTCTTCAGCGTGTGTGTCTATGCAGTAAGACGCAGATGTTTCACATGGAACAATGGGGGGATGAAGAGGGGCAGACGGCTGTTTTCTCTGTATGAAAAGCAGGTGTTGACTAAATGAATATGAGCCACTCAGTCCAAAAACAAAGACTGTCACAGAGAGAGAGAGAGAGAAACACATGAGGATTCTTTCATTTTTACCACCTCTAACTTTTTTCTTCATCCCTCATTTTTATTGCTCTCTCATTAAATCTCCCCCTTTATCTCGATTTTTCCCTGTATTACACATCCCTCTCTTTCTTCTCCTTTCCCACCTTGCTGCATCAGTCTGTCATTGCCCTTTTTATCCTCTCAGCTTGCTCTCTCCCAGAGGAGGCATGAAGCACTAAGCTGCCTCCGTTTCAATCTTTCGTCTCCCTCCCCTCTTTTCCCACTGCTCCTCTTTCTCTCTCACCTTCAATCCCTCTCCCCACGGAAGTGTTGCAGGGCTAATAGGTGAGGTGACAGCGCCTGCGGTCCCTCAGCGAGACATGGCTATCCTCTCCTCTCTTAAGTGCTCTCTTAAGCTCTACAACCCCATGTGCTGCTGCAACGGCAGCCCAGGCAAAAACCAACACTACATTATAGATGAAACTGTCTGTTTGTCAGACAAGAGACCTTTTTCTAACACCTCATTGCCGCACAAACACAGGATCACACACTCACATGCTTATACAACTACGAACACACAAGGACATGAGCACACAGACACACACAAATTTGTCAGGGCTGTATGCAGGTTAGATGTAGTGGAGATATTAAAAGAGCTACAGGGCACTTTGTTACTTTTCTCCAAATTACCTGCTTATATAAGCCCGTTATCAAAACCTTGCCGCGCACACACACACACACACACGCAAACACAGGCACAAACACCCACACTCACACTCAATGAACCCATCTGAGAGGCAGAAGGCCGCTGTGTTTGTGCCTCATTCCAGCCCACTTTCTAATACATACAAGCCCATTAACTGGACCTTGACACACACACACACACAAGTGCAAAAAACAAGTTCAGCCCATACAGCTCCCATGATCATTTATCCAACAAACATTTTGTTGTGTAGAAGGTAACCAATGCCTCATAGTCAAACAAGCTATTGTTATGAATGATGCAGAAGAAAGACACACAGTCCAAGGCCTGAGAGATACAGAGGACAGCAGTAGACAAACACATGCACAATGCATTCGTACAACTGATGCAAAAGAACTTTTTTCAGGCGCAGGTTAGTTTTATTTAAGCTTAAAACTTTTTTCAGCTAAAAAAAGGACTTTTCATATTTAGTTTACCCTCATTTCTCAATTATAACAGATTGTGGGTACAGTAACTGATTATAACATGGTCTATTATCTCTATTATATGACGTAATGGTTCTGATGACATTCAATTCTGTAATTTTTTTGCATATTTAAAGTATGTATATATTTTGCATATTTTGGATTAAAACTCTTCACTTATTTTCAGTTTTCTTTTTCTGTCAACCACATTACATGACATCACATTATAGAAGCAAAGACATACGACTTAAAATGTAGATGTAAATGTAGAGCACCT
Organism: Naso minor; assembly: GCA_029874875.1. Lineage (NCBI taxonomy): Eukaryota > Metazoa > Chordata > Actinopteri > Acanthuriformes > Acanthuridae > Naso > Naso minor. The sequence continues at coordinate 19,549,905 of JAQFJB010000024.1, forward strand.
AGTTGCAAAACTACAGTGCAAGAAAATATAGCACGGTCTAAAATCCATCATATAGCTCGTACTGATGTAGTTAAGTGTAGCTTTTGGTCTCATATTGCCCTATCCATAAACCACAACCTGCTAAAACCGAATCAACAGCTGGAAAACAAACTTAAATATTGTGTCAATGGCTGCCCAAACATGCAACTCTTCCACACCGCCCTGCCCGCTGTGTTTAAGTTTTTTATGAGTTGTAAACCCAAAGATTAAAGATGTAGTTGGCAGTTTTTTTTCTTGGGGTCATTGGGCAAAAATTCTATTATAAACTTTTAGCATATTGTAATTCAGGTGGTCTGAAAGACTTCTGCACCTCTCCTTGTCTCTGTATTCAGGCCTTAGAAAATGAAGACCGTGATGGACACTTTTCTGCCAATCGTGGGTCATTTCAGAGCGCGAGTGTTCCTATTGGCTGCTCTATGCTGCACTTCTTAGCAACAAGGGATGTCGCAATGAGCTGATTGGCTGTTGGAACAAGCGGCATGCCTTACATTCTAAAACTGGCCTCTGGCGACTTGACAAGCTGAGTTGCAAGCGACACCGTCAGCCCGCGTTGAGTCGAGTTTACTCTGCTGCAACTTTCCCTTGCACCATTTCGTCTAGTCATTTATATTTGGTGCAAACTGGCCTTAAAAGAGAGAACGACATCAAACGAAATAAAACGCAAGCCAGAGCAAAATCAGGGAGGAAAGAGTGTTGGGGAGTTGCCTCTTTAGGAGTCTCATGCTACAGCTTGCTTGATTTCCAGATGTCACCTGCCTCAGGTTTAATATCTGTTAAAGCAGAGCTGTTGCTGTTAACCATGTTGTTCTTGTTACCTGTCATCTAACTCATATATAAGAAAGACCTAATGATCCAGAATGATTCAAGATCAGATTTAGCTATTCAGCATATTTTTACACATTAACACCCCATCGGCTTTAAGGAACTGTGAGATTTTTTTAATGATTGTTAGCAGTTACCATAAATGAAGCTCATAGTGTAGCAACAATGTGAAATCATCAGCAGATCAGTTAATAATTAGAGGATATCTACGAGTGCTAACTTCACACCTACACATACACATTTACTGCATCTGATGGGTCTTCTTAGATGTCGCTTTCCAAGTCTTTGGGCCTGCTGCTGCTAGCTGTTTTCAGAGTAAACACACCGCCCACCTCTGACCTTGGCACATCTCAGTACTGACCTTGATGTCATTTAATTGCTAACTGTTGTGAAGCTTCAGTTGACCTTGGAGATATCGCCATATACCACACATCATACATGAAAACTTATATTTTATCATCTAATAGGTATGTCATATGTGCACAGAAAAAGGGATTTGATGACTGCAGCTTTCCAGATGCCCAGGGTGTTTATCTTGTTTTTTTCTCTCTCTCTCTCTGTGTCTCTTTGCCTTGCCCACTATAAATTGGGCAAAATTCATGATTGTGCAGGAAAGGTGATTTTAACAAAACTTTGACATTACACAAAGGTCAGCTGCACTCAACACAGCAGCAAACTACATAAAGAATGTTTTTCTGACTGAAGTGGACTTTTTATCGGTGAGCTGAAATAAGTGGACACTTTTAAATCAATGCACCATGCAGAGATTTGGCTGCGGTGGTTTGAGGGGATTACAGACTCTGTGCGTGCGTGTGTGTGTGTGTGTGTGTGTGTGTGTGTGTGTTTCTGTTGCTCATAAAAAGGAAAAAAAAAGTCTTGGCTTTCGATCTGGAAAGAGCCCAAGACAGCGCCTGTGCATGTGCATATACTTATGCTTGTGCCTTGGTGTGTGTATGTGTGTGTGGGTGAGTGTGTGTTTTAGTGAGTGTGTGAAGAAGAGGGAGAGAATGCATACGAGCATGCCTGAGTGCGTTATTTCAGAGTTCAGTCACAGACAGCGACCAAAGCCTTCTTACAAGCCTCGGTCATGGTGCTATTTCTGCCTGTGGCCTGGGGTCATGAAATTATGGTGTAGGAAAACAAGTCAACCTTTTCTGTCTGTCTGTGCCTCAAAGTTCTCCACAATTACAGATGGACAATGATTGGTGCTGTCCACAGTCTATTTAAACATCTGAATGTAAACAAATATTGAAAGTGCAAAAACAAGAGGGCTGGTATCAAAATAAAAGAACTTAAGCCCGCTCCTCATTGATTAAGGAAGCAGAGAAAAAACTCTTACAGGGAATCTAAGTGCACACACACACATAAGCACACACACACACACACAACTTAAAATCAGTCTCAAGGAGTCATCCCATGCTACCCTTGGACACCCTGTCTGTCACTGCATGGCACAGGGTATATGAAGGTAACTGTGTCACCACAGTGACCCACTATAAATAGCGGACACAGAGCCTTGTGCAATGTCACATTCCTTGGGGAGGTGGGGAGACGAGGTAAAGGGAGGAGGGAGACTTGGCCGCAAAGACAGAGTAAGATGTCTCCTCGCTGCCAGCAGCTTTCATAAGTCAGTGGCATGTGGAGAAATATGCCTGGAAATATCCGGCCTGAGACCTCTGCTTGGGATCTTGGATGCTTGCTTGGTATTTGGTGGTAAAAGTGCCCAAAAAGGATGTGGAAACAACGTACAGTAGTTACATTCACTGCCATGGTATCTTGTAGAAAAAGGTGTGTAATTAAAATTACATCCAGAATAGAACAAGCATGCAATGGTTACTACAACTGTGTTGATGCTTACTTAACTCACTTGTGATTTAAACTGAACATCTTTTCTGTGGGAAATGTGATACATTATTGGTAAACAGTATATCTATTAAATCAATGAGATCAGCTAAACCCCTGCTGCAGCAACAGTACAAGATAACACAGATTAATGGAGGTGGAGGAGGGTGAGTCAGACTACCAATCAAATGAGCGACAAATGGATTTACAGCTTTCAAAATGACCTCAATATTCCATCTTACCGGACCCAGGTCCTCCAGTATCCATCACTTCTTCCATTCACTAGCTTCAGGTTTATACAATGCACTTGGCTGCTTGGATAATCCTCAACAGTATCCTGGCTGCCTCCCACTGGTTGTGTGCCACCACTCTCAAAGCCTCTCTACAAAGTGCAATAACGACGGAACAAAAGCTAACTCTTATGGTAGCAGTGAAAACGAACAAGTTTATCATAGAAAACTGCGAGGAAGAGTTTCGTTGAGCCCTCCTTAACTGTATGACTCATTCAGCTGATTGCATCAAAGGGCTCTTCTCAGCCATAAATGCTAATTATTGTTAAAATAACTACTTTCCACCACCGTAACTGCCTGTTTTCACTCTGTCAGAGTACAAAAGCTTCTTACCCATGCTGAAATAGTCTATATTTCACTAGCATGTGTTCTTGTCTACTTTTTAGCCTGGTTGTTGAACTGTGAAAAACTGCCCACATCTGTTTTGTTCAGCAATTCGTGCAAATGAATAAAGTTAAAGGAAATGTCAATCCGTCCAATTATAAGGCAAATATTTTTCTGTTGTGTGTAAATGAAGCATTAAAGAGTAAATTACACTGTCAACAAAAGCTAAATTACAACAAATGGTTCTTTACAAGATCCATACAAATTTACAGTCCGTGAGGGACACAAAGAATTTAGATGTAAATAAGTCATTTGATTACAAAGCTGCAAATGATTTCTGAAAAACTTAATGTTTTTAACCTGATGAGCGAAGCTAGATTATCACTTGGTTAACAATCATGTGCCTAAAACTATAAACGGTGGCAGAATCAAGACAAAACAACTTTTACAATGGAGCTAATCCGGCCCAGCTGACTTAACTCCAAGTCACATTTCCCCTGGTCTGTTTGTTCAGTCAGGACAGAAATGCCTGCATACTGACTGTGTGTGTGCACGTTCTACTCAAAACTGTTTTACATTTTACATGTTTACACACCTACAAACACACAGGCTTACATGAGCCCTTTACAAATATATAAAGAAACAAAACTTTACGACATATCTCCATTGTGTTAGAACCTCCTGTAATACAAAAAGTCTCTTTCTCCCACTGCCACGCTGGGCTTTACAAAAAACAGAAGAGTAAATGTCTGTTTTTATAAATACTATCGATCAATTTGACAAAGCAAACAATAAGAGTGTGCCATCTACTTACACAGAGACACTGAAGTTATGGCAGATAAGCCCATCTGTTTGTGTGTGAGTGTGTGTGTGTGTGTGAGAGTGTGTGTGTTTCCTAGTTTTTGTCACCTATTTAGGACATTTTCTGGCATTAACACTAACTGTATGAGGACCAATAGTCCCCATGGGGACCAGTCCTGATGCGACAGGACTTGATTTCTGAGGTCCTGGTTAAGGTTAAGGGTAAGGTATGAATTAAGTAAGGGTAAGGGTTTGGGTTAGGCTGTACAAACGAATGGAAGTCAATATAAAGTCCTAAAAAGAATATCTGTGCAAACCTGTGTGCGTGCATGTGTGAGATCTGGTAAATGGTGTTACCATGTCGCATTCCTGTGTCATGGTAACATCAGGGCTCTTGTCCAGTTGCTCTGCATTATCTTTGCACCACCTTGTTCATTTCCTGCACCACATTATGGAATTTCTGAGCTTCAACACTTCACTCAAAGCAAAAGTCATCTTGTAGCTTTAGAGGATGAACAAAAGAAGATCTGCATGACCAATCAGTTTTAGATCTGTGATGGGAATCATGTGGGGCTTAACTGGCAGACAGAAACTGTCTCCACAACATCACAAAAAAACAGAGACGCAGCGAGCACTGAGTCATGCAAATACACAGTCGACAAAAAAGAGAAATTAAAGTGTAAGCAACTTTTACAGGATCAGAAATAAGCAAGTGTCATCAGCTTTGTACTCTTACATTTAGGCAGACAAATAAATCCATCTGCTGATCTTTAACTGGAAAAAATGCTAAATCCCTAAAGCCACACTGCTTTGAAGAACAACTATGCATGATCTATCAAGTGATCCTTGCAATCCCTGACACAGTCTGGCACTGGTATGCAAACTTGCTGTAACTCTGAGCATTTTCTGCCCTTTTCATGAAACACTTTGCTGTCTGTGGGGACAATATGTTAATGCCGCACCGTTTAAGTTGGGTGTCTGGCTGAGTGGGAATAACTACTGTTTTTCTCCTCAGTGTAAATCTTTTGTCTAAAGTGAGGCTTGAGCTGGATGGATGCCAGGGGCAATTGTCACTCTGCCTTGTGGGTGGCAAATGTGGTGAGCCCAAATTACACTTAACTGGAGGCCAGATACACACAGGAACAAATCCATATATATATATATATATATATATATATATATATATATATATATATACATGCAAAAAAAGCATTTCTTACTTGCAGTGCATGTGTTTGTTGTTGTTCCACAAAGTCAGGGTTACTTTGTATTTGTAAAACTGCACTAATTCTGTGTATGCACTAGCATAAATTAGCATACAAACAAGGACAGCAGCACTTAAAGTACTGCATACAATCCCCTGCAAACACACACACAACCATAAAACTGCAAATGACTCTTTTTTTTGCACTTAAACTTCTGAATACAGTCATAAAGTTCTAGTGCGTAAGATTTAGGAGGCAGACTGGTTACCTTAACTATTGCTGACTCTCCTACACTATTAAAAAAGAGCAGGTGAGCAAAGAGGTGTTCAGCTGGTTGCAATCTGCAACCTGACCACTGGATGCCACTTAATCCAACACACTAGAACTTTAAGATTCAAATCCCAGCCAAACATCGCTGTCATCGTGATCCCTAAGTCACCTGTGCAATCCTGCATTTGAGCTCAGCCTTCTCCAGCTCCCAGCCACATCTGTCTCTGGTGTACTGCAGCTGGAGGTCGCTCCTCTTCTCCTCCTCTCTCTTCAACTCCAACTGCACTTCCTCCAAAACCGTCTTCAGGTCCAGCAGAATCCTCCTGTTCTCCCCTCCCTGCATAGACACACAAATAGGACAGGTGAACTGGCATGCTTCAAAGTTACAGTGTCGCTCTTCCACAGTAGGTAGCCTGACTTAAGCAACTGGAAAAGAAAGAAGGTAATTAATATTCTGTAATAAACTGACTGGTGGTGTGACAAATAATCTTCTTTTATTTGATGCCCTAGAGAATAATCTGGGAATATTAGAGAGAAAACCACAAAACACAGCAAATTCACTGTAAACTTTTAAAAGCACCACAGGCACAGAAATGTAGGCTATGGCTTTAACATGGGGTAAATATTAATAATTACATGTATATCAGCCACTTCTCTCAGCAATGACTCCTTCTCCCGCATCCATTCGTCCTTGTCCTGCGCGTGTCGCTTTTTCAAATCCTCAAATTTCTTTTTAAGCCGCGCGTGTTGGTTTTGCTGCTGCTGGGGTTCGGGGCCCGGCCACATTTGTCCCCTGAGGACCTCGAGCTGCGTCCCTGCTCCACCTTCTCCTCCACTCGGTGCGGCACCGAACTGGGGCTCATAGAGCTGACTGAAGACGGTGGGCGGAGAGGAGATCCTCCTGAGCGGGCTGCGGCTTTTGCCCCTGCCTCTATCTGCCCTTTCCATCCTGGAGCACGGCACAAACTCCCATCCCTGCGACGGGACGTAGCCCCCGCCAGCACCGCCCCCACCGTGCAGCCCCGAACCGTTCATGAACGCACTCCACATTCCTCCAGAGCATTAAATAAAACATCTAAAAAAAACAACTTAAGATAAATCAATGAAAGCTGATCAACGAACTCTGTCTCAGGATCAATTTATATGCAACTCTGCAAAGCATACGCTGAAATAGTTGTTGACACAGTTCGGCGCACTTCTCCATCCCCGGACTGCTTTTCAGTTGATGCGTGGTGGCATAATGAGCCAATTATCCAAACCCGGCCAAATCCCTCGTCGGCCACACAGCAGAGCTCGCGGCAGCAGCCTCCGCTGTGCTGACACAGGCGACGGGACCGGACGCTTTGACGTTAGTCCCTTCCATGTCCCCGGAGACAAGGTCAAACCGGCATTCTTGGGCCAAAGTCCACACCGTGTCCTATCTTTTAAAGACCCGAGCTCCTGAGCTGTTTTCCGTTTACATGTTTACATCGACGCTCCAGGACGCGCTCTGACTCTCTCTCCCCTGCACGCAGTCCTTGTAGGCAACAATCCAGAGTTGGCAAGGACAGACACCCAGTAACCACTGCGACGGGAAAGGGAGAAGTTCCCAAAAATATCACGGAGTGCACTGATAAGAGCAGCGGAGTATTTTTACCCACTGTAACCATGACTTTATTTTCCCAAAGCCAGACAGTTGGGCTGCGTCTGGTCTGGAAGAGGCAGCGGAGGGATATCCATTAATCAAAACCGGTTGCTCCAATTATGTCGCAGGACACCAGCTCGCGCTGTATCTATGGCAACGAATCAATTTACGCAGTGCGCGGTGGCAGACTCAAAACTGCTGTTCACCGTCTCTCATTTAGAGCCAACCAATCACACCAGGTGTTAGACCGAGGCCTGCTATGCTCAAATGTCAACAGACTAACGTAGCCTACGCAGTGTCACCTTCTTTAAAAAATAAAATAAAATAAACCGAAGGCCTATCTAACGTTACCTTTCCGTTTTTCTCATCCGTTGCAGGAGCAAACTAGTCCCACCCGTCTGCCATTTCACATCTGCCATGAGAGAGGGATGACTATCACGAGGAAAATAACGAGGGGAGGGATTTTATTCATCTTGATGTAATAGATAACACAACGAGCCAACCACTGTGTAGCTACATTAACGTTAGTTTGCCAGGCCTTACAAAAATAATGCACTGCTCTGTTGTTACTCGCACTAGTAAGCTGGGCTAAGAAAGTTAACAGTCACCGTGAGTTGGCTTTTTCCCCCACGGAAAACTAGTGGTGTTAACGGACTTCAAAAACTAGTTAAAAACTCAACGTGGCTGCCCCTGACACACGTGCCATTTGAATGAACAGAGCCTTACCTCTTCCTCTGAAAGTTGCAGTTAATGTTCCTCATTTAAAACAGCCTGCAGCCAACGAAGCAGAGTTCAGCTGAAAAGAGGTCTGAACCGGAGTGCAGCTGCTCCGTTCAAAACAACCGGAGAGCGTCAGCCTGCAGCTGAAATGATGCTTTCATTAACGGGAATAAAATCCTCCTTTCTCTCTCTTTCCCTCTCTCCCTCTCGCCACAGCTGGCCCTAATATGTGACGTCAAACATCCCACCGGTGGGATGAAAGAAGTGGACCGGTTCCGCCCCCGTCCTGGTGGTGAGGTCCGTTGGTTAAAACAGATCGACCATCAGCACATTTTTGGCTCGATTTTTCAGACCCACCCATGGGCATTTTTACACAGTTCTAAATGCCCCATAAATATCTCAGACTGGGTAAAATTCCAAAGCTCCTGTCATATTCAAGGACCCCCTTGGACGTTTGGATGATTTGTTACAGATTCTGTTAACATTTTACAGTGACTCAGTCAGTTGCCTAAGACCTTTCGAGAGACTTTGGTCTAATGTTTGTTTTCAATGCCAGATGGTGTGTGAGTGGTGTTTTCATTATCAGTGTGACTAAGTGTGTGCTGTCTCTGTGTGCTTTGCTAACTTGAGTATTTACACTGACCTGCTTTTAGGTTATGCTGCTGACACATTAAAGGCATTCATACAGACAAAAACCTCCACAAAACAAAACAACTTTCATCTTTCAGCAACATTTTAGTACTTTTACAGTGAAGCTCTTCACTATCTTTTTGAATGAAAGGCCCAGCACACCCAAACAGGTGTTTTTAGTTTCTGCGGCTGAGCGGACCTACTGCTCAGGTTAAAACTGGACGAAACTATGCCAGGAATTACATACATCCCTGATCTTTATGTGCATTGCTAATAAGAAACAAAGACAATAAACTAGCATGAAAGAGAGACAGATGTCAATCAAGCACAGGCAGTACAAGCCCACATTGTCGAGACGTTTCCAATTAGGTGAGTAAATATGCATACCTGTGGGTGGACTCTGGGTGTGAGGGGCCTGTGAGAGCGCAACATTTTGACAGCAAAAAGCTCTTTTTCACAGAGTTTAACAGTGTATACTCACCTAACACTTCAGAGTTGCTCCAAGACGTTTTTGGTTTCCGATAAATGTTGAAAGCATCTAAGTAGATGGGCGGCCTGGGTCACACGTGGAAAATGATAATGTCCTGTACCTTGAATGACCTTCTGTGACGTGTTTGAAATAACAGAATTGAAATGACTGAAGTAAAAAAAAAAAGAAAAAAAAAAGAAAGAATGAAAATGTGCATAACATGACATCAGGCGTGCGCTTTACAGAACAAAAAACAGGGTGAAAAGGAATACCAATTTAAAAATGGTGGCGTAAGAGAGTGAGGAAAACAGAACGAGAATGAGGATCAGTAAAATAATAGGCTGAAACATCTTGACGGATGACAGTCAAATGAAAGGGAGGGGGGCGGAGGGAGTGAGAGGCAGATTGACAAGCAGTAAGCAAAGTGTATGTTAGAGACTCCAAAAAATGCAGTCACTAAAGTCAATCATATTTATGTGCGTGTGTCGGCTTACAGACAGTGGCTCTTCTGTCTGTTTATCCTCCTGCCTGGGGACATCCAGCCGGTCTATGAAGCTCTGCAGCTCCTTCCGGAAGGCCTTCATCTGAGCGTTGATACGATACAGCAGCTCATGCTCTCGGATCCTGTGGAGACGAGGTAGACTATGTTTAGGGTTTGAATGTCCCCTGGAATGCTGCAGGCTGCAGTAGGTAACTTTGGGGTAAATACCTGTAACTTTTTGTGTTCTATTTGGAAAAAATGTCACAACACCCATAGACAGCCATTAGTAAGTGACGCGGTCTCAGAGTATCGCGAGATCTCTGTGTTTTCCATTGCCTTTGTATTCAGGATTGATAAAAATCCTATCGCCCCCGTTCTGTTTGCCCAATCAGTGACGCTCTCTGTACTCTCCCTCCTAATTGGCCGGTCTGCGCTGCGCTTCTTAGCAACAGGTGACATCAGTACAGGATGATTAGCTTTTCGTGCCTTACACTCTGACTTGTCTCTGCCGACAGCAGAGTGTCTGCAAGCAACATCGTCAACCGGTTAATGTCGAGCTGAGATGGACCAGTTTACTCCGCTGCAACTTTCCCTGCAACCGTTTCATCTCGTTTCAAACTGGATTCAAAACTAGAGTGACAACAAACGAAATAAATTGTGAGCCAGCGCAGACGGCCATAGTGAAGATGCTTCCCAACGAGTCTCATGCTACACCTAACGTCAGCTTGCTAGCTTGTTAGCAGAAGTTATCTACTGCAACTTTAGAAAGAAAGGTGAGTTGAATGGGGTAACACTTAGATCCCTGACTACATCCATATTTTTGTTACCTCCCACCCTCCTCATCCTCATCCAGCCTGGCAAACAGCTCCCCGTTGGTGACGTACACCCGGGCCTCTGCGATGATAGTGCTGGTGTCAGCGATGAGCCTGTCGATGGTCCGACCCAGCCTCTCCGCCTCGATGCGGATGTCTATCATCTGTTGCCGGTCCTTCAGGCTTCTGGATAAAAAACGACTATCCATAGGTGAGTAAAGGGAACGTGTGGGGGTGAGGCAGCGGATGTTCCTCACCTCATCGGAGTCACTCTCCCCCCCTATAGGGCCCTCACGCTTGCGGTGAGGTGGGAGGAGCCGAGGGGAGGAAGCTGATGCCGAGGGGGTGTCGTCATCCCGTCCTCCATCACTCTCTGCATCACTATCTCGAGGGCTGCCGCGGATGCCCAGGTGGGATGCCAGGTCGTAGCGCTGCATGTTGGAGAGCAGCACACGGTTCTCGTACTGGAGCTGCATAACTTTGCCGCTCAGTTCATTGATCTGCAGACGTGCCGCTTTCAGCTCCTCCTGGAGGGCTTCCACTTTAGCGGGATCGGCTCCTCCTGGGATTAAAACAAGGCAACAACCAGAAGTAGAACACCTCCGCAAATGAGAATTTAATTTTGCGCCTCCTTGAGGCTTTATGAAACACATTTTTCATTAGCTGAAATAGAGCAGACATCCCTTCATCTGAGGTGCAGCTGTTTTGTCTCCTGCAAAAACAGCTAACTGACAGAGACTGAAAAAAATGACAAACCTCCGCCATGTCTCGAACCAGCTTCATGGGATCCAGCCTTGTATTTCAGCTTATTGAGTTCACCTGTCACCTGAAGATGAAACCGGAGGTTATTCTCATGTGCATTTAGTGTTGCAAGGGTGAATAGTTCACATATTGTTGGACTATTAGACAACAAACAGACTCATTAAAAGGCCTCCAAGACATTGACGGTACCAAAAATAGCACCAGATACAAAAAAAAGAGAAGATGAAAATTATATCTTACATAACAGAAATTAAAGCAGAATTGTGTTGCCTAGTAACTTTAGAAAACATATGTCTCATGTTACTGACAACCTGTGGCAATTTTGATGGCAATATTTAAAATTTTCCAGTGCTTTACAAGGCTTCAAATAGAGGGTGAACAAACTAGATGGCAGTCCCAGACAAAAAAAATAAATAAAGAGGAGGACGTCAATACAGTGCAGCAATGCAATAAACCTGTTGAGGACATCGGCCCTGCTACCTTTTTGTTCTCCTCTTCCACGTCTGCTAAATTC